>OV656776.1:6103017-6435970 GCA_927399505.1 Luperina testacea | reverse complement strand
AAAACTTTCGCATTAAAACTGTGAACAAGTTGGTCTGGCATCAGCGTTAGCTATTCGTACAAGTTTTCATAATAAAATGCTCTGCGTTTTGTGAACACAAAACACTTTGGTGAAGTACAAAAGTTAGAGGCTATGAGAGTTCGGAAACGGTAGATAGCGGAGATATTTTATCAATAAAAAACAATGTTCATCATAGCTAACTACACTATGTTCTGACCTCCAAAATAAAGGCATATCTGCCTAATTTGGGGGTCACCGTCCAATATATTCTTGTGCAGACGCCAGCATATTAACAACCCGAAACTGTCAAATTTTTCCAATTAAATTTGAACCTCATGCTTTAGCGATAAAGTTGAAAATCTATTAAAGAAATGGTAGCTTGATGTGCTGGCGTCTGTACAAATTAGGAATATTAATAAAAAAATAGTGACTAAATAAAATGAAGAAAAAGATAATGCGTTTATTTGCGATTAACATGACACAGAGAAAGAGCACAAAAAAAAGATTACCTAACTAACTATACAAGCAAACATAAAAACAAAAGAACAAAGGCGTCTCGTCGGCATCGCTGTCATCCGAAAACGTACCCAGAAGACTGGCATCATAGCCACATTGAATAGCAATTATAATTCCGTGACAAAGTGGCGTCCTAGAACTGGAAGACGAGATGTCGGTCGTCCGGCGAGATGAGCAGACGACATTGTTGCCATCGCAGGCAAAACCTGGATGAATCTGGCACAAGAGCGTGGGGATTGGCACAAGAAAAGAGATGCCTATGTCCAACAGTGGGTGAAGTCGGAGCATGGATGATGATGATGATGATGATGACGATAATGATGACGATGATGATGCCGATAATGATGATGATGATGATACTATTAATAATAAAGCTAAAGACTTTTTTGTTTGATCGCGTTAATCTCTGGAATTGGAAAGGTGTCGGAATTAAATTTTTTTTAAATTTTTCTTTTACCATTTGATAGCCCAATCTTTGAGGAAGGCTATGGGCTATTTAATATTACGCCACGATCCTTAGGAGCGGAGCACAAAAATAGACAGAAAGTAAAATAAAGGGCGGGAGAAACGAAATAAAGGTTGCGACGTCGGAGTCGGGTCGGGGGCCGAAATTTCACGCGGATAAAGTCGCGGGCAAAAGCTAGTAAAGACTAGCTAATCTGCCTAGCCTTTTCCTAACTATGTTGGGATCAGCCTCCGGTCTGACAGTATGCAACTGAATATCAGTTTTATTTCTTCAACCCAGTTATTGGATAAGACGATATAAGGACCCTTGGTAAGACATGTTGTTAGACTTTAGGGCTTCTGACTACTGTCTTGACGTGCTTTCCGAAGCACGGAGCCGCACGACATGTAATAGATGGTCACCCGTCCGCGAATTGACCGCGGAAAGCGTACCTTAACCTTCTACCGAACCGTGTGGCTGCTAATGTTATAATAAAGATGATTTCCTCATTCCCTAATAGCGTCTACCTTTGTGCTATGTTATTGAAATCTACTAAAATATTATCAGCCATTAATTAAACTCTCAGCTGTTGCCTGCCATTGACATTTAGCCGCAGCCGCAGCGAGTTAACTTCGCTTGATCGAATTTAAATGGTACCATAGATGTAGAGCAACGTTGTTTGATGGAAATAGAAACTGTGATAAGTATCAAATTGAACGTGTCAGCGTGCTGTGTGTGTGTGTCAGCATCAAGTGAAGGGGCCCGTCAGGGCCGAAGCCTGCCGGGTCAGCGGGATTGTCCGAAAGGGTTACCGCTGGCCCGGAACATAAAGGGCTAAGGAAGGGACACGGGTGGGTTTTAGTCAGTAAGAGTCTGACTCTCCCTTCCGCTCCACCCAGAGCGGGAGGGGTCATTTAATGATTTACCATCCTCAAAAAAAATACCTCTTTTTGCCTCTGCATCACCCAAAAGTTGACTGGTAGAAAATGCCCGCCTCTGCGTTTGTGTGCCTAAAGTATTAAATAAATAGTCTAAATGATAGGCACTAGCTTTTCTCTAACATTTTGAGATCATAATATAAAATTACGTGTAACAATTTCTTTTTAAACGTTGTTGCCCCTCACTAGGAATTTCTCCTGTATTGTGGGTGCGGTGCGTTTACAAACATTTAAAACTAACATACACAAACAGCCAGACCCGGAACTTGTAGGTAGGTCATACAAATATTTGTTCCGTGCAGGAATCGAACCCGCGACACGCAGCGCAGCATTCAATCGCTTAACCACTGTGCCAATCGTGCCGTCAATACGCACAAAATAAGCTCCATTACCTTACCCAGCTTATCTCGCGTTAGAAAAGAGAGAATTAAATATACTTTAGGTACAATAAAGACTAAAATGAACGCTGGTATTGTATGTGTAACAGACTTGCTCTGTATCGCCCGAATATTCTTTGTGAAGCGTATTCTAATATTGGAAGCCCGAGGGTGTTAGAGTGAGGTGTGCTAGTGATGGCGAAAACATTTTTGAAGCGAAAACTTCTTTAGCGGCGTTGTACCTACACTTTTTTTGTAATGGATAAAAAATGTTAAACTCGCGTCAGTTCAGGACACGTGACCTGATCGAAAATTCGTAAGACGGATGGAGAGTAGACAGACGGCGCGGCGTAGGAGAGGAAGTATCTATCCCCCTCTCTTTCTACGGCGCGGCGAAAATGTATGCCTGCGCCTGCTGTTTCGTTTAGGCGGCGCAGGGCGCTTGCGCGAATGTTCGTGTGTGTTTATGTTACAGCGTACCACGCGCATCCATGGATGGTGACAGCTGATGGCTCGACTGTCTGTGTAGTGGCCACACTGCTGTGTATTCGTAAAATTCGTGTACATAAAGTGTTTATAATATGGAAATTGAATATATAATAATATTCGAGTTTTCACTTCTGCCGGCAGTCCCGGAGTGCCACCCGTCATTTTTTTATATTTTATTAGCGACCAGCCCTTTTGAGAGGTGACCAAGTGGTAACGACCGCGACTTACCGAGCTTACCGAGTTGCAGGTCATAGGTTCGGACCCAGACAGACGCTTTACTTTGAGTAAATTATTTCATCATCACCTCTATAGGTTTATTACTATATTGCGCCAAGTTTGATGAAGATGTAGAATGTAACAAAAATAAATAGATTTTATTTAAAAAATCTCCTTTATGTTTAAAAGACATTTTTTTTTGGGTTTTTTTTTTGCTTTCTTCTACAGCGGATGTTTCCGCTGTAAAAGAGAATCTACCTTTACCCTCAAAAGGAATCGTTCTCTGTATAGTTCGACAAACATTTTTATGTAGATAAACTCGAATTCCATTCCTTTAGAGCTTATTTCGCGTCAATATTTAACTTGTGTCCGGTATTTTATTGAAAGGTAGCTTCTGTCTGCGGATTCGCCCGCATGGTTGTTGAAAAATATCCGACGGGAACATGCTACCAGGGCAAAAAGCAGCCGATGTCCTTCCCAGGATGCCATCTATCTCCTTGCCAAATTTTATCGAAATCCGTTCCGAGGTTTAGGCGTGCAAAGGTATATTTCTTGGATTTCATAGGTTTTTATTGGCAAAAAAAAAATTGAGTCGTTCCTTATACCGTCAGCTATCTTCTAATGAAAGTCCCGTCAAAATCAGACCAGCCATTTCGGAGATTAGCCGGAATAAACAGACAGACAGACAAAAATTAAAAAAAAATAGTTTTTGTAAGTACGGACATACCTTCGTACATACTTTCATAATATGTATTTAGTAAAAAGCTGCTTTTTTGACATTAGAAACATACACTTCAATTTTATTTATTTGAAGTATATGTATTTATAGATGTAATATAAGTATAGTGTTGCCATAGTTCAACAGAATCTTACGTTTGAGAAATGGTTTATTTGCGACGAATTATTTATTCTCCCACCTCAATGATTAAAAGAATTGATACCAGAATTTTCTTAGAAGCATCGTCTTTATATCGACTGTACTTTTTTATTCTTTACTAGCTTCTGCCCGAGACTTTGTCCGCGTGAAATTTCTTGCTCCCCCAGCTCACCACGTCGCATCTTATCGCCCTATCTGCGCTGTTGCTTCATTTTGCGTTCTTTCGGACTTTATAAACTCATTAAGTCAAGAAAGTCATTAAGTCATTATTTCTTATTTTATTTATTTTTTCTTTTTTTCCAAGAAGAAATATTGGGTTCCCACCTATGAAATTGGCGTTTTTTTCTCACAAATAAAGAACCTTGTCACTTCTATTATTTAAAATATTTATCAATTGCTTGATATTTTATCGGATTATGAGCATCATAGACAACTACCAATAGTAAAAAAACCTTAGTACATATAGTTTTCTAAACATAAAAAATACCAAATGACTTCTTTTTTGTTACCTAGTAGAAATGACCACTATGTATTTGTTTTAACTTAGCCAAAACTTATTTTTGTCGCTTAATCTAAGTGGCATACGTTATCTTAGTTTTTAAACATCAGTGCATAAATGTTTTAAAACATTAGTGTTCATGGCTGTTAAATAAATTAAGAAAATGTTAGTATGAAAAATGCAACTTCTTTAAAATTCTCCATACAAAACGCTGATTTCATTAGGTGGGGACCTAATACATACGAAGAGGCATACGAAGGCTATATGATATTTTACATCGCGCTAGGACGCAATGTAAAATAATATATAGCCGTCCGTGAAAATCAGGCTATCAAATGCTAAAATAATTTTTGAGATTAGCACGTTCAAACAAACAAACTCTTCAGCATTATTTTTAGTATAGATTATTGTTATGTTCTCTCCTAAGGAGAAATAAATGTCTACCAACCGGTGTAATTATATTTACATACCTAATGTAATTACGTAGGTACGTACATAGCCTACTCACATTCATGAACATAATATTACTTTTTCAAGGAATGCCTGGGTCCGTAATATAAATAACATTTTGTCGTACAGCGGCTTATTTTTCGCGAAGCAATTTGTATGGATTACCTACTGAGAAAATGTGTTGAGTAGCTTTTTACCCGACTGCGCCAGAAGGAGGGTTATGTTTTTCGAGAGTATGTATGTATGTATGTATGTATGTATGTATGTATAATTGTTTGGCACGCTCTGCAGCCTGAACGGCTCGATGGATTTTAGCTTGAGAGGCGTCGTTAGATTCGTATTTACTGTGAGAGTGACACTGGGTATATCAAAATTGAAAAAATATAAAATGGCCGATTTTTGGCGCCAAATTATGTCTTCAAATTTTTTATTTTTTCTCAAAACCTATCGATTGGGGTATCAAAATAAAGGGTTTTAAAAAGCGATTACAAAAATATATACAACTTATATGGTTAAAAGTAATTCAAAGTGACAAATCATAAAAAAAACACGTACCAAGAACTAAATCGTCTGCGATATTACAATATTTACTACAATCACATTATTTTGTAAACTAAAAAGCTGGAAATAAAAAAAAGTAATTTAAAAAATTAAAAAACCCGACTGCGTAAAAAACTTAAGTTAATAAAAAAAAAACAGAAAAGCTAAAAACAAGCCCATTTTAAATTAAATTAAAGTTGGAAGCAGGCGGGACCCATACCATTTTTATTATATTTTCAAATTCAAATGGGTCCCGCCTGCTTCCAACTTTAATTTAATTTAAAATGGGCTTGTTTTTAGCTTTTCTGTTTTTTTTTTATTAACTTAAGTTTTTTACGCAGTCGGGTTTTTTAATTTTTTAAATTACTTTTTTTTATTCCATGGATGTAGTTTATTTTCGCAAATGTTGGTGGAAGCTACCAGGAGATTATAGTTTATGGGCCATGTGATTTGCGGTTACTCAATAATTTTGAGATAAAAATCCTTTTTTGGGGTTCCGTACCCAAAGGGTAAAAATGGGACCCTATTACTAAGACTCCACTATCTGTCTGTCTGTCACCAGGCTGTACCTCTTGAACCGTGATAGCTAGACAGTTGAAATTTTCACAGATGATGTATTTCTGTTGCCGCTATAACAAATAATAAAAATAAAATAAACTTGAAAATTAAGGGGTACAAAAGAAAGGGTTTTTTCGGCGTTTTATGCCTTGGGGTACGGAACCCTTCGTGTGCAATCCGATTTGCACTTGGCCGGTTTTTTCCTGTTATTGCTGTATTGAAATTGTCTTGTTTCTAGTGGTGTGGTGATCTAGTATTGATGTTATTAGAACACACTACCTATTCGCAGGGCCGTCTTTACCCGGGGATGCAAGGGATGCGCTCATGCGCGGCACCCGGCCAAGGTCTTAGGGAGCGCAAGCCGATCAAGCCACACTAATAATCACGCGTATATAATCACTCATTATAACCACAACGCTCCAGCGCTGTAACCGCACGTCACCGCCTCGAAAAAATCTTTTGGAATAAATCGGTGAAAATCATCTTGAAAATGGAACACAAAAATTATGTTTGATTTCTTTTTGTTGGCAAGGGGGGCGCAAATTGATTTTCGCACCCCGGCGCCCAATATGATTAAGACGGCCCTGCCTATCCGAAGTATGCATAACATCACCACCATGGTATGATATTAAAGCATAGCTCTAATGAGCATAAAACCGATTGCAATCGAGTCGATAGTTCGTGAAATTCGTTATAAAATTTTATCCTAAAAGATACCCTGAATTTGATAAACTCTCCTGATTTCTTGTTTTCCTAATATCTTTGCAGCAGAAACACATGTTTTGTAATTAATAACCGTGTTATGTATTCGGTTTTTTTATACATTACATTTTATATAGGTATAAAAATTGGTATACTTACCTAAACAATCATACGTTTTTATTTAATACAGTGAAGTAATTTTTTATTTTCGCTACAGTACGTAGCCTAACTATAACCTTCCGTCACTGGCAGGTTTCCAAGAATTATGGTTTTATTCCCCAATTTTACGAGATCAATTCTTAACTTTTTGTTTTTTCTTTCAGCGAAATCCGTATTCTGGACGATGTTAAACAGCATAAACAGCACTTGTTCTTCTAAAACTTTCATAATGTCGGGTCCTATTTCGGGTTTATGGTTTAAGTTTGCGAAATAAAAACAAAGAGATTAAAGTGGGCGCAGGACATAAAACCTAGGGTTGGTCGTAAATCCTAGGGTAGCTAGGGTTCATCGTAAAAACGCTAGTGTCGAGTAGGTGATGTTTATGACAGTCGTTTTATGAGAGGCATGTGTGGAGTTAGGTGTTGGCGTATGTGAGAATAATAAAATTAGTAGGTTTAACTTTCATACCTAATTAAAAAACATACTGTGGTTTTCTACCACTCTCAAAGCCAAAACATGCGGTACCTACTGAAAAATTGGTGTACAGACGCCAGCACATCAAGCTACCCGAAACTGTCAAATTATCCCAATCAACTTTGAACCTTATGCTTTAGCGATAAACTTGAAAATCTATTAAAGGAATTTGACAGATTGTAGTAACTTGATGTGCTGGCGTCTATACTTATTATGGTCCTGACATTTTTTGGCTTTGGTTTTCAAGAGTAAACACTAACGTTCGCAGGACTACCGCGTTGGTTTAGTGGTTGCGATCGCTACTACTATGGTCTTGGGTTCCATTCCCAGACCGGGGAAAGTGATATTGGGTTTTTTCATGAGGAATTTCTAAAGTAGCAGACCGGGGTCTGGGCTTGTGACCCGGGTAATGGTAAAGGCTCGCCCCCTATAAAATAGGACCTAAACATAGCTGGCGAAATGTAAGTGTACTATAAGTTACAAAGTCAAAGTCACATCATTTATTTACGAGATCCCTCCGTGCGTCGGAAAGCACGTCAAGCAGTTGGTCCCAGCTGTTAATTGTAGATCTTTGACAGCCGTTACGGGTCTTGAGAAGCCAGAAAGTCTGACAACCAGTCTTACCAAGGGGTATCGTATTATTCATATAAAATACTGGTATTCAGCTGCATCCAGTTTGACTGGAAGCCCACCCCAGCATAGTTGATTGATTGTGGTTTGGAACCGCTTTTGAATCTGAAATGTTGACATGGGTTTCGTGTTCGCATTTCAGCTTGACAATTACGCAAAAACTCTAATTGCTTAAAATAAAAGTTGCTTTTTGTTTTCATGTACTCTTGAATGAACTAGCAACCCGCCCCGGCTTCGCACGGGTGCAATTTACATTTGTGAAGACAGTATTCTGGTCACGAGACGTTGTGCACAAGTTCTGAGCAGTAACCTAACAAAAAGTACTAGGCTTGCATGAATTCAAGATAGAATTTCATTAGTTTTGTTTTATATAAATCTCTCTTTACAATTTTATAGACTTATAATAGAAGTATGCAGAAGTGAGCTGTGGGACTTAGTATTACAGCAGTGCGATTCTGTAACCATCTCACCGTAAAAACTTAGGTGAAGTGAGCGTGCAGTGAGCTGTCAATAGTGTCAATTCCTAGCAAAAACAAACTCACTTCACCTAAGTTTTCACGGTGAGATTTTTACAGAATCGACCGGCAGGTCCTGACTAAGGAGTTCCAACGGTCGAGAGTTCGAATCCAGGTAGGCACTTCACTCGGTGTATTTAATTTAATCACCACTGCTCTCAAAACGGTGAAGGAAAACATCGTGAGGAAACCGGCATGTCCTAGAACCAAAAATTCGTAGACATATGACATCTACCAACCCGCACTGGGCCTGCGTGGTGGATTACGGCCCACTCCCTGTCACAGAGAGGAGGCCTGTGTCCCAGCATTGGGAAAATTGTAGGCTGATTATGCTATGTAAAATAGATTATAATATAAAAAAATATATAGATAAAAACATTGAACATTGTAGTGTAAGCGAAAGCCGAGTTTTCAATATTAAATTCAAATTCGCACCAATGATCTACATAGCGGGGTGGTCTAACAAAGAATCGTATATGTAAATCCTAATGGAATATGTGATATGGTTATTTCATAATTTGGTCTCTTTTTCAGAATATTCGAATGCGGTGAACCAGGTTTTTATTATTTTAGTGTAGGTAATATAAGCGTTACGCGAGCTTAAGTTACGGTGTCCTTGAAGAGATGACCAGTGACGGTCGTCATGAGAAGGGTGGCAGCGAGGTTTGAATTTCCAATGTAAAAAAAAAAACTTTTTTACGTGGAAGTCAAGCGCAGCTTAAGGCGAAAGCGCCAGGGTAGCCCGCGAAATTCATTTTTTTTTTAGGTTTTATGCAATTTGCTGGTCAGTATTAAGTTGTACGTTGATTAATATATGATTCGCGGCCGCGGCCACAGAATTATAATTATTAAAGTCAACAACACAACTCTATAAGACCACGTAACCCCAAAGAATGACGATTTCATGAAACAGTTATTCTTTGGGGTTACGTGGTCTTAGAGAGTTGTGTTGATGATTATAATTCTGTAAATACATATTTGTTACGGCCGCGAATCATATTTTGATCGACGCACAACTTAATAATGACCAGCAAATTGCAATAAAACGTAAGAAAATTTGAATTTCGCGGGCTACCCTGGCGCTTCCCCCTTAACAGCTACGCTTGTCGTGGTCAGTTCGCTGTGGGGTGACCATCTTTTACATATCGAGACCCCTCCGTGCCTCGGAAAGCACGTTAAGCTGTTGGTCCCGGTTGTCATTCGTAGATCTTTGACAGTCGTGTTTTCCAGTACAGTACCCGGCGATAAATATTGCACATCAACCTTTGGAAAGAGACAATCGGCTAATTTCGGCTTCGTAGAGCGTTATCTCTGTCGCACGAAATACAAACAGTCCGGTATCTATTAGGAGCTGTTAAAACAATTATGATTTGCTTCTTTTGATAATTATTTTTATTCTTTGTATAAAATGGTTTTGTGTAAAAAAGTCGATGTGCAATATTAATTTATCGCCGGGTAGGTACTGTAACTGGGTTTTGAAGGTCAGATAGGCAGTCGCTCCATTTAAAATACTGGTAGATATTCAGCTGCGTCTGGTTAGCCTGGAAGACGACCTCAACATAGTTGGGAAAAGGCTAGGCAAATTGTGATGGTGTAAACGTAAAAGTAAAAGTTTGGCGAGTTTAGATTTAAGTTACACCTCTGTATTTTTGATATCATTAAATAAAAAAAAAAAAAAAAAAAAAAAAAAAAAAAAAAAAAAATGTGCGCTTATTACGTACGTAGTACGATTTTTGGAAACCTTTATCAGGCGGATCTGCTGTAAATCTTGGCATAAGAATGAAGTCGCGGGCCGCAGCTAGTATCGAAATACATAGAACTCAAACATTTTATAATTGAAACTTCTAAGTATTAATAATCCTTAAAGCGCTTAGAAAATAACTTCAAAAGACTCCGCAACGAAAAAGATTGGAGTTTTCCTTTTGTACTGGAGCTCATTATAATTTACTGTTACAATGAAATTAAACTCATTATATTGTGAAAAGAAACCGAGAAGGTATTATGAATAACGGTTTTGTATGAAAACATAAATATAGGACAAAAATAAGCGTTCTGTTGTCGATCTTAAAGTGAAATAAACAATAATACAGTTATGAGAAAAAATATTGTGAACTTTTTTCATCAAAATTTATTTGGCTTTTACTAGGCTGACAGGCCTACTAGGAGTCTTTGTTTTCGAACTGACTTATCTTTTTTTATTAAACCGGTCGCGCGGTTTTTACGATTTGACTAAACATCGAGATTTCTTTCTTAAATGTAAGTTTAATATCAATGTATTATACTCATAAACCTTCCGGAACAAATTCTCTAAATGATGATGAAAACCTCATTAAAATCTGTTGCGCAGTTTAAGAAAAACGTGTGGGGGTCGGGGGACCCCTGGCAGGAACGAAGTTCAAAATGTAGATCTAAGATGGCGGCTGCTGAAAACATTCGAGTCGTCTGGAATGAACTTTTTTTTTTTTTTGATGGGTGACCATCTTCCCACACCAAGACCCCTCCGTGTCTCGGAACGCACATTAAGCCGTTGGTTCCGGATGTCATTCGTGGATCTTTGATAGTCGTTACGGGTCGTCACTAGCTTGAAAGTCTGACAACCAGTCTTACCAAGGGGTATCGTATTACTCAGTAACTGGGTTGTGGAGGTGAGATAGGCAGTCGCTCCATATAAAATACTAGTACTCAGCTACGTCCGATTAGACTAGTATGACATGATGATGATATCGGCTTCAGTATCGTAAAAAACCATAAAAACTATCTCTATCTCTCTGACAAGAAAAAAAAAAGTCGTATGGAGGGGGCATAACGTTTTTTCGTTACGTGACGATTTCTCCTAGTATAGTTACTCCTACCACAAATTGTTCGTTCCAACAACGCGGTAACACAGACAGACACGAAAAGCGACTCTAATTGATAATATTATTATGTAAATAAAGTATGTCTTTATCCAGACCATGGACTATCTGTGTGCCTTTCATCCAAATCCATTTAGCCGTTTTTGCATGATTGCGTAACAAACATCCAAACATGCAAAATTTCTCATTTTTATTACTAGGATAAGATGAATACAGCAATACTTATCCTAAAACCCATTTTTTCTTTCTTTCTTTATTATTATAATTACAATTGTCAAAATTTTATTTAATTGCGGTTCCATTGGATTAAAATGACGATTTTTTTTGTCAGGTTCATTTGAAAACCAGGTCAGACACTAGAAGGCCAATTCTCGTAATTTAAAATGTTCAAAATCTAGTCGCAGTCTCATCTCGGCGACAAACAAATGTCAAAAACTTGTCAAAATGTAGGGAAATTAGAAGTGTTTTTTGACAGATTGAGACTGAGATCAGACTGCGAACGTTCTTAAAATTACGAGAATTGCCTCCTAGTTCTCTGGCATTTTTGCTGAACTAGGCCTTTTTGGCGCAGTCGTGAGACACACTTTCCTGCTAATTTCTTACGCCAGGGTAGCCCGCGAAATTCAATTTTTTTAGGTTATTAGAAATATATATTTACAGAATTGTAATCATTAAAGTCATCAACACAACTCTCTAAGACCACGTAACTCCAAAGAATGATGATTTCATGAAACAGTTATTCTTTGGACTTACGTGGTCTTAGAGAGTTGTGTTGATGACTTTAATGACTATAATTCTGTAAATACATATTTCTTACGGCCGCGATTCATATATTAATCAACGTACAACTTAATACTGACCAGCAAATTGCAAAAAACCTAAGAAAATTTGAATTTCGCGGGCTACCCTGGCGCTTTCTCCTTAAGTGTTTACTCTCTTTATTTGATTTTATCTGATGTATGTATCTGGTGTATTGTGTCTTTTATTCTGTGCTAAATAAATGTATTTTATTTCTCCTTTCTTTCTAAATCTTAGTAAGCATTGCTATTTTTAACACTTATGTACAAACCTAATTGTCATGAATAAGAAAGCTCTACACGTAGCGCATTGAAAATAATGGTTGTTGAATTTTCCTCACAGTTTTCCTCTAACGTCTATAACAGTAGCTATTGTTAGTTAAATACTCTCGAATTTTCTGCTTGCTTGGTATAATAGCGTAATATTTATTTATTTATTTTATTTATTAAAACTCATTGCTCATTTGCACATAATGTACAAAGGCGGACTTAATGCCTTGGGCATAATATTGTACGTCAAGTCTGGTATTACGTCGATCTAGTGTAAACGTAACTCATTCAGGCGCAGAATGCCCAATTCTCAAAATGGCAACTGAGTTTTTAATGGACTAATTCTCAAAATGGGATTTTTTTTTGTACCTAATTCTATAAAGGTACTCTGTGCCTTCATATTTTTTTCTTAATGTGTAACCCATGTTTGAAGAGTATACAGTAGGAAATCTCACCGTCGCTAGTTATTCAAATATTACAGTTTTGTATAAGGTAGTAATTAATTTGCAGATTAATATAGTAATTAAAAGAACACAGAAGCTCATGAACACAGACTTTAGGTATCATCAAAAGATCGCGTGGGTACTTCGCTCACTGCAGTATAGCTCCCAGTATTTACGTATTTTAAAAATATAATAATGGCTCAAAAGGCCCTGGAAGGTGTAGTGCGCCAGCTACATAAAATGGTTAGTGAACTCACTACAAAAATCACTGCTCTCGAGTGCAAAATTGATGAGCAAAGCGCTATTATAGTCAAGCAAGAAGAAACGTTGAAATTTTTAACGATAGCGATTGAGGGTACACCAAAATCAGCCCCTCCGAAACTAGTGGATGCCGAAGGCGGACAAGAGAAGCCAGCGATTCCAACTACTACCCAGCGACCCATGCGGCAAGCGAGGGTTAATTCCAGTGCTAAAGCTAAAAGTGATTACGCAGCCGCTGCAAAAAAGTCAACCGTTGCAAAACCAACGACCGATGGTGACACAAATAATTTGCCGAAGACGGGTATTTCTACAAATATGAATCCCAATCTACCCACAAAAGCTTCTTTATCATCATTGGAGTGTACGGCCACGAATACAGCGGAAACGCGCCAGGAAAACGATACTTCCGATGAAGGGTGGCAACCGGCGCGCAAACCACGTAGTTCTAAACGGCGAGTGATCACAGGCAGTGGACAAGAGGATGACGTGCTTAAATCGGTAGAAAAGCTAAAATATTTGCAGGCATGGTCTTTCAAGCCGGAGACGACGGAGCAGAATGTGCTCACTTATTTGAATAAACTTCAAAATTGTGAGCAGTATATTGTAGAGAAACGTTCAATCAAGACTACTAGACACGCTGCTTTCGTAATTGCTTTCCCGGAGAGCTTGAATGAGAGCATAAACACGCCGGCGGCGTGGCCCGCAGGAGTGAAGTTGTCCGATTGGTTTCCGAGGCATCCCCGCGGGCAGCGGGGAGACACGAGCTCTGAGCTTCTCACCGGCGACAGTGCACGCGCAGTCGTTGAATGTTCCCAGTGAACAACGTACTGTACGACGAAACAGGAATGATTCACAGTGTCGGTATGCTGATATTAGTGTAAATAGTTCCCAATCGCAAACGTTAGGACGGGTGTGCTCGAATGGTGTGTCTGTGGTCCAAGCTAGTGGCAAGAAACCTAAGTGCTCGTTAGATTTATTCTATCAGAACGTTAGAGGCTTACGGACGAAGTTAAAATCATTTTATAACAACATTCTAGGGTCTATGGTTGATTTGGTAGCCATAACCGAGACTGGAATTAACGACTCGATACATGATGGTGAACTGGCTCCAAGCGGGTACACGATAATAAGATGTGACCGTATGGATGGCCGTAAACACGGTGGTGTCATGCTGATCGCCACACCGCGCAGTGCTCTCGACTTACGCAGAGTACCGTTACCCGATAACACTAGCTTGAACCACCATCCGTTTGAAATCGTATGTGCGACAGTATACCGTCAAAATACTTTTTTGTTTTTGTGTTGTGTTGCGTATATTCCACCTAAGACTATTGAAACCGAATATATGTTTATGTTCCATTTACTTGAGCAGTTATGTGTTAGTTATGATAAAGTAGTATTATTAGCGGATTTAAATATGTATTCAACAAACCAAGTGGTACAATGTTATTATGAATACTTTGTCACCTTCTGTGGGTTTCGCCAAAGTAATAATATTCTTAATTGCAATAATCGCACGCTCGATGTAGTACTAACTACTATGCCCCTAGGTGACATTGTCGTAAATGAGGAACGTGAGGAGTGTTTGTCATGCATTGACCCGCAGCACCCGCCGCTACGAGTAAGCGTAAGTCGGAGGCGGGTGACTTCTAGCCCGGGTTGCCCTGTACCAAACGCTTCCACTTCCCTACCACGATGGAATTATAGCAAGGCGGACTTCCATTCTTTATACCTGGGACTTGCAGGGGTAGACTGGGGCTCTCTGTATGGAACAACTAATGCCGACGAAGCATTTAGAATATTTTATGATATATTTTATAGGATTTTGGATGATAGCACTCCAAGAAAGAGCTCCAAGGGTAATTGCTTTCGTTATAACTACCCTGATTGGTTCACTGCTGACATAATAGGTCATATTAAGAAGAAGGCTTTGTGGCACAAATCTTTTAAGAAGACTGGTTCAGGCAGTGATTATAATAAATTTTCCCACTACCGTTCTCTTGTAAAATACTTAATCAGTACCGCATACCGTGGTTATCAGAGTCGCACGGAGCAACAATTTGTCAAGGAACCGAGGTCTTTTTGGGGTTTTGTTGGACGCAAGCGCTCGAAGCGAAGTACAACAAGGATTACTAGGAATAGTGAGCCGTTGCCAGAGCATGAGTGCGCTCAGGCGTTCGCTGATTATTTTCATTCGGTGTACGGGGCGGTGTCACCGCGGTTGGATGCGGCTGCCGCTGGGCAGGCGGCGCCCGAGCGCGGCGCACGCGTTCACGTGGGACAGCTGTCTCTCGGTGAGGTGAGCGCCGCGCTCGCGCGCCTCAAGCCCAAGCGTTCAGTTGGGCCAGACGGGGTGCCACCCTTCGTGGTTAGGGATTGTCGGACAGTACTGGCCCGGCCGCTCATGCATTTATTCAATAGTTTCTTACGAGAATGCTCGTACCCGGACGGCTGGAAATTAACTAGGGTTACTCCAGTACCAAAGGGGGCCCCAAGCTCGGACGTTAACGGATATAGACCAGTAGCAGTACTGTCAGCTTTTGCTAAAGTCTTTGAGTCCGCGTTGTGTTCAACTATCCACTCGCAAGTAGCCTCACAGCTCAACGATGCGCAGCATGGTTTCCGGGCGGGCCGTAGCACTAATTCTAATTTAATGTGTTTTTTAAATCAAGCCACCACAGTGCTGGACTCGGAGACTGGTGCCCAACTGGATGTCGCTTACTTCGACTTCAGGAAGGCATTTGATAGTGTCGATAATGACATACTTTTAAGTAAATTTGCGGGGGTGGGTTTTACCCCAGCTCTCTTGAAGTTTTTTGCTAGCTACTTGGGCAACCGCAAGCAAATAGTAGAATACGCAGGTTACATCTCGGACTCGTATTCCACCCTTACAGGAGTTAGTCAAGGGACAAATTTAGGACCTTTAGAATTTATAATCATGATTAATGATCTTCCAGAAGTCATTAAAGAAGCTAGCTGTTTATTATTTGCTGACGATCTCAAGCTTTTCTTGCGTATCACTGACGAGTCGAGCTGCGAAAGGCTCCAGCGGGACATTGATAGGGTGGTAGCTTGGAGTGAAGAGAATAAACTACACTTCAATGTGACGAAGTGTAATGTAATGTCATTCACGCGGGCCGTGGTACCCCGACGTCATGATTATCGTATGGACGGGCACGTCATATCGCGGGTGGAGTCAGTGCGAGATCTCGGGGTTACTTTCACTGGGGATCTTTCGTTTCGGGCTCATGTAGTGCAGGTGTGCAAAAAAGCGTTTAGAAATCTTGGTTTTGTCTTGCGAGAAACCCGTGACTTCACTAATATGGCAGCAGTGAAAGCACTTTACAATGCGTTGGTGCGAAGCAATTTGGAAACTAGTGCTATCATCTGGAATCCTTATGAGTTGAAGTATTCTCAGATGCTAGAAAAAATGCAAAATAAATTTACCCGATACCTGTACTTGAGGCAATTTGGGGTCTACCCTTTCTACCCGCTTATGTATCCAACTCTCTTTGTAATAGGGATGGTTGGGTACTATAAGTTGGAAGTAAGGCGCAACCTCGCTCTCGTAAAATATGTTTTTATGGTTTTTCGTGGTATGTTAAATAATCCACAAATATTAGAATCGTTGGGATTACTTGTTCCAGACAGAAGGCTACGGTTGGGACCGAGAGAGAGGCTTTTTAAAGTCCCGGTATCGCGTACTAACGTTTTGAAGTTTGCACCAGTGATTCGAGCGATGCGAACACTGAATAGTGTGTCTCAGCGTTTAGATATATTTTCTTGTTCTTTGGCGGAATTCCAGAGGGTGACACTTAGTATGTTGTCCACTGTATAGCTGCGTTCCTTCCCAGACCCGTTACTTGGGACTGGACTTTTTGCAATGTATGACTACTTTTGTTAGCTTGGGTCTTACCTGTTAAAACAAAGTATGTGTTAATGAATAAATAAATAAATAAATAAATAAAAAATCATGTGAATGTCGTGGCAAGCTTTTTTACCGGCTTCAAAAAAAAGTAGGTTATGTAATATTATTGGAATTACATTATTTCTTGAACCTTTCCAATCAGTTCATCTGCTAAACTAACCCAAAATTTAATCTATGATAGGGTGAAGATTTGGCGCAAACAAACTCCTTAACATTACTTAATTAGTGCCAAGACTAAAAAGAGTAAAACCTTTGGAGTTAGTTTGGTGCTAACTATTATAAAGAACACGTGAAATAACTGTCTTCCCCTGAACATAAAGTGGATAAGAAAAACGTTCGTTATTGGCCAATTTCCATTGCATCATAAAAGGCTGTCCATTCTTCCCCCATTTCAAGCTTCCATACAATGATACATTTCCTGTTGAGATTGGACAAGATTTCCAATTCAATTACTTTAATTTCTTCCTGTGGATGTAAGGGTGAAAGAAATGTGATTACGTTTTTGCCCATCCTAAGCAGTGTCCGTCCCTGACTTCCTTCCACGCATGTAGCTGAGTTTTAAGATATAAGAGAGGAGCGTTTTGAAATGAAAATATGTGATTTTGCTGGTTTTAAATGACCCGCGTTTTAATTAAGCACCGGTATTAATTCCAGTCATCAAGCTGGTAAGTAGTTATTATTGTCATTACAGGAAACACGGAATTAAGTACCAACCTAAGCAGTTTATACTTACTTTAAACCCTATATTATAACGGTTGTCATGAAAATGTGTCATTTCCACCAGTATTTGGCATTAAGGTGTCAAAAAACGCTCTGTGATAAGACAGCGGTATTGTGTGACCGTTCACCGCTTCCTTAGGCAACCATAGCTTAAGTTACACTACTTTAACGTTAAAGCAATGAACGTACTTTCACAAATTAATCTATAAAGCGTTAAAAAGAAATCGTTAGGAAACCACGACAAAATAGTCTGAAACTAACGATAGGAGTAAGATATTGTTTCCCTTGTTTAAATAGGCCTTTGTCTACCTGTGAGATAAATTCAGACTAGCATCCGACTACTGCTGTTTTTTATGATGGCACTGAACGTTAAACAAAGACGCCTTTTTTGTTTCAACAACGCTCTCCTCTTCCTACTTATACCACACCCCATACCTACGAAGTTATCGATGCTTCACACGTGCACACGAGTTTCGCAAGAACGTATAGTAAAGCATACGTGACTCCCCTGCATAACTGCTTCCCTGGTAACCATTCCATGGCTCTCCTGTTTACGACAAGCAATTTATTTTAAATGTTGCAATTGATATAGAATGAATGTGGTGGTGGTGTTTCATACTGCTTCGAGTTTTTGTGCGCCTAGTACTTTGCTCATATTTTTACTTGCAAAATAGTGTGATTTATCCTTTATTTTATTTTTCCTTTCATCGTTTTGAGTTTTTGCGGGGCAAGAAGCCCGCAGTGAAATGAGACAGATTATGATTTCAAGATTTAAGATTAATACTTTCAAGATTTACAACTGATTACGGAGTCAACGGCCGCTAATTTTTGTTTTATCATCATTAGATATTGGTATTCAACTGCACATACGTCTGTGGAGTTTCAAATTTGACCTGGCAACATTATTATAACACGCACGAGGCAAGGGATAATGATCGCCCCAGTCATAACGTAAAAAGACGAATTTTTGTTGTAACCAAAACATTATTTGCCAAATTGTGATTTATTATAAAAAACAGCTAATTGAAATTCTCTCATACACTAGGTGCCTACAGTTGTCCAGAAGATCCAACAGATATTCTATTTATCGTCATCTGCCTAGCCTTTTTTCAACTATGTTGGGGTCGGCTTCCAGTCTAACCGGATGCAGCTGAATAGCAGTATTTTATATGGATGGACTGCCAATCTAAACTCCAAAATCCAGTTACTGGGTAATATACCCCTTGGTAAGACTGCTTGTCAGATTTTCGGGCTTCTGACGATGAGGCACGGAGAGGTCTTGGTGTGTAAAGATGGTCACCCATCCATGGACCAACCGCGGCAAGCGTAGCTTAACCTAATCGATCGACCCGTGCAGCTGTTATTACTTAGCCCCTCCCAACAGATATCTTATTAATAAGGCAAATTATTAAAAGGTTATAGTTAATTTATGTACACGTGCCATGTATCCAACATTTTGATTGATCGATTTATATATACGGAGCTGCTTTATCATGTTTTTATTCTAGCTAGATAATGCCTGAGTTAATTAACTGGATGACGGTGTAAAAACCTTTTTGTATAGAACAGAAAGTGATTTATTTTCATTAATTTGTGTTGTTCGGGTCTAGATTAATTAACGTTCTTGTAAATCTAGATAAATAAACATTTATCCTTGAAATGAACCGAATCTATTGAGGGATTTTTTCGTCAGTTAGTAGAAAATCTAATAGAATAGAATAGAATATTCTTTATTGTGGACACCATAAATAATACAGATAATTATGAGTGTAGAAATTTTATAACTGGTGACACAATGGGCGGTCTTGTCGCTAAAATCGATCTTTTAAAGACAACCTTTGGATGGATTTAGAGAGAAAGGAGAGACAAAATACTGTTATACAATAAACACACGCATACACAAAACATAATACTTATCTAATTATTGTAACCAAACGTGTTTGGGTCCCATGTAATTGAGTTTTGCTCAAAATAATAACGTTTCATTTCAAAGGAACTAGCGGGGTAATTCCATTACTTACAATGGAAACTCTTTTTGACAATCCAACACCATCTATTACATTATTTACGCTGTCGAGCATACGAATTTTTTGAGTATATGTAGCAGGGGCGGTACCTTCATAGAAGCCGAAAAGCCCGGCTTGCCCTAATAAAATCATAATTCACAACAACAAACTTACTTAAACCTATCAATAAATAAATATATTAAAAAAATACCAATCAATGAACTCGAACACAAACATTAATAACTGAAAATCAGCCAATCCCTCAGTTGGGCGTTTTTTTTATACGTTGAAAATCTGTGGGCTTGCCCTAATTTTGACCCCTAGGCACGCCACTGATATGTAGTGATACATTAGCAATTTCCTTTAAAATCCTTCGGATTGTGATTGAGGTGCACGATATTTAGGTGTGTGTGGCAAAACATTTGGTCAAAACGGGACTGTCTGACCAGGAGAATAAGTGATACACAAAAATAATAGAAAATTTTATCAACAACTTTGAATAGGTACATCTCCCTGGCATTTATAAAAGTTCTTTTACAAAAATATTACTTTTCTCCACAGCTACAGAAGAGGTTCTACAATAAGAAAACAAAAGAGTGTAGAGCTAGTCGCACAAGCCGCTAAGTTAACAGTTTATGTGTTAAGTGTTCTCTCGACATCTACGGTCGGGATATAGTGACGAGCGGAGCGATTTAAGAAATAAGATAGCGTGTAATATGTCTAGTAATAGAGAAGAGGTAATGACTTTACCTAATAAACCAAAACTTAGGTTAGGGAAATTAATTGTCCCGCAATTTGACTCAATTTGCCTAGACTTTTCTGGTTTCCAGTCCAACCGGATGTAGCTGATTACCAGTATTTTGCATAGAGCAACTGCCAATCAATCAAGCCAGTTACTGGGTCATACATAGCACTAAATATCCAATTCTAAATACAGTTTAGTATGTAGTTCAGTAAATATAATGTTATTTCCCATGTGGACTGCAATAAGTTAGTACTTTTCTCCGTAGTTAGAGTTTCGTTACATTTTATTGGAACGAAGTTCTTTTACGGAGCTTGCGATAGGAGTAAACTTGGAGAAATCGTCACGTAACAGAAGCATTATGGCGTAAGCGCACTCCATGTAACTTTTTATAACATACTAGCTGACCCGGCCACGCGTTGCTGTGGCTAACGTTTTTGTACAATAAAATAATATTGCGATTATAAATGGAGATGTGAGCTATCCTATCTTTCAAGTTGGATCAAACTGCACACGGTGTACAAATTTGATTAAAATCGGTTAAGTAGTTTAGGAGTCCATCGCGGACAAACATCGTGACATGTAATTTATATATATTAAGTGCGATTATAAATGGAGATGTGAGCTATCCTATCTTTCAAGTTGGATAAAACTGCACATGGTGTACGAATTTGATTAAAATTGGTTAAGTAGTTTAGGAGTCCATCGCGGACAAACATCGTGACATGTAATTTATATATATTAAGATAATAGAGAGAGTCAGAGAGAGAGAGAGAGAGAGAGAGAGATAGTTTTCATGGTTTTCGAGGGGGCTGAAGCCGATAGGTCAAAATACCTAAGAATACAAGAAGGCGGCTGAGAATATTTTAAAATTTCCGTAACCGCCATTTTGGGTTTTCATTTTGAACTTCCTTCCTGCTGGGGGTCCTCCGACCTCACACGTTTTATTATTCTATTAACGCTGTCTGGGACTTTACTGTGTTATTGCTCCCATGTGCTGTAATAGAGAATTTATTAGTAGCAATCTAAGAGACCCGATCTCAGCAATGTCTGTCAGTTGAATTGGGGGAACAGAATAATTATGTTTTCCCAAGGTTCTGTTCCTGAAACAGGCATCGTGGTTGTCTTACTTTTGGGCTTCTGACTATCCGTAATGACTGACAAAGATTTACTAATGACTGCCGGGACTAACGGCTTAACATGCTTTCCGAGGCACGGAGGGGGTCTTTGTATGTAAAGATGGTCACACATCCACGGAGCAACCGCGACAAGCGTAGCTTAACCTGATCGAACGACCCGTGCGGCGGTTATTTCTAAGCCAGAAGTTCCGCTCAAGTTTTTCCATAAACAATAGGACAAAAAAATCTTAACCTAATTCAATTTTCTTCGCTGGCCCACTATGTTCACACCCTATCTCTTAACCCTTGCTAAGTGCTGACTCCAATAAGTGGATAGAGAGCAAACTGTACAGTTTAACTATTAAATGCTTTATGTTTTAGAATAAAGTCAAAGTCAAAGTCAAAGTCAAAGCATTTATTTCAAGTAGGCACATAAAAGGCACTTTTGAACGTCAGAAATTACAAATAAAATAGAATTGATTCTAGTCGCCCATTCCAAAAGGTAGTTTTCGTATGGAGAAGAACGGGCAAGAAACTCCACCGTTACTCTTTTAAAATATTTTACAAAATTTTGCATACATTAATTATATAATAATAATATGTGAACACGATGCACCTAAAATAAAATTACTATACCACAATAGGTAAAAGACTTAAAAATGAAACCATGACCTTATATAAATTAATTATCTGATAGATACATGGTGCTCACATATTTACAAACATGGTAAAGGTAAACGATAAAAAAAAAAAAAAAATAACAAGTAATAAGTCAGGGTGTGAGTTAAAGTAGTTACAGAATGTAAATCAATGTCAAAAAAAGTATAAATTTACAATTAAATTAGCAACCAGTTTGATTTTGTCTAGGCTCCAGATTGTCCTATGGAGCAGGACCAGCATGTTTCCAAGCGTTCTTATCTTGGATATAATCTTCTAATTTATAGTATGCTTGTTTACAAAGTGTACGTTTAATGTGAGTTTTAAATTTTCTTTCATTTAACTGCAATATATCACATGGTATTTTATTGTAACATTTAACACAGTACCCCATAAAAGATGTATGTACCTTGGCTAATCTGAAAAATGGTTGATGTATTTTATCTTTATTTCTAGTATTAAAATTATGTCTATCGCTTATTTTATTAAAAAGATGTAGATTTTTTCTTACATACATAATATTTTCATAAATGAATTGGCAAGGTACCGTCATAATATTAATCCTTTTAAAAAGTTCTCTGAGAGATTCGCGGCGACGTAGATTATAAATGGCTCTGACAGCTCTTTTTTGCAAAATAAAGATGGATTCAATGTCAGCAGCTCGACCCCATAGTAAAATGCCGTACGACATAATGCTGTGAAAGTAGCTAAAATAGACTAGACGCGCGGTTTCTACATCAGTTAATTGTCTTATCTTTCTAACAGCATAAGCGGCCGAGCTAAGCCGCCCCGCAAGAGATGTTATGTGAGGTCCCCATTGTAATTTGTCGTCTAGCGTGATTCCCAGAAAAACAGTTTGATCAACAAATTCCAATTTTTCTCCATTCAGTATGATGTCACATTCACTACTTCTAACATTAGGTAATTTAAATCTAATGCATTTAGTTTTCTTTTCATTTAGTACCAAATTATTTACCGTAAACCAATTTTGGACCTGAAGAATAGAGTTATTCACGTCGTCAAGATTTTGTGCCCGTCTGTCTATCTTAAAGATCAATGAGGTGTCATCTGCAAATAACACCATCTTCGGTTGATTTTGAAGTAATAAACTAGATTACTGAAGTATTAGGGAGTTGAAGTGGCTGTCCCGACATGCTAACGATCGATCGTTACCGTAGTTAAATTTGTTGTTATTATTAGATAAGTGGATTATTTTTTTCTTTTGTCCTGGATTTCTGTAAGTTGTCGTTAGCGTATACAGCCTATAATATTCCCACTGCTGGGACACAGGCCTCCTCTCTGTGAGAGGGAGTGGGCCGTAATCCACTACGCGGGTTGGTAGATGTTACATGCCTTCGAATTTTTGGTTCTAGAACATGTGTCGTCCGTTCAGTTGAAATAAAGTTAGAATGAGGGCAAGAAGACAATGACAATGATACTGTAAAACTACTGTTGTCTGGTGAGCTACTGTCCGATGATTGATGTCGGGGTTTTGTATATATGCTAGTTGCACGATAAACGCTCCTTTCGCGATGCAGGATTTTGCATGGCACCAGTGTGTTGCGTAGTTATCATAATACTTACCTACCAAACGTATTTGAGAAAGCAATAAACTCTTATTACAACACAAAGGGAGCAATACAAAGTTACTTTCCAGACAACGTTAATAGAATAATAAAATGTAATGAAGCTTTAACTACGGAGAAACAGTACTAACTTATTGCAGACTTAAGTCCCACATGGGAAATAACATTATATTACTGAAACAAACACTGAATTATATTTAGGATTAGATATTTATTACGACCCAGTAACTGGGTTGTAGAGGGCAGTTACTCCATGTAAAATACTGAGCTTAAACAGAATCTGCCTTGAGCTCTGATTTGAGCTGCACTATTACTGATAAATGCGTGCACTGACTGGTTAAGTCCACTCAATCTTTGTGGTTCTTTCCTCAAAAGACCATTTCAGATACAAACCTACATGGCCTTCACATGATGTGGCCAAGATTATTTCTGGACTTTACAAGAGCTTGTGACCTCTGAGTTTATTTCGACCTTTCTTCTCAGAGTAGTCAGATAGCTTTAAGCCTCTTCCAGGCTGATGTGAACTATCACGTCATTTGTTTTCATTAAGAGGCCACGTCGCTTCTTTTTAGCCAGTTTTGGCGCGACGAGGTTTAAGCGTGACGACGTTAGTTTTGTGTTAGTTTAGCTGGGCACTTATAAATGCTAACTTACCTGGCACTTAGCGAAGTGTCGAATACGCGGTTCGTTCGTCCTGACTTAAGTTTTCTCTTGCAAGGGTTGGACCTCACCTTGTAAACTTAAAAATCTGGCGTTAGGTAATTTTTCTGATAGGATAGGCAGGAAGGGCCTGGATGTTCGAATGGTGTGAATAAAAGTCTTGTTTGGTAATGGAGCTATGCCAATACTTTTTATTCTACTAGTTCAACCTTTAACATAGTTTTGACCGTCCGTCTGTCATAGCCAATTTGCTCCGAATCTAATGGATTAAGTTGAAATTTGGTACACATATGAATCTCTGTGACCCAAACACAGACGTGTAACGTAAATAAATGCATTTTTAATATCGGGGTCATTTTTTGGGGGCAAATAGAAAAAAAAAGTTTCAAATGAAAGGGCTTACTGTGAGGATCTCAAAATATTTTTCATAATTTTAAAATAAATTGTATTGAAGTTATTTAACAAAATAGACGAAAATTGACCATTCCGGTCCCTTATCTCCAAAACCACTGAGCCTAAAATTTTGAAAAAAAATACAGAAAATTGTTATTTTATCTTATATAATAATATATGTTAGCCTATAGATAACAGGAAAACCTCTAAGAAGTCTGTGGTCTAAAACAACATAATAAATCTCTCAATATTGTGTGTGTGAACATGTTTTTCAACTACAATGTTAGTTTTGTTCTTGGGATTAATTTATTCCAACTACGGAACCCTGCATTGTGCGTGGTCCGACACGCACTTGGCCGTTTATTTCTAATACTTTCTATTTCTTTCTTGTTTATTATTGAGTAGAGCAATAAGTGTATGTAAAAATGAATAAATGATTGAATGAATGAAAAAAAAAGTTTTAAAATGGCCCTTTTTAGTTTTTTCCCACCAAAATTGTACCGAATAACCTACATAACTACTGAAAAATATGATATGAAAATTATGTAAAACAATTTCAATCATCCTCTGTAAAACTGCAGCTAATATTATACCATGACGCGAAGGAATATATCTTTCATTTTAGTCAAAAATATTTAATGTGACGTGAAAATATGTCGATCGGATTACTGAGCTGAAAAATAATTACGTCGGTGTTACTTCGTCTCGTCAAGTGATATTAATATTAGCGTCAGTTACCTAGAGATTACGATGACGGAGAAGCACTAATTTTGGAGTGAAAATATGGAAAAACATAGCTTTACAACACGCATGAGTTCCTGGTAGGCGGGGGTGTAAAGGTATACAATAGGTCATATATATGAGTATATAAATAACCATTATATTATTTTTGTGCCTGGTGAGTATCAGGCACAAATAAAATAGCTCAAACGATCACCACAAATCTCAATAGATCTAACCCATAAAAATTCAGATCATGAGATTTCAGATATATAGATGTGCTGGCGTCTGTACGGTCAGCAACAAAAGTCGATTAACACTTAATTTTTTTTTAATCTCATTTATTGAGCAAAATATTTGTTCAAAATTGCAGCAGAAGTACAATGCAATTTTAAACAAATATTTTGTTCAATATTTTGCTCAATAACCGAGATAAAAAAAACTGAAGTGTTAATCGACTTTTGTTGCTGACTGTACAGACGCCAGCACATCAACCTACACGTAAAATTATCAAATTATCCCAATCAACTTTGAACCTTGTGCTTTAGCGATAAAGTTGAAAATCTACCAAAGATATTTGACAGATTGTAGTAGCTTGATGTGCTGGCGTCTGTACATAATAACATACACCGCAGTTTGGTAGCTAAACGATACTTGACTGCCACGGTGGTCTTGTGGTCGCAAGCGTGACTGCTGAGGGTGGGGTCTTAGCTTCGATTCCCAGGGTGGTCAGTGTTATTGGGTTTTCCATTAGGAACTTCATAGAAACAGCCCTGAGTTCGGAAGTTGGCGGTGGGATACCCGGATAGTGGTCCTGCGTCTGATCACCTCCGGTCGTGTCGGATTGCGAACCGTCCCATCGAACAATCTTATTTATTTATTTATTTGATTTACACGTATTAACAAACCAATTACATCAATCAAAGTATATAATAAATTTAATACTAACGTAAAACATAAACTAATAACAACAATTAAGTACAAAAATGTAGGCACATAACCATTAAATTGGCGAATTTATTAGCGAAGAGATCGCAATCCGGGTTGACCTCCACGAGTTATTAATTGTTTAGTCCAAACAATAGATTTTTCGTAAATAGATAAATTATCTATTAGAAAAAAAAGAAAGAAAGAAAATTTGTTTATTCTGCACAAACAAAAACGCACATGGCAAATAAAATAATAATAATTGCTTCATATTTTGTAATAAATTACCAGGGTTGTGTCATCGCGATTCTCTTTCTTTACTATGCAGTCCGACAGTGACCGCGCTTTAGGTCATGTAGTCCCCTTAAACAAGACAATTGATTAACAGGCCCAGTGCAAGATAGGACAGTCCACCCGGTCGATTCTGTAAAAATCTCACCGTGAAAACATAGGTGAAGTGAGTTTGTTTTTGCTAGGAATTGACACTATTGACAGCTCACTCCACGCTCACTTCACCTAAGTTTTCACGGTGAGATTTTTACAGAATAGCACCACTGTTTATTAACAAGGACTCTCAATGGTGGATCTGGCACGCATTTTATGCAACTGTGACGCTGCACGCTTGCCTCTGATCGCTGCGGAGCCGTCAGTTTGCGCGTCCGCAAACATATCCGAGACACTACAGAAGCGTGGCTGCCCCAACAGCATCTTGAATGCATTATTGTGCTGAACGCGAAGAGCTTTAACAGCTTTTAATAATGCTGATGCTTAGATTTTATGACATTCCCCACATTCAACCTTCTTAGTTTAACTTGACACAATTTTCTAAGATAAACTTCCTCAAAACGCGTAAACGTTTCTCACTTTTATTTCCCGCCATTTCGCGCACACGCGGTCGCCATTTTCACATTACTATCCCTTTCATTTTTTCCCTCTTTATTCCCGTGGAATATAATAAAATAAAAACCCTTGGGAGAGAATAAAGAAAAAATCTTCATTGTTAGAAAAAAAAGCCGCTGCGAAAGTAGTAAATGGTGGAACTTCATCAAAAAACGTTTTATCGGGATGCAGATAAAAATAGGATATGTATGATAAAGTTTATTGAAGGAGGTTTGATGTATCATCCCATAAATATTGGTTATCGAATGGATGTCTGAGAGACTGTACTGTGTATTAAGCGAATACATGCTCGGGCGAGAACAATGTTCTTCTTTGATGAAAGTTTTATTATCTACTAGCTGCACCCCGCGGTTTCACCCGCATAAGTTTTGATCCCGTAAGAATATCAGGATAAAAAGTATAATTATATATAGGTATGTTAATTCAGGGTGTCAGCTACCACCATACAAAATTTTATCAAAATCGGTCCAGCCGTTTGAGCGTGAAGAAGTAACAAACATAGAAACACACACACACACTCACAGAGTTTCGCCTTTATAATATTATAAAGGCGAAACTTTGTGAGTGTGTGTGTGTGACCTCCTCTCGGTGAGAAGAAATGGACCATAATCCACCACGCGGGTCCAGGGCGGTTTGGTAGTTGTCATAATGTATTAAAAATTTTGGTTCTAGGACAGGCCGGTTACCTCACGATGTTTTCCTTCCCCGTTTTGAGAACAGTGGTGATGAAATAATTTACACAAAGTAAAAAGCCTGTCTGGATTCGAACCTACAACTCGTAAGTCGCGGCCGTTATCACTGCGCCACCTCTATCCTGTCTAAACACGTGGTGTTAATATTCTTTGCGGCCTGAACGTTTACATTTCTCTGAAAACATTGTAATACAAGAAGTTCTGTATAAATGCTCCTTCAAACAGGCGTACGCGATAAAATCGCGCGGAACACAAAGGCACCGCAAATCGCGCAACGTGCGGTGCCTTTGTGTCATAGTCATAGTCATTTATTTCATAACAAAATACATTGTGTAGAAAATAACTTAAAATTAGATTTATATTAGATAGTCATAACAAATATATTAAATTAAAAATAAACTCATTTGAAACAATTCATTAATTACATTGGAAACTTATATGAAGAAAAATACTAATAATTTAAAAAGATGAAAATAAGTAAATAAATGTAAATTTGTCAACATTTGTCCATACTAAACTCTTCTATACTGTAGTAGCTCTTCCTCAATAAATATCTCCTTAATTTATTTTTAAATAAATTACCGCTGGTCATGCTTTTAAATTTTATTGGCAACTTATTGTATAACCACACAGATTGGTATCTGGGACTCTCGCGATTCGCGTCACACGTCGCGCCTGTTTGCAGGAGCCTTAACCCGGAGTCCGATATTTATCAAATTACTCCGTGTTTGGCTATACGGAGAGCAGCGGACTGTTAAATGGAGGTGAACGTGCGTAAAACTATGTTAGATAAATATTATTCTGCGAATGGGAATCAAATATACAGTGGGTAATATCACAGAGGGAATATTATATTTCATGTTATTGATATAATAATCTATAGATGTGTGTATTTCTCGAAACGGATGAATCGTTGGAAGTAGGTAGTCATATAACATATTCAGTACATTTTGACTGCGTAGATATTTTTTTATTGTATTTGGTTGTAATCCGCGATCAGTTTTACTTTTAGCGGATGAGTTGGAACACTCAATCCGAATACTCTCAGACAGCATGACAGCATGGCTGTTCTGCAAGAGCTGAACATTATGCAGTTGACTCTGGGCTAATATACGAGTGTCACCAGCGCCTCAACCAGGTGGGTAACCTCAATAATATAACCATTCAATGGATCAAAGGACACATCGGCATCGGTTCGTTAGGTAATGATGCAGCCGACGAGCTTGCCAGAAGAGGGTCGAGTATGGCACCCGTGAGACCTGAGCCCATTGCGCCACTCCCCTTCGGGTATATACGTACACTGGTAAGGAAATGCACTAGAGATCAACACAACAAACTATGGACGGACCAAGGCGATTGCAGGCAGGCTATAGGGAAGCACTTCCCACATTGGATGGCCGCCTCACGAAACAGGTTCTCCGTCTAACTAAACAAAAGCTGCGTATATTTACTGCAGCTTTAACTGGCCACGGGTCATTCAATAAACACCTCTTTGTCATAGGAGTAACAGACAGTCCGCTGTGCAGGGCCTGCATGGAGGACGACGAGACAGCGGCACATTTGCTTCTAAACTGCCCGGTGGTCGCCACGTACAGGGCAAAGTACTTCGGTAACCCGGGTACCCTACATGAGACGGTCAGTAACATCAAGGCGTTGCTGGCCTTCCTTGAGGAGCTGAGGTGGATCGAATGATCGATTTTCCCACCCGTACGCAAAATACGCGCATTGACGTGGAGTTGCGGACAACAGCCCGTTTTACCTATTACCTATTAGCGGATGAGTTAGGGGTAAACATTGGCGGGAAGAGCGTGACTCCAGCGTGCCATCTACTCGTACGTATTCGTGTTTAGGTCCACACAGATGTGGGTGGACTACACGATGTCTTTCCTTTTAAGTCTTTTCCTGCAACTTCTTGTTTTCAGTGCAGCAGCCAGACCTTTGGGATGCCTTTGCAGTCTTTCCTGTTACTTTTTTGTGATATTCTTGATTTCGTCCATGACAGAATTCATAGATAGGTAACTCCTTGTATATTTCATCGTTCGTGACAAGCCAAGGAAAGCCACTAATTGACTTCTAAATTTTAATAGCGTTCTGCATTCTCTATATGATGCTAATGCTTGAGTTACAGGCGCTGCCCCAAAGTTGGATTATATTGCGTGAGATAATATGTGAGCAGTGGTAGCTCAGTTGTAACAGCCACGACCTACCGAGTTGTAGGTCGTAGGCTCGAACCCAGACAGGCGCTTTACTTTGTGTAAAACATTTCATCAACACTGTTCTCAAACCGGTAAATGAACGCATCGTGAGGAAACCGGCAAGTCCTGGAACCAAAAACTCGAAGACATGTGACAACTACCATCCCGCGCTGTGCCCACGTGATGGATTACGTCTCATTCTCTCTGACAGAGAGGCGGCCTGTATACATGGGACATGGGAACATTAAGGGCTGATTATGGTTATGATGATTTGCCCCGGGTTAATTAAGTTTTTCTGTAGTATCGGTGTCCTATAAAAAGTGCTGATTTGAAGCCAATTCTCGTACTTAAAAAGCTTTCAAATTCAAGTCAATACAGAGACAACAATTTCAATGACAAATAACATTTTATTTTGATTTTGACTTGACAGAATATATTTTATGGAAGTACCTTATGACGTCAGCTCTTACTCAATAACATTGTAAAACAAAGTTACTTATACTTCGCGAACTCAGCTTTTTGAGTTCACTTAAGAGGCTCTCGGGATTCAACACCCTCATTACAGCTGCCCTCGGGCAGGTCTCACTCAAGTGAGAGGTAGGCGGTGAAAAGGATAAAACTTGGATATTATTGGTTTTTTCAAAAGATTATTTTCATGCTTTTATTTTGAATAACCCTTGTAGGGATAAACTCCTTAACAATAGGTAATATAATTTCGTAACAATTCAAAAGGGTGCAGTATGTAATGGGTTTCAGGAAGATGTGTGTTCTTCATCATAACGTGTTGATGGCAAAAATAACACGAAAAAATAATTATATACTTTTTTATATTTGTTTGGCCCAAAATTCAGCAACGCGAATTCCGTTCGCTTACCCAGCCAGTGTGTGAAGAATCTTTCCCAAAAAGTTTAGAGATATTTTGTTTAGAGATATCTTTTTTTCAAAGCTAAATAGAGTCCCTGAAACGGGTCGACATGTTACACTGTTCGAATAAAATAAAAAGAGTTTTTAAAAACAAGCTTTTATTTAAATAAAAACGTAACCTAAAAAGAAAAAAATAACGCGAACTAAAAAGATAAAAATAAATTTAAGTGACACTGTCATTATAAAAAAAAAAAAACAAAATAAAAAATAGATACATTTTAAACGCTTGAGGCACTGTTATTGTGTAGTAGGTACACCTGTATAACGGATACCGTACATCAGTGCCTCAAGCTTTTTTTTTTCATTTGATTTTTTCTCAACTAAGGGGGTTGAAAAAAAATATGTAATCCGCCATCTTTGAGCGGCGGCCATATTGAAATTATTACAATATTGAGTATTGCACATTGTATGCAAAATTTCAGCTCATTCGGATACCAACAAATGGTCGAAAAATGGTTTGCAAATTTTGATGGACAACTTACATACATACGAACAGTGCAAACTAAATAAAAGCTTGTAAAAAGGTGGACTATGTGACAGACTGACGGACAGTGAAGCATTACAGAACCCTAATAAGTCACAATACAGCTACAATCCAATAACCGAGATTAAAAAAACTTAAGTGTTAATCGACTTTTGATACTGACTGTACCCTTGACCCTTTTTATAACAAATTCATACTTATTTCTAAATTTATTTATAATCAAGTTCCAAAACAATTTGTACATTTTACGGCCATTTCTATTTAGGGACCTTTTACGGGGAAAGCTTTAATTTATCATTTTTGTAACGAAATTCAGAAGTATGTAAACGAATACTTTCATAATAATTATTATTCATGAATTTATTACCTGCTACAGACTCCGGACCCAGGTTGGCCAAGGAAAACCTGTTCAGGCGGAGATTCATAGACGACTCCGCCTTGGAGTGTAAATGTGGTGCTGCTTCACAAACGATGGGACACTTAATATTGTCATGGGTGTCCTTTCAGTTGGACGTTACAGGAACTGATGGACGCTAGTGATGGCGCCAAAGATGTAGCCAAATTCTGGGCCTAGTACATACATTTACATTGACATTGATACGCTAAAAAGGAGAATTACCTGTTCTCTGTTTAAATTTTATTTTTTATATCGGTGCGCTCTTGACGTCGGTCACGCCTGATGGCATGCGATGGATGAGGTCTATGATGGAACGAGCGTGCCCAGAAGGTGCCTAAGGCACTGGAACTCCCACGCATCGACGAAACACAGCAGGCTGCTTGACTCCGGACTCCGGTGGGAGGGTGGTCGCAAATCAGGCTGCCGTTAGACCTACCACCGCATGCGAAGAACTGGCTAGTCAAATAAGGTATTGGGTGTGAATGTCCAGGATGGGCCGAGCGCTCGGTTCAGTTGAGTAACTGGCGGAACAAACTGCGCTCCACGAGGAGGCTTCTTCAAGCATCCCAAAAAATGTCATGTCATTGTATTGCTTCCTGGTAACAATCATCATCATCATCTTTAACCACCGCTGAACATAGCTCTCCTTTCTTGTGCCAATCCCTCCTGTGTCAGCCTCATTCAGGTTTTGCCTGCAATGGCAACAATGTCGTCTGCCCATCTCGCCGCCGGACGAACTGGTAACAACCTAGCAATCTTTCTTTCTTTCTTTCATTATAACCAACAGACGGGCGACAGTTGCGTTCAAACCCGCGGACAAAAATGTCTCCCAGCTGTCGCGTCGCTCTTTATATACGTCGCACTTTCATACAAATCCGTAGACTTGATGTGAGAGACAAATTAGTTGCGGAGGCAAAAGATGCTCGTGGGCGCCTGCCTAACTCATGCCTTTGGGCTTCCCTTACCTTATAGCCCTCCACGTTCATACACAAAACTTTTGTTCACGACATTCCAATCAGGTACAGACGCCAGCACATCAAGCTATCCGAAACTGTCAAGTTTTCCCAAACAACTTTGAACCATATGCTATAGCGATAAAGTTGAAAACCTGTTAAAAAAATTTGACGACATTCCAATTAGGTACAACATCCCAAACAATAATTTTAAACTTGTATCATGAAGGAATCTTATAATTTTGCTGTTTCGGCTGAATGAGGTCAGTAAGAGGTGAGAGGCTCTCCACAGACCTTTATAACGAGCCCTCCACAGAGGCAGAGTACTCTTTACAATTCAAGAACAAAATAATGAATGTCCTTGTATAAGGGGACATGGATTAATGGATATACAACTGAAAGAAACATTGTAGTTCTTCTTCCACCTTATCTAGACTAGCATTAATATTTATAAATTTTAAATAAATAAAATAATTATATTATAATAAATCATTATCTGCCTAGCCTTTTCCCAACTATGTTGGGGTCGGCTTCCAGTCTAACCGGATGCAGCTGAATATCAGTATTTTACATGGAGCGACTGCCTATCTGACCTCCACAACCCAGTTACTGAGTAATACGTAAAACCATTAAAACAACATCCATGATGAAAAACTTTAAATTTTTTTTCAGCCGCTGTGTTGCATGTACATTTTGACCTCACTATCGGCTTCTGCACCCTCAAAAACCTTGAAAACGATACACAAGACGAAAAAAAATTATAATTTTGCAGCCGCCATCTTGGATTTTTAGTTTGACCTCACTTTTTTCTTCAGCAACCTCGAAAACCATGAAAACTATCTCCCTCTCTCTCTCAGACTCTTTCTATTATAATAATAATATGTAATAAAAAGTTGCAAAGAGTACGCCTATACACTTTTTCGTTACGTGACGATTTCTCCCAGTTTACTCCTACCGCAAGCTCCGTTCTTCGTTCCAAAAACAAAAAAGTTCCTATCGAAAAAAAAACAGTCCTAAAATAACATGAACCAATTCACCCTAAACACAACATTTTATTAAAGCCTAAAAATACGTTGACCCCAAGAAAGGAAAGAAATTAAAATACATCAACTTCTTACGCACCCTCAACGACCCTAAAATTTGGAGTCTCTAATGTGCTTCGTAGAAAATGTGAGAATAACATAAAACATTATAAGGAAACTTCAGTATTTTTCCGGTAAATGCCCTCGAGGGAGTACTTCTTGCCCTGCTGAGGCCCTCTTAGTAAGGAGGTGTAATTACACAACCTACTTTATGTTAAAGTATCATTACGCTTTTGACTTAAAAGGTTGGGTAGAAGTACAAAATATTCCGGATTATGTTCGCTTAGTACGAATCTGATTTTCTGTTTTATTTACCTACTTGAAAAACAAGGGGCCAATTTTCTTCGCCTCAAGAATTTGATGAAGTTCTAGAAGGAAATGAAACATTCATTATTTATAAGTTATACAGCTTTAAGTATTAATTAACTCCCAAACCCTAAATATGTTGAATAGTTTTTCAATTGAAAATTGAACTCATTACATAAACAGTCTATAATGTTACTTCTGGGACACAGCTGCCTCTCTGTGAGAGGTAGTAGGCCATAATCCACTACGCGGGCCTAATGCGGGTTGGTAGATGTTACATGTCTTCGAATTTTCGGTTCTAGGGCATGTCGGTTTCTTCACGATGTTTTCCTTCACCGATTTAAGAGCAGTGGCCATGAAATAATTAACACAAAGTAAAGCGCCTGTCTGGAATCGAACTTACGACCATACTCGTACATCAAGGCCATTACCGCTGGTAACCCAGTAGCAATGGCCTTGACTGCTCTCATTGGTTGCGAGTTGAATTCATTAGCAACAAACAACAACACAAACAAACACAAAGATTTGGTATAATTGAAGTATCTTTTAGTTTTCAGAGCAATTGCTAGGTCCAGAAAATATTTACCAAGAGTTCTTTTCTTTTCTTCTTTTCAACTTAAAATAATCCTACCAGTCTTCAACAGACTGCCTTCACTTCATCTACTCGTAGGTATACTAATATTATAAAGAGGAAAAATTTGTAAATTTGTCATCTTCTAAACTACTGATGCAATCCCGAAAATTCTTTCACGTATGGGAAGCTACATTATCCCTCAGTGTTATAGCTTGCGGGAGACGCTCCGGGCGTCAGGAGCCGCGCGACGACTCCCGGCCACTGTAGGCGCGGGCCTGCGGGCGGAGAGTAATGGGTAGCTCACCGTCCGATCAGGACCAGGCCCGTGCCGGACGGCGCGTACGTGTTCCACGCGCGCCTCAAAGAGATGTCAACATCAACCGAAGGGGCCCCGTCAGGGCCGGAGCCTGCCGGGTGAGCAGGATTGTCCGAAAGGGTTACCGCTGGCCCGGAACATAAAGGGCTAAGGAAGGAACACGGGTGGGTTTTAGTCAGTAAGAGTCTGACACTACCTTCCGCTCCACCCAGAGCGGGAGGGGACATTTGATGATTTCCCATCCTGAAAAAAAAAAGTGTTATAGGTTATGTTTTATGTTAAAACAAGAAATTACGCGCGGACAAAGACGCGGGTAGATGCTAGTCGCAAATAAAATAAATACACCTCAATACAAAAGGCGTTTTTCGTTCAAGAGTCAAGGGTAAGCCAGTACATATTTATCGACCGTCAGTGAGTTAATAATTAATGAGAAGCGCCACCATTGAACAATACGTGTAGGCTCCCACAGTCATTATTTAAATACTACCTAATTCATACTTTTTATTTAATTTCATTATGACACTCCAACGACAAACTCACTGATACATTTTTTGGGGTACTGTAACAATTAAACTTAAAATCTAGAGTGAATTCGTCACTTACAAGTGTGCACAGCACTTACATATTTCAAGTTTTATAATTTTATGTAGAGTATATTATAGGCTAAAAAAACAAAACTACATGAAAACAAAATAAAAATGAAACAAAAAAGAAAAGAAAGAACTAAATCTATTTTGTTGCTCTAAAGAATATCCTAACTTAATTATTATTTTTGAATTTTTTATATCACACTACAATATTATAAAGGCGAAAGTTTGTGTGTGTTTATATGTTTGTTACTTCTTTACGCTCAAACGGTTTGAACCAATTTTGATGAAATTTTATATGGAGGTAGCTCACACCCTGGAGTAAGATATGGCTTAGCAGCGTCCAGCGGTTTTATCCGCATAAGTGTCGATACCGTGGGAATATCGAGATAAAAACTACCTATCCTATGTCCTTTCCCGGGACTCAAACTATCTCTATAGCAAATTTCATCTAAATTGGTTCAGTGGTTTAAGCGTGAAGAGGTAACAGACAGACAGACACACTTTCGCATTAATTTATAAATATTATTAATATAGATTGAAAACCAGTCATCGATTACAATCGAGTGTTCATGAATTTATAAAACTCTCGAAGAAACACAAAAAAGGCATCCCATAAGACACGCAATAGGGTTCTGCAAATATAATGTTATAGCTGCAGAACTCATTTACATGTAAATTTGAAATACGGCTCACATACATAAGGTGCCTCTCAATCTCGAGAGTATGACGTGATATTTGAATTTGTAAGACACGAGTATGAAGTCAAAGGAAGAGCATATTGGTTTATTTTCAAGCTTGTATATATAACTTGGTTTGTAGGTAGTTGTGTGTGTGAAGACGCTTGCGGGGCGGTTTTCGACAAAAACTGCTCAGAGAGCAGTTTACAGTTTGCGTTACTTCAGGAAATCCTGGAGTAATATAATATAATCCATAGTAATATAATATAATCCATAGTAATATAATATAATCCATCTATAACTACATCTATATCTATACACTAGCTTCTGCCCAGTGTCAGTGGGACTTCATCCGCATGCAATTTCTTGCTCCCCCGACTCACCCCGTCGCATCGCATCGCCTGCCCGCCATATAACTTCGTTTTTGCTCAGCGTTCTTTCTGACCCTTTTTCTCTTGACTCGGCTCCTAAGGGTCCTAGCGTGATGTTAAATAGCCTATAGCCTTTCTCAAGAATTGGGGTATCAAATGCAAAAACATTGTTTCAAATCTGTCTAGTAGTTTCCGAGATTAGCGCGTTAAAACAAACAAATAAACTGTTCAGCTTTATTATTAGTTTAGGTAGCATAAGGCAAACCAGCAGGCCTACCACGACCTCTTAACGCGATCCATTTTAGGACCTAAACTGAACTGTTCGTCTAATTCGTACCATGAAGTCAGTTTAACGATTCAATTTAGGCCGTGCTATCTGACAGCGATTGTTCCAAACTGAGTCGCAAGTTTTGGTTTCATTCATTCAATTTTGTACTGTATTTGGTACCATGACATCCATAGAGCAACCTAAACTGAAACGCTAACTGTCAAAATAAGCGATTCAATAAAAGTTACTATTTCTCTAACATAAACTGAAACGTTTGGTGAATTATTGGCGAAAACAAAGTTTTTTAGTGCTATTTTAGTGGAATTTCACAAAAACCAGTGTAAGTGTACTTATCTTTCTTTTAAAGGCTAAAATACGTATTTGTCGCATCCGGTCATGCATTTGACTATTCGGAACGCTAGCGCCACCCGGCGGCGCTTGACAGAGTCTAGCCTGAGTCCGTGGGGGTTAGAAAACAGCTCGACAGAACGATGTGGAGCTCACTTTGGATTTTGGATTTGGACATTGAACATCGTACGGACAACATGTGCTTAGAAACTGTCCAGCGTTCCGTATCTGGTTGTGTCGTGTACCTACAGTGTGTAATTTGCTAGTGTGACTAAATATTGTTCGTGAAATTATAATATTTTTGAACTGCAAACTGTTTTTCTATTGCGCAATAACCAACACATACCCACTGTACGCCCACAATTGTTAAATATGGCTGATAATAACGAGACACACTATACCTTCTCCGTCATATTTTACATGCATTTTTAACTCAGATAAAGTAGTACATTGGTGTAGTTTTGTATCTCAAGTGTCTGCGCAACTGGACAATATGTGGAATCATTGAATTTTTAACACCACACAACCACAGAGTACAATAACTTAAATAGGAGATCACAACTCCACAGACTATCTAGTTAAACTGACACAGACACGAGTTTTTTTGGCGGGATTTCTTCGAGTGAAGTCTAGTTGGCTGTTTTAATTATTCGCAAATTGATTCCTAGTGGATATTGTGATGTAAAATTGGTGTAGTTTTGTATCTCAAGTGTCTGCGCAACTGGACAATATGTGGAATCATTGAAACAGACGCGATCCCGGTAAAATGGAGCTGAGAACTTTTTTGTAGTTTTGGCTACCTCAGCGAAGTTTACCGGGAAACTTGATTCGATACATTTGCAATACTCCTAATACATTAGAATGTGTACACCCATATTCTAATGTCATGTTAGACTCAAAAAAAAAATAGTAACTGATGACTAGGCAGCATGGTCTCAGACCTTAGCCTATAAAAAAAAAAAAATGACACAGACACACAAATGACATGACAGCTGACACAACTTTTTTTACTCTGGTACGTTCGAAACAGAAACATTGTTTTATTAAGTCGAAATATAAATATTTTTTCGTCTAATAAATGCCAAATGGTAAATAAATATCTACTTTGACTAAGAATTATTTTAACAATAGTTACCGTATTAACGTGGAATCTTAAAAACAACTGTTGAGTGTCTGTTTTACTTTAAAGTAATGATACTGAGTTAAGAACAAATAAAATGTTACTTGCTTCTGAACGCGTCAGACACTACAATGTGCGCGAAACAAACTTATTTGATAATAATAGCGTTGTCTCTTTTTCACCAAAAACGTTTCAAACGCGGTTCAGCCACAAATTGCGATCTTTCATTCACTTTTAACGATCCAAATGCCGCTGCGCGTATTGGACTTCATGGTACGACTTTAAGCGATGCAGTTTAAGAACCTAAACTGAAATGTCTTGCTTTTGAATCGTTTTTAATTAGATCATGGTAGGCATCCAGATTAGATCTTCCTCACTTCATGATTTTATTGAAATACATGAAAATTGAGTTTTCTATGTATTTGTGCCTGGCCTTTATGGGGTGGTTAATTTTTGCAAATGGGTCATACTATCAGGTCCTCGAAGGAATACGTCAAATTACAAGTAATCCTGTGTAACGAATTATATTAGTGTCTTGCAGCACACGTTGTTATGTGTCATAGGTTCGTGATCTGCCTACTTGCGATATCTTATGTCAGTTCTAGTGAGGGTTTTCATGAAAACTCACGCCACCAGTTGGTGCCACTTTGACAAGAGGTCTTCTTCTTTCATATCGAAAATGAATATAAAATATATGAGGACGTTCATCATTCATTCACGACTCAAGAAAATAGGATCTTTGACACTTTTGACAGGTGCTCGGACCTGACGTCTCAATGCTGCCACCTAGTGAATGGTTCAGAAAACACTCATTACACAGCATATACATATAAGAGTATTAGAGTTTTAAGTATTATTTTAGAGTATTCTATTCTATTCTATTTTATTCATAGGTCGTAATTTTCTTAAATAAAAAAATATTAATCACGGATTGTAGGTGAAATGAAATTAATTGTGTATTCTGTATAAGGGTCTACTTTCGATATAGCAACCTATAAAAGCTTTGTATTTTTAATCCATGGAACAATTAACTCATTTACTAAAATTTATCGGACAAGGGGAATTTTCCCCATTTTCTGCCCTCAACGATTAATCAATGACTCACTCGATTTATAATTCGAAAGGTTAACATATCCGATTTACTTTAGGGCTTAGTTGGAAAAGCGGATTATTCAATGGTTGTTGGAAGTGTTTTTATAAATAATTATTTGAAAGCTTTTTAATGGAAGGTAGGCAAGTATTTACTTTATATTATAAACAGGTTTATTGTGGTATGAGGAACACGGTGTAAGATTTAAATATCTTTTATAGAAAAGGGAGGATCCTCCAATCAAACGGGTGCTGTGTCTGGCGGGCAACTGTCCGATGAGATATGCTAGTTGCGCGTTAAGCTCTGCTTGCGTGCGAGATGCAGGATTTTGACATCAGTATGACGCGTTGTTCGCATGTGGCGTTGTAGATATCGCTACAATCAGAATCAGAGTCACACAGAGTCAGGGAGATATCTGGTAGGCAATTACTATCTGACGATTGATGTCGGAACTTCTTAATTGCAGTTCAGCATAAAATATACCACACTACTAACTGTCATTTGAACCTGTTAAAGTTTGTACCTATATTTATCAACAACTAGAGTCTTGTCTGTGTGGTGGCGCACTTAAAGAATAGCACCACCCCATACTTCCCGTGGGAGTCGTAAAAGGCGACTAAGGGTCGCACCGGAGGATGGGCAGCAGCGTTCTCTATGCATTCCACCACCATACCATACTGCTATCGCCAACCCGCCTGCCAAGCGTGGCGATTATGGCAAACCCCCCCCTCTTGGGGGAGGCCTATGTCCAGCAGTGGAATTCTTTCAGCCGAAATGACGATGATGATGATGATAGAGTACTCTATTATATCTTAGAGGGTAAATTGATAGCTGGTCTGAACCTTTATTTTCTTAAATCCTAATAAAACCTTCATCGGACATACTCGTTTGTAGAGGTTTATCGAGATTATCTGCCGTAAGTGTTACCGTTTTGCTCCGTCGTATATAAATCGATTATATTGTACTATCATAAAATGTAGGCTCGATATTGGAAAGTCGTGTCGGGAATAGTGCTTTTATTGATGATGGTGTATTCGATGCTTTTTGCGGTATATAGGGCGGATTTCACCAATGTTACTGAACGTGGTGATGTACATCTAAACCACCGTCAAGAGCTGTCAGTGTCGTCATTGATGTGGAATATTGACACTGACGCAGTTAAGATATGCTGATCGTGTTCAGTTTCATTGGTGAAATTGAAACTTATTCTGCAACACCAGAAATTCAAGAAAGTAATAAATGCTGTACCTAAATGAAATGTTCGCTTATTTCTTGGTGGAATGTCGTAAGTGACTGGCTAAACGTTTCCAGGTCTTAATACATCAAATAAAACGCTTTTGGCAATAACTGTGCAGGTCTAGTAACAATTTTAACAGTTTCAGTGAGTTTTAAATGATATAGTTTTCTAACATAATAAAAGTACCAATTTTATCATCATTTTCAGCCGGAAAACCTCTATTATTGGACATAGACCTCCCCAAGCACCGCCACTTCAGACCCCACGACCGGTTCTGTGCCTCCCTCATCCAGCGGATTCCTGCGACTTTCACTAGGTCATCGCTCCACCTTGTGGAAGTATCAATTCCTCCATACCTTTATGGAAACACCACAAAAGTTTAAGAATTATTAAAACGCTCGTATCGTTTCAAGAGACAGGTATTAAATTCCACGTTCGTGTCGGCTTACCTACGTGCCATACATTGGTCCCAACCAATTTGTTCAATATATCGGACTTTTTACAGAAAAATACTTGGAATACTCGACTGCCTCGTTGGTTTAGTGGACGCAAGCATTACTGCTGAGCTTGAGATCCGGGGTTCGATTCCCGGGTCGAGCAAAGGAGCTCGGAGTCTGCATTTGAGCCTGGTCCATGGCAATAGTATAATCATCCTCTAACTTTCCCACTACTGGGATACACGCTTCCTGTCTGATGATGATCTGTGTGAGACTGCACCACGCGGGCCCAATGCGGGTTGGTAGATGTGTCACATCTCTTAAAAAGTTTGTTTCTAGGACATGGTCTCCTCACGATGTTTTCCTTCACAGTTTTGAGAGCAGTGGTGATAAAATTAATGTTACGAGCTTGGGGTTCGTGACAATAAAAACTGTCGATTTAATAACCAAAAATTGACACTTTAATCACAACACTAATTACAACTCAAACACACTAATTATGAAACACAATTTCACTACTGATCACTTTTAGTCGCACTTAAATATCGCTTCGATGTACTCGCTTGTATCGCTTATTCAAAACTATGTGTCTCGCGGCTGACACCGGCCTTATATAGTGCCACAAAGCTACTATATAAACATCTAGAACGTTCGAGTACATACCAGTCCCGACTGACCCGATAGTTCTCGGAATTTCTAGGACCTTGACCCTACTAGTTCTGCTACCCGATACTAGATGGCGCTAGTGGTAACTAATGTCACCATGTACCAGGCATCAATTGTGGCGCGCAACATTAATTACACAAAGTAAAGCGCCTGTCCTTTTTTTTGGGTGGGAAATGATCAAATAACTTCGCCCGCTCTGGGCGGAGCGGGAGGGCGTGTCACACTTTTACTGACTAAAACCCACCCGTGTTCCTTCAGTTGCCTGTGCCAGGGGCCACGGTATCTCTTTCGAACAACCCGCGACCGTGGCAGGCATCGGACCCCGTCAGTTAGTGCTGACATCTCTTTGAGGTACGCGTGGAAAACAACGCGCCGTCGACCCGGGCCTGGTCCTTACCGGACGGCGAGCTGCGCATTACTCGCCGTCCATAAGCCCGCGCCAACGGTGGCCGGGAATCGGCTGTCGATTCCCGACGCCCAAGTAAAGCGCCTGCCTTGGGTCGAACCAATAGACTCGCCCTCTGTCACCTTGGACTTAAACATAAATTGCTCAATGTGGGTGTGCTTTAAGAGCACCTCTGCCTGTCCCTTTGTGGGATACAGGCGTTTTTTTTATCCTTTATTAAAAAGAACCAGGTTCTTAATAATTAATTACAATCTAGCCTATAAGACTAATAAGCAATTTTACTTAATTTTACATGATAATTATTTTTTAAACTTAGAATAGTGTTTATTGTACTTTACAAAAGTCCGTTCCACTTTCTTAGAGTCTGATATGTTGATGTAAACACTTTGTTCATGTGTTATTATGTGTGTCATTAGCACTATTATTTCTACACTTTTTACACTACACTAACTCAAAAGGTTTTGTCCGTTTTAGTCTTTGCACAATACAGGCGTGATCTAATGTTGTTATGTTATAATTGAAACAAAGTTCTAATGCGATGTATGTAGTGGGACTATGTGTGAAGGAAATTATTTTGTAATGTCGTTAATAATGCTATGATGTTATCATAGAAGATATTAACCTTGTGATTAAAAAATATTTATTTTCTCAATAGAATTTTTGTAGGGAATTTGGAGCATCTTAATATATTTTTTTCTTGGTATAGTGAGTTGATAGAAATTCTAAAACCTCGGTAGGTCTTATTACTAAAATCTTCATACCGAAATGGTGGATCTTGGTGTAATAGGCACCTACACCTCTGACTAACCCTTCGGGAAATACAGTTGTGATATTATGTGTTATTTGAACCGAAAAAAAAAATACGTGTGGCACTCGGGGACTGCCGCGGTAAAGCTATTGCATAGCATTTTTTATTAACTTATGCAATTATAATTATTTATTTATTTTTTATTCATGCAGTATTTTTTTTCTTTGATAATAATTCAAGTTTTTTCTTTGATATTAATTGAAATTACAATTTTTGAGCGTGGTGACTGATAAGAAAACAATTTTTTTTCTTTTATTGAATAAATGAGAAGTTAATATCGTTTAAAATATTTTTATTATCTTACAATACATGTAGGTTATTTAGGAATTTTTATCATTGAAACTATAGATTTATGGTAACTGAAATAAGAAACATACTCGTAAATTTGAGACTTGATATCCTCAACCAGTCGCAGGCTCGAACTCACTCGTGGACGCGGCCAAAAAGCACGCTGTCTCACCTAGCATCGTGTCTAGAAGAGATAGAATCAGTAATGAGCAGTTAGCAGCTAGTCTACATGCATACGTCTCGTCGCACGCACACAAACGCCGTGCCGAAGTCTGCCGAACTGAAACGACGTTAGACGATGCACGGCTTTCAACGCTGCGCCGCTGTGCCGGTCAGAGTGGGGGGTGTTAGGTTTTATTTCGTTACGGAATTTCTTGATTCGGTCGCCGCGCTCAAAGCCCGCGATAAAAGCTATGCAATAGCTTAATAAAAAAAATTGATAAACGAATTTCATTCTGATGTCAAAAAATCCGGTTGGTTCGGTTAGTGGGTTGGTTCCGGCTGGTCCGTGGATGGGTGACCAACTTCACATACCAAGACCCTTCCGTGTCTCGACGACTCGATCCAGTAACTGGGTTGTGGAGGTCAGATAGGCAGTCGCTCTATTTAAATTACTGGTATTCAGCTGCATCCGGTTACACTGGAAGCCGACCCCAACATAGTTGGGAAATGGCTGAACAGAAGACGATGAAGATGCCAAAAAAAAATGATCTAATTGAAATTAATGTTTTGATTATGGAAGTTACGAGTACTGCACTTTGTATTACTAAAGCTTCCTAGAAGATAGGTGACGGTTGTCATGAAAATGATGGCAGCGGCAAAGATTTTATCGATTTTAATCTTTGGCCAACGGGGTTTGACTTTACTGTGTCAAAAACGTAGTCTGGAAAAACACAACAGCTTACTTTATAATTAATGACGTTTCAGTGACGTCATTTGCCGGTAAATTGCAGAAGATATATGGCAGCCACCGGTCTTCTATAAAACCGTAGCTACGGAGTGCTACGAGTTCTACGAAATGCTACGATGCCTACGCCACGCTACGCAGATTGCTACGCTTGGACGATTCAGCTTCGTAATTGGTAACAGATACTTGAAACATGGTTTCGACATTTGATTTTATGTAAGAACTAATTATATAGTAAATACCTTATAATATTAAGTTCTACTTGAGATAAATTGACAGAGTAGTATGGAAGACAATGGAACAGTTTTTTCCCAGCTCTAGAAAAACATGGCTTAGAAAAGAAGGTTTTTTCATTTACCTACCTAGGCAAGGTATCTGACACAAAAACCTCCGCAACGTATTATTCAGCTTATCTTACATTTAATCAATGCCCACACGTATAAAACACGTATATCCCATGTACAGTCACGAGCATTTAAATACTTTACGCAAGATTCAAAAGCGATTTTCTTATAAAGAAGGCATTGATAATATTTTATGGTGTCACTAACATAATAGGTATTATCATATCTCTAATATTATTGTTACGAGCTTGGGGTTCGTGACAATAAAAACTGCCGATTTATTAACCAAAAGTTGACACTTTAATCACAACACTAATTACAACTCAAACACACTAATTATGAAACACAATTGCACTATTGATCACTCTTAAGTCGCACTTGAATATCGCTTCGATGTACTCGCTTGTATCGCTTATTCAAAACTACTTATATGTCTCGCGGCTCACACCGGCCTTATATAGTGCCGCAGAGCTACTACATAAACATCTAGAACGTTCGAGTACATACCGGTCCCGACTGACTCGATGTCGATAGTTCTCGGAATTTCTAGGACCTTGACCCTACTAGTTCTGCTACCCGATACTAGATGGCGCTAGTGGTAATTAATGTCACCATGTACCAGGCATCAATTGTGGCGCGCAACATTATGAAATATGTAGTATGATTACCAAGTCTTAATAATGGGTATCGTTTTACCTAGTAACTGGGTTGTCAGGTCAGATAGGCATTCGCTCCAGGTAAAATACTAGTATTCAGCTGCATCCTGATAGACTGGAGGCCGTTCCCTACATGGTAAGGAAAAGACCAGGCAGATGATGATGACTAGAAAAAAAGAGAGAAAGAAAGAAAATTAGTTCATTCTGCACAAACAAAAAAGCACACACCACTACTACTACGAAACACACTACTACCACCACTACTACCACCACCACTACCACCACCACTACCACCACTACCACCACTACTACCACCACCACCACCACCACCACTATTACCACCACCTCCACTATTACCACCACCACCACCACCCACCACCACCCACCACCACCACCCACCACTACTGCTACCACCACCACCACCACTACCACCACCACCACTACTACTGACTACTATGAAATAGGTCTTTTCTGAAGGTGCAATTTTTGTTTCACGAGAAATGTGCTGTTGAATCTTGCGTAGCTGTAAGGTATTTATGCTCTTGACTGTACAGGCCAAAACATACACATACAGGCTAAAATATTCTTGACATGGGTTCGACAGTTACGTCTCAGCGAATCTTGTTTTTGTTATACAAATAACAAAAGGTATTCTTATATATTTTAAACACTAGCAACTCGCCCCTGCTTCGCACGGTTATTACTACCTACTTGACAAAATATTAAAATAATAATTTAATATTTGTTCTTTTTCTTGAATAATTTAATACATTGAAGGTTAATAATTATGATGTTTTATGGGACACAAACCTTCCGGAATCAATTATCTGAATGATATTGAAAACTGAGTCAAGGTCAGATAGGGAGTCGCTACGTGTAAAATACTGGTGTTCAGCTGCATCTGGTTAGACTGGTAGCCGACCCCAACGTAGTTGGGAAAAGGCTAGGCAGATGATGATGACGAGATAGTTTATAACCTGGATTAACACATAGGATACTTTTTTACCCGGTAATACGTTTCCGTGTGATAATTTTGGACCTCCACCCGGGCGAAAACGCGGGCTAAAGCTAGTATTTATAATATGTATAGAAGCCGGGATTCTATTAAATAAACTGGTGGATTGTATGCGTTGGAATTTGAAAGATGGAGGGGTATTATTCGTGCATATTTCATGTTATATGGGGGTAAATGTGCATAGCTGACAAGATATATGAACTGTTAGAAATAAAGATATATTTTCCTTTGTTGTTCTTTTTTGCGTGGCTTATTTATGTATGAATACATAATGCGGATCTATTTGTGATATTATGGTAAGTTGTTTTTCGTACAAAACAAAGTTTGGGCTTCTTATTTAGCTAAGGGATTTCGTATAAGCCGAAGTTTCTCCCTAAAAATCCACATAATATTGTTTTTTTTTATTGTGAAATGGGCCTGCTCTTAACCTCGATTCGATCTCGCCTGGTGGAAAGCGATGGATGAAGTCTACGATAGAACGAGCCTACCCAGAAGATGCCTGTTAACTCTTGCTTTGAAGGTAGATGGTTTAAACGTGGAAAAGAACACAGACGCTGGCAGAGAGTTCCACACTTTAACCATGCGCATAATTAATATGGAGGAGAAGCGCTGATCACGACTGGTTGTTGTATCGACCAAGTGCGGATGCTACCCTGCTGTACGTCTGGTAGTCCGGTAGTGAAAGATACTCTCCGAAATACAGTCTGTAGAAGACTGACCGGCAAGCAATACGCCGATAAGCCAGGGTGCTTTTTGTTTTCTTTTTCCAGGATGGGTAATCATCAAATAATCCCTCCCCCCGCTCTGGGTGGAGCGGAATAGAGTGTCAGACTCTTACTGACTAAAACCCACCCGTGTTCCTTCCTTAGCCCTTTATGTACCGGGCCAGCGGTAGCCCTTTCGGACAATCCCGCTGACCAAGCCAGGGTGCTTACTCTTGAATTTAATTCCGATAGCTCGAAATTGGAATTGTGACGTTTCGTACTCTTGAGTTCGATGCTAGCGCCAAATGATTTTTAAATTGGGGGTCCATTTTGGGGAACTAAGTGTAATTGGGATCGGGCTTAACGTGGGGTAACCGGTACTCTTAAAAACCAGCGCGCCATTTTCCGTAAAAGTTACAACAACAATACAATTCTGTTTTTTCCTTGCAAGTGTGTTGAAAAACGTCGTATGAAACGCGTGTGCATTGATAATTACACACTCGGCTTCCTTATCCGAATAATACCGCCTATGGTGCAATGGTCAACATAACACACATGTATCATAATGTATAGACGCCAGCACATCAACCTACCCGAAACTGTCAAATTTTCCCAATCAACTTTGAAACTTATGCTTTAGCGATAAAGTTGAAAATCCATTAAAGAAATTTGACAGATTGCAGTAGCTTGATGTGCAGGCGTCTGTACTATTATTCATATCTTTTCAATGACAATAAAGTTCGATAACCAGTATAAGGAGACCCTCTTATTTTCACCGTCAAAAGGTGAAGTGTCTGTGATGTGAAGTCATGACAATAACATGTGAGGGCTCAAGAAATGCTGGTGGTGTATGTTCTAAATATAATTACTAGCGAAGTTTAACGCTGCTAGATTGCAGAAGGATTCTGAGGTACAGGGTTTATGAAGTTAATAAACGAATGGTGTAAGTCATAAGAGGAGTGACCAAGGGTTATGAATAGTATTGATACTACACTAATTCATCACTTCGTTAAAGTTATGCATTGCTAAAAGGCTTCATGACTGTTGCAATAATTCACCAGGTCATAACTCGACACCAGAAAATTAATGAAAAGGCTTGAAGCAAGAAGAAAAATATAGACAATTTTCCCAATTAACTTTGAACCTTATGCTTTAGCGATAAAGTTGAAAATCTAATAAGGAAATTTGACAGATTGTAGTAGTTTGATGTGATTTTATGACTGGTTCTAACAAGTCCAAGTATCGTACAGTTTTTTTTTTTGACAATTGATAAAAGGGTCTTATGGCTAAGTAATAACAGCCGCACGGATCGATCGATCGGGTTAAGCTACGCTTGCCGCGGTTGGTCCATGGATGGGATGGGATCTTTACATACCAAGACCCCTCCGTGCCTCGGATAGCACGTTAAGCCGTTGAACCTGGCTGTCATTCGTGGATCTGTGACAGTCATTACAAGTCGTCCGAAGCCTGAAAATCTGACGGCCAGTCTTACCAAGGGGTTTCGTATTTCCCAGTAACTGCATTGTGGAGGTCAGATAGGCAGTCGCTCTATGTAAATTACTGGTACTCAGCTGGATCTGGTTAGATTGGAAGTCAACCCCATCACATAGTTGGGAAAAGGCTTGGCAGATGACGATGATTTGAGGCACTCTAAAATGGTCAGCGGGATTGTCCGAAAGGGTTACCGCTGGCCCGGAACATAAAGGGCGAAGGAAGGAACACGGGTGGGTTTTAGTCAGTAAGAGTCTGACACTCCCTTCCGCTCCACCCAGAGCGGGAGGGGTCATTTGATGATTTCCCATCCTGAAAAAAAAGACACTCTAAAATTTTCGATATTAATCGCATTATTGATCCTAAAAAGAGAGGTCTTTATCCATGTATTAAGTAACAATCGGTCAGTAAAGAACCAAGAAGGTGGCTGGGACGAACTGGGTGCGTAAGGCGGAGAAGGGTGTTGCGGCGCAGCTTGGGAGAGCCCTATGCCCAGCAGTGGACTGCGATAGACTGGAAGATTGTTGATTGAAAGAACCATATACCAGAAGTTATTACTTTTTTTTTTCAGGATGGGAAATCATCAAATGACTCCATCCGCTCTGGGTGGAGCGGAAGGGAGTGTCAGACTCTTACTGACTAAAACCCACCTGTGTTCCTTCCTTAGCCCTTTATGTTCCGAGCCAGCGGTAACCCTTTCGGAAAATCCCGCTGAACCAGAAGGTATAACTGTCTTTAACCTTGCACCACGATCTAAGAATATCTTCATTAAAGCGGGAGTGGTATTATAACCCGCGTTATCACGGTTAATTTCAAGCGCTAATGAAAAGTTTCACGACTCCCCAAGTTTTGATGAAGCTCCCCTCGCTAGTATAACGTTATGATAATCTTAATTAACCATTCAGATTCATATCTTTTCGTATTACCGTTACATTACCCTGACTATTAAGTTAATCGCGGTAATCAGATTTAATTTAATTATTCTGTGGGAGTTTATCTGACCCTTTGTCGTAATATCCATCGTTGCGATCAATAATATTTTGTCACTATTTTGTTCGGAACGCTTGTACAGGAGAAAAATAACCAGTGCGCAAACTGTAACAATTAATTCAGCATACTAGAACCCCCTAGGCTAGATATTTTCAACTGTTATAAAAACAAAATGGTTGTTCCATACACTTTGATCGCGCAGGTATTGCACTTTGCTATCATACAGAGGATTTTTTTTATAACCGATGAATTTTTACGCTGAGTAGTCAATAATATATTTTCTTGTATTAGGATACGGTCTAAGATGTCTAGATTTGGTCTAAATCGCAAAAACGCGTTTCGCTACTGATCAGGCGTAGGTGGTTGAAATATCATAGAGTTATCGAACTATGAAATTAACAAAAAAAGTACGAGTATGTTTATTCGTTTACGTTATCCGTCATTTTCTTGAACTTCGAGCCTTTATTTTTTTTTTTTTCAGGATGGGAAATCATCAAATGACTCCAGAGCGGGAGGAGTCATTTGATGATTTCCCATCATGAAAAAAAAAAAAAAAACTTCGAGCCTTATAAGACCATTACACCAGACGTGACTAGTCCGACACTGTCAGTATCTTTAAAACATCCACAAAAATTAGTACAGTGCAACTTTTTGCGACCTACGTTTTAAAAGACTGGCCTATAATAATATTAATATTCCTAAAATAAAAGTCACAAAAAATCCAACCCATTTTGAAATCCCTCAAACTATAAAGTACTTCTCTTTCAAAGAAGATTAAACTGTGAACCTCGATAATCATTACGTCACCAGGACCCCAGAAACTACATGTAGTAACTTTTAAAGTTTTATTTTTCGGAGCAGACGCTCTAAGGTCGAGATTAGGCCCTGAAGTGCGGTTCAAATAATTCATGTAGGCTTAATACTTCTACTTTATAGTAAGTTTTTCCTTCACAGCTTTTTATCCTCTTATTGGAATGTTTTTATAAGGTTAAGCTTCCGTTGAACAAATACCTTTAGACTTCTTGAGTTATCTTTTAGTAAACCACAAAAGGTACTAGAACACGTTATCTTTTAAAAAGGAGGTTGTTTGTACTCTTTGTTTATTTAATAAAATCGTACTCTTAAGGATTATGTTAGAAATCTTTTAGAGAAAATAAAGATTATTTGAAGAAGTCGGAAAGCGCTTACATGTCATAAGCATAACATCAGATGATAAGGTATTTGTTTTTGCGGCCCTCCGATCTATTTACAAATGTATATTGGCCCAGAATCGTATCGTGTTTGGACAAGCCTGGTTGAGAGCCTCCTCAATAACAATTAACAAAACTTTTGTTTATTGAAGCACAAATGTTTGAGTTTCCTTCGTTCTATTAAATCTTTATAAATAACTTTAAGAATGCTTGATTTTTGATGCGTATACCTACGAAAATTGATCCTTCCACACCTAATTAGATCCTTGTTGGCCCCTTCAATAATATTAAAAATGGGTAGTACTTTTAATGTTTTATTTTTGTACGAGGTTACATTTTTCAATTTGTCACACAAAAAGCTGTCACAAATTAATAAGATTGAAATTACATTGAAGATAATCATATCACTTGGTTTTAATAGGTTTTTATTTTTTGTTTATCCTTTTGATAGATTCTTTTATGTTTTGTAAACGTGAAGACTTTGTAGGCCTTGAAGACTTTAGATCTGTCGACCATTTTTTATTTTATTTAGTACTTGTTGACAGGCCTACGGCATACACACTGCCATTTGAAAACATTGTAAAAGCCAATTATTTTTAAAAGAGTGTCCGAGGAGTTTCTTGCCGGTTCTTTTCCATAGGAAACGACCAATTGTGCACCGCATACCTACCTGTGCACCTAGCTTCTGACGTTTCATAAGTGCCCAAGTAGGTTTATGTGAAATAGAATATTTTGATTTTTGATTCTTCAATGTTTTGGTTGTAGGACATGCCGGTTTTCTAACGATGTTTTCCTTCACCGTTTTGAGAGCAGTGGCGACGAATTTAAATACACAAAGTAAAGCGCATGCCTGGTTTCGAACTTCGAACTCACGACTCGTAAGTCGGGGCCGATGCCTCGGGGCCAATGCCTCGGGGCCGATGCCTCGGGGCCGATGCCTCGGGGCCAGTGCCGCTGGGCCACCACTCCTCATGTCTTGTCATAGGGCTATGGCTGTGACTAATTGAGTGCTAAACAGAGTAACGGTTACTTTAACAACAAATACATTTAAAACTTTAGAAAAAAAAGTTGAGTTTGTCATCTCATGAACCTGTAAATTAAGTAGGTTAACATTAATTTATTAAATATTAGAATAGAATAGAATAGAATAGAATACTCTTTATTATGTACACCAAATAAATTACAGACATAAATATAGAAACTGTACAAAGGGTGACACAATGGGCGGTCTTATCGCTAAGAGCGATCTAAAAAAAAATAAATAAAAAAAAAAAAAATAAAAAAAAAAATCTAAATATTAATTGATCATGTTATTAATTTATCATTTTATTTTATTATTCTATAGTTTTAACCTACGTCAATTAATCGTGTTAAAGCCATTTCATACAACTGTCAAAGCATGTCAGTTGTGATTTGAATAAAAGGACAATTTAGTTGGTAATCTGCATTCGCGATTTATTTGCCAAAAATGTAAACAAATATGAGTTAATGGAAAAATAACTTTAATTCCTACACAATAAAGTTCAGTTTACGCTACGACATCAAACATTTATAACTTTTTTAATAGTGTTGGTCACTCTGAAATAAACTTAACTTGAAACAACATCAATTTGAATTATAGTTTTAATAGGCTTTAGTCAATATGCTAAACAATTAATATCCCTGTCTTTATCTACCACTAAAATTAACTTTATGTGATTTAAGTCACATACCCTACCTACATAGCCCTACCCTTTCTAAAACATTAGAGCTTCCAGCCCTTATATCCGTCCCTTTATTACTGCGAGATAAGACCAGGATCATAAAGGTACCACAATGTCAGAATAGTGAGATTAAACTAACCTTGTGACCTTACTCCGTAGATCTAAAGGGCTTTGTACTTTAAATACTTACTCCGTAGATCTAAAGGGCTTTGTACTTTAAATAATTAGTTTGATATTTTCATTTAGGTAAATAAAACTAGCTTGTCGCTAAGAAATAACAGCGGCACGGTTCCATCGATCAGGTTAAGTTTCGCTTGCCGCGATTGGTCCGTGGATGGGTGACCATCTTTACATACCAAGACCCCTTCGTGGTTCGGAAAGCACGTCAAGAGCCTTCTTACATTTTAGTACTGAGCGCGCATCTTTTTTTTTTTGTTATACTTAATGGTATCTCGCTGTTCAACTTAGGAGGTTATCGTCTTCTTAACCGGGATTGCCTGTAGATGCCTTAATAAATTAAGGCATCCAGCCAGGGCAAGCGCGCATCGCCCGCGCAATGAAATTTAGAGTACTATTATTTTATTTATTAAACAATCGAAGTATCAATGTTTGTTTTTTTTTTAATTGATATTGTATAAGCAATTGTTGAAGACTGTTTTGGTATAAATACTACGTGAAAGTGATGTAGAAGTTCGAAGATATTCAGACGTGTTTCCAGTAAATAATTGAGTTAGGTCCAGTAATTTTTTCTTTGTTTATAAGGCATAGACCAAAAATGTGTTCTATTATTATAAAAGTATAAGATATTAGTGATATAAAAAAAACCTGGCACTCCGGTAGTGCCGACAGAAGTGAAAACTTGAACAATTACGAGTGTATTTTGTGAATCGTCTTATAAACAAAACGTCAGTTATATATCCGTGGTTCAGCGCCATCTCGTCGTTGTTGGATGAACTACCGTCGTTGTTGGATGAACTACGTAGTTAGTACGCGAGGCCCTCGTAGTTCTTCCCGATGTGCATAGATGGCGCTGTCCTCAACAACGCGCGTCTTTCGTTTTACGTCTTACGAATCTTACGATCAGGGTCACGTGACCTGACGCGAATTTAGAAGTTTTTACCCATTCCAAAAAAAGTACACAGCGCCGCTAAAGAAGTTTTCACTTCAAAAATTGTTTTGATGGATTATATTCAACAGAATCTGAGGGCTCTCAAATCAGCTCTCCATGAGTTTTTGCCTAAACATGCATCAGGAGAACAATTATTGCAAAATAAATAGACGAATAATAAAAAAATCACTTCATTATTATTGAAGAACAGAAAAAGAACTATCTTTACCAATTAATTGCTATATATACTAACCAACGAATAGTATTCAATTTTAACGAGGAAATCATGCATCCACGCGCATTTTTGTAAGAGGCCTCTTAAGCCGTTGGTCCCGGCTATCATTCGTGGATCTTTGACAGTCGTTACGGGTCGTCAGAAGTCCGAAAGTCTACAACCAGTCTTTCAAGGGGTATTGTATTACAATAACTGAGTTGTGGAGGTCAGATAGGCAGTCGCTTCATGTAAAATACAGGTATTCAGCTGCATCCGGTTAGACTGGAAGCCGACCCCAACATAGTTGGGAAAAGGCTAGGAAAATTATGATAAATAAAATTATAACGCAGTGCTGCACACCCCCACCCTATTTCAAGTTAAACAAATATGTACTTTATTTCAATAAACATTAAATTGATTTTAGAGTGACTAGCACTATTGAAAATGTTATAAAAATGTTTGAAGTAGTAGCGTAAACTCAACTTTACTGTGTAGGAATTTAGGAATTAAAGTTATTTTTTCGTTAATTCATATTTGTTTACATTTTTGGCAAATAAATCGCGAACGCAGATTACTATCGCAGTACGTTTGTGTTAGGCCTCCTATTCCATGAAACCTTTATATGTTTAGTTCCCAAGGGACTATGCTAAGTGGCTTGAAATTGTGTTCCGAGTGTTTTTACCATTCAAAGGGATTTTGAGGGCACTTGTAATATATATTAACATTTGAAATTATGTTTATTTTCTTTGTATTGTTAGGGTTGGGTTCAGGATTTTGTTCGGTCGGTAGGGGACGATTTACATATTATGGCTTACGGATCCACACGTGAGTGAGGTATTTAATTTTCCGGGAGGAAAAGTCTACACACGTAGTAGGTCAAAGTTGGTTTTGATGCGCACTTTTTATTATCAATAATGATTTATTTATTTGCATGGATTTTATACATAGAACTCTGACTTCCACCCTTCACCACTTCCTAGTGCTTGCGCTGGGGAGAAGAAGTGGCGCAACAAACTCCCCAGCAGCACAGCTGTCTGTTAAGTTAGAAAAACTTGATTCTATACCATAATAGGTGTGCAATTAACATTACGAGACACAGAACATTAACTTAAATTATTGGCCATAAAATAAAAACTGTATACCAAATAAAATAAAAACTGTACTCGAGCAAAAATTATAAGCAGAAAAAAATAAAAACTTAATACCTAAATAAAAGCCTCCAAGAATAAAGGGTGTGACAGTTTAGATAATAATATGCAATGCCGGGTTATGTTCAGATAGCTGTCACTCGACACAAATGCTAAACTATGACCATCGAATTAAAATAAATAAACACTTAATTCCTAATAAAAATAACAAAACCATGGTCAGTCAGCCGACTTGTCACCACAAGCAGCACCCGTTCACGAGGATAACCCAAAAATCAGCTATTACCCTCCTCGCCATATTTGAGGGAAGGAGGCAACCCGACTCCTGACGCTATGTCGATGATTTATTAAACCTCTCAGTCGGATAAGGTGGTAAGATTCTACAGTATGGAAACCACATAATTATTATACCTATGTTATTGCTTTTTCTGACGATAAACAAAAAATTGACGAAATCGGTCGCGAAAAAAAAACAGCTGTTCCCTACATTTATGTTCGCATAAAGACTTCTTCAAACAGGCGCGACACGCGATAAAAACGCGCGCGACACAATGGCACCGCAAGTCACGCAACGAGCGGTGCCTTTGTGTCGCACGCGATTCGCGTTGCGCGCCGCGCCTGTTTGCAGAAGCCTTCACTCGTCAAAATGTGGGGATCAGCCGATATTTTTTCGCGACTGATTTCGTTAATTTCTTGTATATCTTCGGAAAAGGCGAGAACAAGTATGTGGTATAAATTATTGCATATAAAATATTTGGTTTCCATACTGTACCTATATCTAATTTCCTAGATGATCAAACTTTGTGGTTTTTCTATTGACATATTCCCAGTAGCGATTGAAAGTTTTCGTACTTTAGCTACACATAACATAACATAACATCACGCCGGTATTCCTCGATAGGTAAGGCAGAAGTGTACTCAGCGGGATTGTCCGAAACGAAAGGGTTACCGCTGGCCCGGAACATAAAGGGCTAAGGAAGGAACACGGGTGGGTTTTAGTCAGTAAGAGTCTGACACTCCCTTCCGCTCCACCCAGAGCGGGAGGAGCCAACTGATAATTTCCAATCCTGAAAAAAAAGGCAAAGGCAGAAGTGTACCTATAATACCCAGTTATGTTTGAGTCCCATGTGATACCGCGAGCCTATTACCATTAACTGGGCACCATAAAATCCAGATTCCGGGCTATTACTAAGAAATTTCTTAGGGAAACTGCTAATAACACTTTCCCCGACTCGGGAACCGACCCCAGGACCTCATGCTCAGCAGTAGTACCCAAAGACGCGGTTACTTTACCCAACTGTAATGTGAATAATGATTTCCCGAAATTCACAAAATCCAAATTACGGCACGAAAACATTGTTGTCAACACTGTTAGTTTAATATCTATTAATAACAAAGGATAATAATTATTATGAAACCTATCGCTTTTTGATGCAAATATTTCACAAATTGAGACATGTTCGGTTCATGAATTTGATATAAATTAATTTACGGCTCGGATACATAAAACACTCAATTACGCGATACTAATTAAAATTGTTAATTTCGACGCGAATTCACTGATCAGCGAATCGGAACTGAGCGTAAAATAACAGAAAGATGAATGAAAGAAGAAAAATAACAACAAGTTTTGTTATTTTTACACTTTTTTCAGGTCGATTTGAGCAGTGATATACTGCACAAACCGCAGTGCACTGTACAGCACTGTGCGCAGTGTACTGCAGTGATCTCTGTACTGCTACTGTACTGTATAGCTGTACTGTTTATAAGGCTAAAAGTCACCCAAAGTGCAATGGAGAGAGCTATGCTTGGAATTTCCCCGCGTGTGACGCGACACGACACGCGACACAAAGGCACCGCAAGTCGCGCAACCAGCGATGCCTTTGTGTCGCGCGCGATTCTATCGCGTGTCGCGCCTGTTTGTAGGAGCCTAAGCCGTTGGTCCCGGCTGTCATTCGTGGATCTTTGACAGTGATCGTTACGGATAGTCAGAAGCAACATACAACAACATAGTTGGGAAAATCTAGACAGATGATGAGTTTGACTGATCCGTGAGAAGAAACGCGGAAACAAACTCAGACGTCATGGTTTCTTATAAAGTCTTTATATTTTTATGATTTTATAACAATGCAGGGCCGTATCTAGAAGAGCCTTTTGAAGAAAGAGCCATAATTGCAGCTTTGAGTTGAATCAATATATGTTAATATAGTTAGTGTGTTGAAAACATAATACAACTAATTTGATACGACAGAAAAAAATCATGAAGACACCTCTAAAAACTTTCTTTGTACAATAAAAACCATACTAGGTAATACAGTGACAAAAATAAGTAATAAATTATGTTATTAATACTACTGGGATTGTTTCTTGTCGCAAATTGAGTCGATTTTAGGAGCAATTTTCATCCTAATTGACTCTACATCAAGTCGATTTCTAGATTTCGTTTCTAGGTTTGGTTGCAAGTTATTGCGAAGAGAAACAAATTAATCATCATCATCATCTCAGCTACAATCAATGTCAAATACTTGTCAAAAATGTAGGGAAATTAGACACTCCCTCCCGCTCTGGGTGGAGCGGAAGGGAGTGTCAGACTCTTACTGACTAAAACCCACCCGTGTTCCTTCCTTAGCCCTTTATGTTCCGGGCCAGCGGTAACCCCTTCGGACAATCCCGCTGACCCGGCTGGCTTCGGCCCTGACGGGCCCCTTCACTTGATGCTGACATCACATGCGCGCGTGGAACACGTACGCCGTCCGGTACGGGCCTGGTCCTGATCGAACGGTGAGCTACCCATAACTCTCCGCCCGCAGGCCTGCGCCTACGGTGGCCGGGAGTCGTTGCGCGGCTCCCGACGACGCCCGGAGCGTGTCCCGCGGCGGCTGGAACGGGAGGCTCTCTCCCTCAGCCATCCCGCCGCCTCCTTCGCTAGAATTTCGACGACTTCTTCATCTTAGAAGCTTTTAGATGATAAGAGTAGTGTTATCATCTAAAATCTCTCAATGAAGTCTTATCCAGTTAGAAATTCCCTGAACACGGATCGTTCATTAATCATTGAGCAAAGTAACAAACTTCTTATCAGATCTAAAGTTAAAGTGGAACTAACTTTAAGTCGTTATCTGACTTAATGAAATTAGTTGAAGTTTCAGTTGTAGATTACGTATATTGCTTTTATCACAACTTTCGGGATGGGATAATCTGAATTTTAAGTAGTTATTCGGTATAGTTCCACTTTTGCCTAATTATGCTGTGGTTGGCTTTCAGTGTTATCAGATATAACTAATTACATACGCAGTTATATTCCACCAGGCGTGTACTCCTGAAGGGTTAGGTAGAAATGCAAAGATGCATCCACTACTTTTAAGCTCCATTCCCAATATTAGGTACATAACACAAATTCAAACAACCAAAAAGCTTGATTTTAGTATAACCAAAAATACTTCGTGCACGGTGCAGCCCATAATCTCATGTTTAGCAGTCGCAGATTGACGAGATGGTCTGCCGTAACGGTCCCATTTCCACATCGATCGTTCATCGATCGATTTGCCTCAAAATATTACAAAACACGCTCTTATCCCGACAAAAGTCGTTGTCTTCGACATAACACTTTCCCATAAATAAAAACTGAACACCATAATATACATAAGCTTATTGCTCACTATAATCGAGCGTCGCTTACAGGATATTACTTCATAAATCAACTCATTTCTCTATGGTCGTTACGTGAGATTCGGGCTTTATTGCCAACAGGCGCGTTGGTGGTGACGAATACTGGAATACGTCTTATTTGGTATAATATAAGATTAATAAACATTATGGTACTTAATGTGGGACTTTGGAGGTATTGAGAGTTCAACTGACGACACGGTTGGCGCAGTGGTTAAGCGATTGACTGCTGCGTTGCGTGTCGCGGATTCGATTCCCGCACGGAACAAATATTTGTATGACCTACAAGTAGTTGTTCCGGGTCTGGCTGTTTGTGTATATGACTTTAAATGTTTGTAAACACACCCACAATACAGGAGAAATTCCTAGTGTGAGGAAATAATAAAAAAAGATATTGCAATTATTGTTAGTGTGTTACGCAATTATACCGAAGTTAAACATCAGGAGGGCCACCTACGTGATTGGCACCCACCAACATAAAAAAAGCAAATGCCACTTCAGAGATAAACCAACTTCTTACACAAAGATACTAAAATATTTTATAGCTCAATACGTAATAATATATACCTACACTTACTAAGACAAGTTTCCTACGCCTAGATACAAAACTTGAGCCAGAATTTGTCTATTCCCCGCAGTTTACATCTTTAGCTTTATTTCTGAAGTAAATTAATAAACTTCAGACTGGTCTATTGTGTGGAAGTTGAAGCCGCGCTGTTACTGACTTTAGAATAGATGGTGATGAACACCGACCATCAAAATCAATTTATGACACAGCAAAAAAACCGGCCAACCGAAAGTCGGATTTATACACTAAGGGTTCAGTCCACCCAAACGACCATAGTTTAACTTCTGTTTAGATTCTTTTTTTTATTATTTTTTTTAGACCATAGGTAACCCGTATTCTAACTAAAACATTATCTTTCTGGCCTTTTTCCAACTACGTTAGGGTCGGCTTTCAGTCTAACCGGATGCAGCTGAATACCAGTATTTTACACGGAGCGACTGCCTAGGCATCTGACCTTCATAACCAGATACTGGGCAATACTCATTGGTAAGACTGGTTGTCAAACTTTCGGTCTTCTGACGACCCGCAACGACTGTCAAAGATCCACAAATGACAGCCGGGACCAACGGCTTAATGTGATTTCCGTGGCATGAAGGGGGGTATGCAAAGATGGCCACCCATCCACAGACCAACAGCAGCAAGCGTAGCTTAACTTGATCGATCGACCCGTGCGGCTATTATTTCTTAGCCAAAAGCCCCTATCTGTACTTTAATGGTGGCATAAACTAACACGTATGGTTAAAAATATACAGCGCTGTTACAAACTAGACAGATGAACGCACAGGCAGGGTTCCGAAACCAGATGGGGTTCCTAAAAACACAATTTCAGAAACAAAGTCACAGTCTCTTCAAAGTAAGAGTGAACAGGCTTCTTCTGGATAAGCTCACTCCATCGTAGACTTTGTCTCTGTCACCTTTGACCTAGACTAGAGTCAAGAGCAAACCCATTTCAAATAAATAAAAAAAATCGGTTGTCTGTAAAGTCGGTTCACTGACGATAGTTGAACGTGACAACGTCATAAGAAAATACTGATGGAATAGTTGCATTGCATTTGTTAATATTCGCTTGCACTTCAAGCCGCCATGGAACGCTACAGAGCGAGGCCGCGAGGTAACGCTACATGAGTCATGTTTTTTCGTGAGTGCAGCCAGCTTCATCGATTTATTAGACGTTGTCACGTCAAAAATCTCCCTCGTTAACCATTCGAAACTCGTTCCTTGTCTAGAACTAAATCCATAAAAAAACCGTACTTTTTCTATCACTTTTCTCTCTCTTGTGCTATATCTGCTAACGTATCGATTAACGTCAGAATAGAAAGATTGATCGAGGAAAACATAAATGAAAATGGTTTCTGCGCAGTCTGAAATAATATTTACCCACCAGAATTGTTTGTAAAGAAATGGCTTCGTAATAAAATAATTACTGAAACAAAGCAGACAATCATGATTGTAATGGTTGTCACGTTTTTTTTAAGTTGCCCTTGTCCCACTGCTGAGCAAAAGCCACACATTTTAATAGCCTCTGTTTTAATCTCAAAATCTAACTCATATCAAATCATACTCATATCATGTCTGAATCAAATAAATTATTATTATTATTATATTGAAATGCTCACAAACATACACAGAACACTTGATTACCTATTCAATAGAAACAGCACAGGTAAACAGAAAAACATACATTTCGAAGAACAAACAACAAAATCAAACGTTGAAAAACAATTAAACTTGAAACACACATGAGTTAAAACTAACATTGACCGATTTCAAACTATCGATTGACCAATCGATGGACAAGAACATAATTGTAAAGAAACTAATATAAACGTACAATCATTCATAATTTATTGAGAAGAAGAAAACACCGGGTGTTGTAGCACCTGGTGGCTCCCACAAACCAAGCGACGCCATTGGAGGAACAAAGTACACGTCATAGTAGAAAATTCTGATGACAATGAATTCCTAAAATCGATCATTTGCTGCACAGAAAGTGTGAAAGTAACACGCGTTCCTGTAATTTTTCCGAAAAATGGGATCAATATTTTCGCAATTTTAATTAAAGGATAATTTTATTTTCTGGAAAGGATATTTATTACTGGAAATAATTCAAGGTAAAGTAATAATTTAAATTTTAAAAGCTACGATTTAGCTGCACGATTCCAAAAAGTGTTTTTTTATTTGATTAGTTAAAGTTTGGTGAAACATGATAAACAAGGAAAAGGAGAAAGCAATGGAATTGTAAATTGTTAATAATCTTAATTACACAATCGATTATTTTATTGCAAGGTTGCGACATTGCGTTGCTTTCAATGGAAATATGCGATGACAGTTTTCTAGAAAGTTACTTGGCAGGTTCAGACCTACCAAGTAACTCTGCTGAAAATTGCTTGTATTGAAAAAAGGTAAATGCATCTGTTTGGCTTTCAGGATGGTTCTCTTTATGTTGGGTTGGTTGTTTTAAATTGTAAATTCTATAATCTCTAAATACTATAGTGTGTTTTCAGACTTTTGCTATCAATAAAGTGATCAAGTGTCCCAGTGTAATATTATTACTGCGAAGGCTGAATAAGAAACGAATGACGATGAAGCCGTTATTAGAGGTGTAGCTAATAATAACAATATGGAGTAGAATTTTTACTTATATTAAATTTCAGATGATGACCAAAGTGAAGGCCCAGGGCCTCGTGTCAGACTTGATGCCGAACATCAAGCTGATGCAGGCGGCCGGGCACTTCCTCTTCAACTATTATTCAGGTAATATTTCAATACTTATTCCCAATATACTGGCAGCAGTGGTGGCCCAGTGGTAACAACCGCAACTTACAAGTTGCAGTTCAAGGTTTTGACCCAGGCAGGCACTTTATTTCATCACCAGTGCTCTTAACACGGTGAAGGAAACATGAGAAGAAGCCGGGATGTCATAGAACCAAACGTTCCAATAAGACATCCACCATCCCGTGCGCACTGAGCCCACGTGTTGAATTATGGCCCAACCATGTAACAGAGAGGAGGCCTGTATCTTAGCCTCAGTATTTGGAACTAATGGGCTAATAACGCGTCCGTTTTTTTTCCTAATCTACTTACTCTCAGTATCAATGAAGTATATCTAGCTATCGATCGTCTTAAAGAAAAGACCTTGATGCGAAGCACGGCAGAAGGAAAGGAGGCCTTTATCAATCTGCAGGCGATTCTGAGCTCAAATGATGATGATGAATTGAAAAGACGAGAGAGCTAATAGGAGAACGAAGAACACTTCGAAAGGCAAAGTCCAATGTAAAGTAGGAACAAAGAGTTCGATAAGGTCGTTGATAATGGTAGATATTTTTGGAAGATGTCCTTTTCAATACAACTATAATAAATTCAAAACGAAAAGGAATACTAAATCATTTATGCTATACAATGAAACGTAAAATCTAAATAGGTAGTTAAAAGATTTTATTCTCCTTGAAACTGCTGACGAAGAAATAATACTGCTACAAAAATAATATAACAGTATTTTGCCAAGATCGCTTTACGTCTATCTGTGTCATAACAAGATCATAAAAAGTTATTATCGAAGGCAACATTTGAAAATAATGCTCTCAGTTCCTTTGGGAGTTTCGTCCTTAAATCCTTCGATACTTTTAGGGCTTGCGTCCACTGGCGGCACGGCACGGCGAGGGATTTTTATGCGACAAATAGAATAAAGATTAATAGTATGACATTAAAATTGAAATTTCAATTATAATCATCGTAGGTACAAAACACAGCTGCGATACAATATAAATATTTATACTGCGGTATGCTTAGGCATGCCGGAGTCGGCAGCGTTCGAAAAGCCTTGGTATCCCATGGGATGCTTCGGTAGAAGGGTTGCGACTGTTGTGAAAAGAACACGCGAGTATCGCGTCGCGTCGGTACGCTTCGGCGTGCCTAAGGACGTCGCGGCAGCGTTGCCAGCAGTATGCTTTTGCATGAAGTGAATGCCAAAGGATCCCCTGCCGTGCCGTGCGCCAGTGGGTGCAGGCCCTTGGAAGCAGTTATATTTTTAGCTGAATTTCGTTTACTGGATTTATTTTCTTAAGTCCCGGTAAGGTTTCTTATTAACTTCTCAATGAAGGCTTCTGAAATATTTCCAATGTATTTTATGGATTGATTTTATTTTTACTTGATATTTTGTTCTTAGTAATTCTTCGCTTTTCTTTATGATACGCGTAACAATAGAATGTCCAGATCAATAATATACTCGTATTTTCTTATACAAAACAATTTTGATATTTTTAAAAGTTTCTTTTAAAATCATGCAAGACTCATCGTCAAAGAACTTCATCGTCCTTTCGATCAAGAACACTAAGAGCGAATTTCACCAATGAAACTGAACGCGATCAGCACCTGCAAACCTGGTGCACTGAGCTGTCAGTATGAATATTTCACAGCAATGATGACACTGACAGTTCTTGAACGCAGTTTAGATGTGCTTATCGTGTTCACTTTCATTGGTAAACTTCGCTGTAACTTTAGTTTTTATAAAAATGCCAACCTTTACCTCTACCTCTCTTTCTGTACAGAAAATGCGGGCATGTCCAACCTCCTTCGCAAGATCTATGCCAGTGCCCATGCCATCCTCATCTTCATCAACTTCGCATGCATGGGTATCAACATGGCGCAGTACTCCGATGAGGTCAACGAGCTGACTGCTAACACTATCACAGTGCTTTTCTTCACCCATACCATCATCAAGCTTGCGTTCTTTGCTTTGAACTCGAAGAGCTTTTACAGGTAAGTCCTTTGTTGTTTGTTTGACCTGGTCTATCTTGTTTCCTAGTGATGTATTAATTATAAATTATGTATATGTAAAAAAGGAGCTATATCTGCAAACAAACTGCTTTGTTTTTGGTAGAGGTCGGTTAGGTTGGTTGGAGTTTGTTTTGAAAAAAAAAACTTTTTTTTTTTAATTTTATGTATCAGGCCTGTTAGTTATTTGAGTGTTATCCGGGAGGCGGCCTGTTCAAAATCGTGTAAAAAAGCATTTAAATTCGTTCGACCGTATAATGTGTGTGATTTGAACCGTCATCTGCCTAGCCTTTTCCCAGCTATGTTGAGGTCGGCTTCCAGTCTAACCGGGTGCTGGTAAATACCGGCACCATTTAGTTTTTAAAATATTGACGTGTAAAAGTGTCTTCAAAGATGTCCTTATATAAATAGACATTTCATTTCACACCAATATTTTAAGTGCAATTTGAGCGACAGACGCCTCTTGTTCTAATGAAATTTTAATTACTTCAGTCAAGGCATTCCGTTCACTGAACGAGTTATTTTCACAAAGAATTACCTGTTTATCTTTGTCTCACTTCGACGTAACTTAAATGATAAATTATTTCTCATTTCTCTTTAACCTTTTTTAGTGTATTGGAGAGAGATCATTTGCGCGCGAATTTTAATAAAACCAACGAGACTGTTCGTAAATGGAAAATCATTTTCATTTTGAGCGCCATTGCGTATTTTTAATTGGGTTAATAAGTGTTTAATTTTGGACGATACATCTTTATCATTTAGGCTGAAAAGTTTGAGTTACGGTTTTATGAAAAACGGAACCTTTAAAACATGACTTTTTTGTCCGTCCGTCACAGAGATTTATCTCGAGATCTATGTATGCAACGTAGGAATTTGAATTTTGGCACGATGTTAGGTCTTGATGACACACACATTGATCACCCTAAAGATCAAAAATATATTTCTTTAGTTTAAAAAAAAAAACATCCGAATTGAGAACCTCCTCCTTTTTTGAAGTTCGTTAAAGATGGAATAGAATAGACTGTCAAAGATCTACGAATGATAGCCGTGACCAATGGCTTAACGTGCTCTCCAAGGCGAGAGTTTTGATAGATCGTGATTAGTAAATAGTAGCATTACTTACCTATTTTATGTAATGAAGAATGAGCACCAACAGCAGGATTTCAAAACTCAATGGGCGAGCACAGATTATACGCACCCAATTTTAATTTGACCAGCAAACAAAGGATTTGTTACGGGAATGATTTGAATTTGGAATATCATTCCTTTTTATTATGAGTACCTACAGATGTTCCATTGTTCTGTTTATTAATTTCCATTTGCTCTTGGTAAAAGCAAACAAATTTTTATTATAATTTTTTTTCATTGTTTTTTTTTCTGTTTCCTGTTATATTTTATTCAATGAATTGTATTTATACCAAATATGTGTGTCTTTTAGTCTGTGCTAAATAAATGTATTTTTTTTTCTTTCTGAATACCTACTGGCATTTGTGATGTAATGTGTTTGGTCTCCTATTCGATCGATGGTGTAAACTCCTTTATAAATTAAAAAGTCCTTGAAAATAAGCTCATAAATATTATCTGCTGTTGAAAACTTAAGTACCTATCGAAAAACAACTAAAAAGACAAGAAACATTTACAACAAAACTTAATCTAGATCTTATTACGTAAGTAATTGAAAACATAATAGTCATTCTAAGAAGATCAAACTAGAATTACTTAAAATAAAATTCAAAGATTGAAAATGGAGTCGAGATTTGAAAAAAAGAACCTCTTAAGATTCCTTTTGTATTAAAACAGAATATTTTAAACAGAAATCCACCTGGACGTTTGGATTTTCTTCCAAGAGATTGAAATGTTCGCTTTCAAAGATTTTCGTTTAATGTTTCGGAAGGCGAAGTCATGAAGTAAATTCTTTTAGCGGTTAGAAGCTGGGTTACTGAAGAACTTTATTGGTTCGAATAGTTTTTTTTATGATTTTCGTGTAGGTATTAAACTGGTCATTACAGATCAGATTTTTTTATTGGATTAATAACGGTACATAAGTATGTATGTATATTCAGTATGGACTCGTGGTTATATGATAACAACCGCACGAGTCGATTGAAGGTTAAGCTACGTTTGCCGCGGTCAATTTATGGATGGGTGACCGGACGGGGATGATGAGGTACATACATAATTATATCATCCCTCCGTGCCTCGGAAAGCATGTTAAGCCCCAGCTGTGATTCATAGATCTTTGGCAGTCGTTACGGGTAGTTTAGAAGCTCAAAAGTCTAACAACCAGTTTGACCAAGGGCTATTGTGTTAAGGCTCGTACACACAGGCGCGACTTGTCGCGCGACGTGTCGCGTGGCGATTCTGCGATATTTTTGCGCCGCAACACCTTTCACACAGCCGTGTAGCCGTTTAGCGTGAAGCGTAACAAACAAATATACAAAAAATCAAATCTTTTCTCTTTGTAATATTAGTTTAGATTAATACCTTCTTATTCTTTAATTTTCTTCTCTCAGGACCCTGGCAGTATGGAACCAGTCAAACAGCCACCCTCTGTTCACCGAGTCGGATGCCCGCTACCACCAGATCGCGCTCTCCAAGATGAGGAAGCTCCTGTACTTCATCTGCGGGATGACTTGCTTGTCTGTCGTCAGTAAGTTTAACGTTTAGTGATACCAAACTATGCTAAATGGATTTCATTACAACCTTTTTTATGGTTGTAATGAAATCCATTTAGCATATTTTGACCCTTACAGGATTTTTCTTGGAAGGGTATTAGGAATCTGAAGAAAAATGTAGGTAGGTTATTATGTTAGAGGAATAATTTTTTTTCTTCACAATCATTTCATATTGTTTTAGACAAGCTTAAAAACTATGTGACAGTATTTTGTGAGATACCAGTGTCTGCACTAGGAATACTTGTATAAGCATGTGCATAGAAGATCACCAGGGGCCCACCACACGCTATGTAAACATAATCAGTTATTTAGTAAATGTGAAGGGTTAGGGTATAACATAAAAACCAAAAAATCACAGATTAAAAACAATGAAACACAAAAAATAAAACAAAATCGGTTCAGCCATTTGGGAGCTATGATGGCACAGACAGATACACACGTTAGACTTATAACACCCCTCTGTTTTTGTCGGGGGTTAAAAAGAGAAATAGGTAAGTGAAAAAACGCGTCAAAATATATTGTATCGGGAAATTTGTGGGAATAAAATAGTTTAGATAGCGGGAAGCCCTCAATAATTATCAGGCATAAACTCGTTTGGATGAGTTAGTAAAATTATACCAGGGAAGCATAGATGCTAAAACATTACCGCAACCAAGCAAGCAATGGCAATCTCTAATGTACCCGCTATCGCCTGCCTGACGCACAACGGACCGAATGGGAGTCTAAGTGCGGAAAAGGGAGTCCCATCATCATCATCGCCTGCCTGACCGTCGACTTTGTCACACTACCTAGATTCAGACAGTTATGTACTAGGCAAACATACTGCGGTCAGAGGTTGTTTACGTGGTAACCACGCTTAGTCTAATTTAGTAGCCATTCATGCCTTTAGACCATGAAGAATGCGGAACCACAATGCGGTAGGCAATAATTATAGTGTTCGAGTTATAGCGTGGTTGGCGAAATGGTGTAGGTATTTTATATTTGAATGTTAGTCAGGTAGAACGTGGTGCTGATACCAGTTTGAGCTTTAAAATGATTGTTAATTTTAAACACAAATAGAATTGAATGAAACGTTCAATATGAAAAACTTGTTAACATAGTTGATTTTGTTTTATTGCGAAAATGGAAATTGTTATTAGTTGAAAACCGGAGGGTTACAGTCGGAAGAAACAGATGTACCTAATTCAATTTATTTTGTCGTACAAGGCTAATAATAAGTCAATAAGAGCACAACTTGGGACATCTATAGAAAAAAACAGTGGTACGCCGGGAGTGCCGACAGAAGTGAAAACACAAACAGAATACTTTGCCATCACTCACTGACATATCGGATATACATTAAAACCGAGTACATCCCGAGGACAGCCGAACGCATCCGAAGTGGATATTTTTTTTAATCGTCATATAAACAAAACACGCGCGATGCCGTTTACGGTAACAGTGGCGCGAGTTCAATGGTTTTTACCGTCTCAAAATATTCCCAATGCACCTAAAGAAGTTTTCACTTCAAAAAAGTATTATAATTATTTGCGTCGGGTTTGTCCCACGCTGGGCGCCAATGCCACTAACAAACTTAAAAACACACGTTAACTAACTAACTCTGACCAATTCTTTATCTTATATTCTATAACAATAAATTTAAAACTTATATTGCCTATTACAGCACTGACTAATTTTTATAAATTAATCTAATTTGTGTATTCCTATTATAATTACTTTGACATTTTAATAGAGTATTTTATTATCTATGATGAGTTGATGATACTGTTTATTAGGATATTTTATTTTTTTAAATTATAATTTGGATTGCTATTTATTTGAATAATGGATACATTTATAATTATTTGATGTTTGTAATAACCTACCTAAGAATTTATATTTGTACGCCGCTAAGGCAAAACATGACTGACAATTTTTAGTGTAACATCTTGCATGCCATGTGTGTATACTTATGTTTTAGACTAATAAACAATCAATATCTTTATCTTTAATAATATATACCTATCAAAAAAAAAAGAATCTATTCTTGTCCCACTTTGGGCGCCAAAATAATGAACTAGTGAAACTTTAATGTCCCAACATTATTTTTGTTTTCCCTCAATATACATTTTTTGAACAAAAGGTATTACCAAGGTGCTATATCAAGGTTTTACGTCAAAAATGTACAATAGCTCCTTCACCTGCCGTCTTACCGTTTAACTATTGTCCACTTGAGAATAGCATCTTTCTTGCGCTGTGAAAAGTAAATGTATTCCCTTCTTTAAACATTTAACAACACCTTCTGCTGCCCCTGGGATTTTTATGACCGTTGGAATGGAATGTTATTTTTGGAAGCAGGCGTGACTTTAGCGTTAAAAAAATATGATGAGGTAAGAGGTGGTGATTCTGGAATAAGAAAGCTTATAGTATATCTAAACGACAGATCTAGATATATATTTTTCACAGATCAGTATATACTGATTTGTTGAAGTAGCAACTATTTAAAAAACATGTTTTCAAAATTAAATTGAGAAAGCATATTCCAAGTTTTAAATACTTCCTACTAATGTTCTTGGTATAAATGAACTGATTACCTTGAACCTTCCTAATAATATATTTTCCCATCCTTAGGCTGGATTACTCTAACCTTCTTCGGGGAGTCAGTCCGCCTGATCACAAGCAAGGAGACCAACGAGACGCTGACGGAGGTAGCCCCTCGTCTGCCTCTGAAAACCTGGTACCCGTTCGACGCTATGGGAGGCACCATGTACATCATCGCTTTCGCTTATCAAGTATGTTACTAATTTTGTCTGTAATTCAGCTATATATTAAACGCAGAATCTGGCTAGTAAGTAGTATTAGTAAATGAGACCGACAGATCTGCGACTTTTCCTTTAGGTGAATCTCACGCTACAACGGGAAATTTGGCTCCGTCTTTCTGCGCCCCGTCGCGTGGCGCTTTGTAGTGTGTGATCCGCCTTTGGTATCCAACACATTAATCTGCGTTTGCAATTTATTTGCCAAAAATGTAAACGCATATGAATTAGTGGAAAAATAACTTTAATTCCTACACAATAAAGTTCAGTTTACGCTACAACTTCAAACATTTTTATAACTTTTTCAATAGTGTTAGTCACTCTGAAATCAACTTAATTGTCATTGAAATAAAGTTGATATTTGTTTAACTTGAAATAGGGCCTCTGTGCAGCACTGCGCAGTTTTACTATACCTATATTGCGTTGCGTCCATTCGATGTTTAACTTTTCAAACCAGAATACAACAGTACTACTTGTAACTTTGAGAGTAGATATACAGATAGTACATATTTCCTTACATGAACTCTTTCACAAGTAGATATACTGAAGATCTTGAAATTCTAAATAAGCTCCGTTTTCATTTGTAAACCTTTTTCCAATAGGTTTACTGGCTCCTCTTCTCAATGGCCATAGCGAACATGATGGACGTTATGTTCTGCTCCTGGCTGATCTTCGCGTGTGAGCAGCTGCAGCATCTGAAGGCTATCATGAAGCCGCTCATGGAACTGAGTGCTTCATTGGACACGTATAGGCCAAATACTGCTGAGCTGTTTAGAGCATCTTCTACTGGTAAGACTGTTAAGATCTAATAAAATATTTATAATTATAATAGATTAAGGACAGGCCTTCTATTTACTGGAATTATTTTCAGTGACGATACCGATGGTTCCAAAGTCCATAAAACTATATATTTACGGTTTTTGGGAAACGTCATACAAGAAGAATGTATACTTTCATTCCCTTAAGGAATCCATTTTATGTGTATTATGACATCACATTCATTGCAATTACCGCTCTCCATGGTCTTCAAATATATCATGGTAATGGTACCTACTACATCTAATAATATATAAGCTATAGTTGTTCATTTTATCACGATACTCAATAAAACTAAATCAGCTAAATCAAATAATATTCTTGACATCACTATTAACACACTTATTAGTAGCGTCTTCTTAGCGTCCTTAGCATGATAGCTAGTCGGCTGGGGCTACATCAATCATTGCTGCGCAATTTGTTATGGAATGTCGCAGTAATGATTGTTTGAGTTTATTTCTTTTGTTGTTTGTGTTTATTTCTTTTATATTTTGTTGTGGGTAGTTTTAAGTATTACTAACACTAGTCTATAAGAACATTGTTACTAACAAAATGGACTCCATGGTCTGAAATAAAGTATTATTATTATTATTTACTTCTTTCCCCATAATTACCTTCTACCTCTACAGAGAAGTCGGAAAAGATCCCAGACGCCGTAGACATGGACATCCGTGGCATATATTCCACGCAGCAGGACTTCGGCATGACTCTGCGAGGAGCTGGCGGGAGACTGCAGAACTTTGGGCAGCAGAACGCGAATCCAAACGGTTTGACCCCGAAACAAGAGATGCTGGCCAGGTCAGCTATCAAGTATTGGGTTGAGAGGCACAAGCACGTTGTCAGGTAAGATGTACAGAGAGATTTTTGTATGAAATATTGGTCTTATTGACTAACAGCAGATTGAAATGAAAGGACCCTCCCCGAGCGACGTACCCTCCAATCTTCTGTTACGTCGGGAGCACCCTGGGCAATTGACTTATTCGATTGGCTAATCCTTTCACCACGATGGTAAAAACAAGTCTTAATCGGCACTTCTCAGGACCAGACAGTCCACTGACATGACCAGCTCCAATAAAAAAAGATGTTTGAACTTTTTGCCATTGATACGCTAAGAAGAAGGAGCAGATTTTTCAATGGCCGGATAATATTTATCTGTAGAATAATGACAATTTGACATATTACGACGTGTACAAAAGCTGTCAATCCGCCATATTTGTTGCTCAGATAAGAGACTATATAGAGAAATTAAATCTAAGTAAAGAGCATGTTATTAATTTGGTTATGAATTAGCAGCATAAGGGTTTTACGAAGAGATAAAATGGAAAAAAATGTACTCGAAACCATGGAAAGTCTTGTATTACCCTGTCCTGGCATACAGGCTAATGTACATTACTAATTTTGAGTCAGCGTTAAACATCAATACTACTAATTATGATCATGCGTGGTCATACAAAAAAAAATATGACGAACCTCCGCGCCGTTCCACACGGTGCGGTGCGGCGCCCCACCGCGAAACATCTCGTCGCACTGGCGATCATTTGGACTGTGCGGCGTCGCAACGTTCCTACGGCGGTGTTGCGGCACCCCGCAGCGGCGACGAAAAGAGTGTTGGCTTGCCCATCTCTACAAAATTAAGTACGGTGCGGCGCCGCACCGCACCATGTGGGACGGCTCTCCTACTTTTTTTTCGTCGAGCAAAACACAATCTCGTTATTTATCCCGAAGTTGGAAAAACTGAACTTTATGATAAACACTCGAATACTTTTCGACGTCAAAACGGTATAGTAAGAAATTATGTGTGGGTCGTTATTACTTTATACTTGGAAATACCTGTATTAACTTTGTAGAAATCGATTGCGACATTCACAAGGGTAACTTGCGATATATTATGTGAGAAGTAACATCTGCTTTATAAACATTCAGTCGATTATGAGCCTGCATGGACATAGTCAATGACTGTTATAATTATTAATTGTAGGTGATGAAGCTTTTGAACTTCAAAACGTTTCATGTTGGTTTCTCTAATCTTCGCGAAAATCAGAGAGAGGAAAAAACATTCATCATCATCATTAGTCTTTTCCCAACTATGTTAGGTTGGCTTCCAGTCTAACCGGATGCAGTTGAATGCCAGTATTTTACCTCTATAATCAAGTTACTGGGTAATACGATACCCCTAGGTAAGAATTATAGTCTGACGTTTGGGCTTCTGACTACCCGTAACGACTGTCAAAAACTACGAATGACTGCCGGTACCAACGGCTTAGCTTTCCAAAACACAGCAGTTACAGCACTTGCAGCTGAATACCTGTAAGCTAACATTACCAACTACCTACTAGACCGTCATAATATATCACCCCCAGAGTTAATACAAATGTTATAAGTCGATCAAAGTATTTGTTTGAACTTCAGGAACTGGGAATTTTGAATATTGTGAGAACTGACGGGTCTCTTTTTTTACTAGAAGATACAGGACCCACATTTATTTTATACGTACAAAAATAAAATGGGTATTAAAATAAGGTGTATTTCCCTATTCAACCAAACTATCACAGCTAGACTATTAACAAACTTTCGACATGGTCCTGACAACACAATTTACCAGCTAGACTATTAACAAAACTTTCGACATGATCCTGACAACACAATTTACTAGTTGACTATAAACAAATCTTTCGACATGGTCCTGATAACTCAATTTACCAGCTAGACTATCAACAAATCTTTCGAAATGGTCCTGGCAACTCAATTTACTAGCTAGACTATCAACAAAACTTTCGACATGGTCCTGACAACACAATTTACCAGCTATATCGAATATTCGAATACGTCTCCTCTTACTAAACTTAATTGACCTCCGGTGACCACAGACGCGCAAACTGTTCTCCCGAGTCCTACGAGTATAATCTGTGGTCGGAAGTCGGTACTACTTCGGCAAACTTCGGCTAACATCGTGTTTGAAGTTACGAACTTAGGAATTGCGTTTCGACTGCACACTTCGGAATATGAAATTATGTTTTGGAATCGCTTGTGGTCTAAATTGAATGTTTGGATCTTACCTAAATTTATCTAAGGTTCTGTTTTTTTTTTTTGGGCCAATGTTTTTAGTTATTTACTTGAACTTTGCTATTATCATGAAACATAACAATAAATTTCATAATCTTGTTAAGGATTCTCAAAATGGTTTGTAACCGTTAAGTTAAAGCAATGGCTTTAACTTAAACAAACAAACAGTCATTACAAAAGATGTGCAAAGATTCTACTTAAATGTTTCAAACAATAATAATTATTCATGGCAGATTTTTTTTAAATCACTATTTGAGAGCAAAAGAAAAGAAGACACATTTGATTAAATAATTCCCTGAAATAAATCGTTCAGGGAATAATGTAATGATAAATGATTTTGTTACTGTGAGTAGGTTTATACAAACACTTTTACACAATCAATCATATTTTAAAGATCGGCGTTTCCTATCCGACTACTCTGAGAAGAAAGGCCGGAAAAAACTCTGTGCTGGTATTGTACCTTCGGTAAAATTAAATAATTTCCTCATCGCCTCCATTCCCTTATACCCTGGTACCAATATCGAAGGTAATGACATAATAGTTATTTATGCAACTGTTGTATAATAACGGGTATTAAAACACGAATGTGCCCTCCCACTCGCTTCCCTTCGCCACTCGGCTTCGCCTTGTGTGATAAAATAGTATCACATGAGTGTTTTAATGCCTAATTATGTACAGTTGCATATAAGACTTTATCTACACCCATGATATGAATCCTCCATAAAAGGTTCTGAAACAGTTTTTTGCAATACCTAGTAATATGGAACAAAAATGGCGACCAGCGGGATACGACGTGAATGCGGATAACCTATAAGTTCTTTTTAATGAAATTTAGTACAACATTATAACACTACTTTGGATAATATTATGGTTACAATGACACTGGTTGTTTTAATGTTGGCAATAAGCTAACTGTTTCTGAAGCTTTTATAGAGGATTTACAGCATGCGTGTAGATAAAAACTAATATAGTATTCTATCTTTTCAGATTGGTGGCCTCCATCGGTGACACTTACGGTACTGCTCTGCTGTTCCACATGTTGGTGTCGACCATCACTCTCACTCTGCTGGCCTACCAAGCTACCAAGGTAACCTGATGGATACACTTATATCTCCATAGAAAATTTTGAGAGCCTCCAAGTCACCCTATCTCAGTTCACATACATATTAGGACATAGGCCTCTCCCAAGCTGCACCACACCCTGGCCTCCATTTTCCGCATCTAGTCCACCCCAGCCACTTTTTTTAGGTCATCGGTCCTTCTAGAGAGGCGGACGTCCCGTAAAACGTTTGTCGATACTAGAGGTGCTCCATTAAAAAAACATTTTATTCTTCATTGTTTTTGTAAGGGACGTAAGCCACTAAATCATTACAAATAAAATAAGGACTTTTAAAATTATATGACTTTACTCTTTGCTTTCCAAATCTAACATTACATGTTTTGTATATATTGACAAAACGAAATATAAAAAATAAGAAAACATAGAAACTGCATAAAGAATTATAAAAAAGGTTGGTCGGTCCACAACAGTTTTCATAGCTGGTATATTGCAAAGCGCTGTCATTATGAGAGTACACCGTTTATCCGTGTCCGTGTGTATGTAATTTTTGTTAACCCTAACCTTTTAATACGCCTTAAGAGGTTAAAGGTAAAGAAGTTAGTATGACTATTAGCATGTTTCGACATCATCACCATCATTTCAGCCGAAAGACATCCTATGCTGGACAAAGGTCTCCCCAAGTATCGGCACTTCAACCAGCTCTGTGCTTCTCGCTTCCAACGGATTCCCGCGGCCTTCTCAAGGTCATCGATCCACCTGAGGCTATAGCATATTTACGAAATTCCAAATATATACCAAACCATGTCCACATTGAGATAGTATATAGCATATTATAACCAGCCTATAATGTTCCCAATACTGGGACACAGACGTCTCTTCGAGATGAGTGGGCAAACTCAAACTCAAAGCATTTATTTCAATTAAACCATGTACAGGCACTTTTGAATTGTCAGTGTAAATAGTCTGTCAGTTAGTCAGAAAGTTGAAGCTGAAGTTGAAGCTGAGAAGTCCATTCCAAAACGTACATAGATCTCTATGGAAAAGAACGGGCAAGAAACTCCATGGACACTCTTTTAAAGATATTACAAAACCCTGGGTACATTATTCTTGTTGCTTTTATAAGAACAATGTCAAAAAAAGACACAGACGAAGAAACAATTCAAAATTTAAGATTAAAAATAAGCCAGTTAAGAGATGACCAGCCTCAACCGACGGTGTCCGTTCACGAACATGACGCGTGGATCATAGTCTGTGAGCTCAGTGGGCTCAGTGGACTGTAGTAGTCTATCACGCGGGCCCAGTGCGGACAGCATAGTTACTAAATAACTCCATCATCAATCAATCTTTTGATACCAATGCAAACGATTTTAGGGTCTTCAACCTTTTCTTGTTCAATATCATAAGAATAAGAATTATTTGACAAATGTAAAAACATTTTGTGTAATGGTCCGTCATTGGTCCGGCCCCGGTTCTTACGTCGCTTGATCGGTTTCCGACCGACATCAAATGGGCATTACGGAATATTTTTACGAAAAAAATGGTGGTATGTTTCCGTCCATTTTTTTGAATTCTAGAAACAATGTGCTTTTATTCGTGTACCGGAACAGGTAATCCATACTAATATTATAATTCGAAAGTAACTCTGTTTAGTTTAGTTTAGTTTAGTTTAGTTTAGTTTATTTATTAATAATTATTAAAATTACATGTCAAGTTTTAATAATCATACATTAAAGAAAAATAATAATAATAAAATTACCCAGGTCCTAATAATAATTTGAATACAGCAATAAATAATTATGATAAAAGAACCAAGTCAGTAATAAATTAACGTCATGAAGTAAGTATCTAAAACCATTCCTTTAGGTCATATAATGCCTGGTCGGTTAGCCAGTCTTTCAGTTTAGTTTTGAAAGCATTTTCAGATGTCGCATTTCGAATTTTATCTGGTAGTCGGTTATATACCGCTGGACCCATAACATGAATTAGCTTTCCAGACTTAGTTAGGGAGTGTGGGCATCCAGCTAATTTGTCTCGACCACGAGTACAGTAGTTATGCCTATCTCCACGTTTACTGTAGTCACTCAAATGTTGCCTTACATATACTGCCGCCTGCAATATCACCATGGCGGGAACAGTCAATATTTTCAAAGTTTTGAACAGTGGTCTGGCGGTATCATCCCACTGTGAACGCGTAATTGCCCTCACAGCACGCTTCTGCATCCTAAACGCTCGCTCCCAATCGGCAGCTCGACCCCAGAACTCAACACCATATTGAAGAACTGAGTGTACCAACGCAAAATAACACCCTCTCAACATTTTACGTGGGAGCGTTTGCGCCAGTCGTTCCAGCGCGAAGCATGCTCGTCCGAGTTTGCCGCACATCTTATCAATATGCGGCCCCCACGTGAGAGAACTGTCCAGTTCGAAACCGAGAAATGTGGTGACCTGAACTTGTTCGACCTGACTGTCCCCTACCCTAAGTGACAGTGGTGTACACATTCGACCGGAAAGATTAACGTGCATGTAATGGGTTTTGGTCGTGTTTAGTATTAAGCCATTTATTTGAAACCAGTTGTTGATTTTACTCACTACTAAGTTGAGCCTTTCTTGCAATCTTTCCATCGACGGCGCGCACACCACCGCAGCCACATCGTCTGCGTACATGAATACGTTAGCCTCACTTATAGCATCAGGCAGGTCATTGAGCAGCAGACTGAACATGATGTTAGAGAGGGAGGAGCCCTGTGGTACACCCGTACTGATGTTAAGAGGGTCCGACCTAACTTTTCCGCCGTCACCTATCACTACCTGCGATCTGCCTTTTAAAAAATCGAGCAGCAACTCCAACGCTTTTCCCTCTACCCCAAGATGCCTTATCTTTAGTGCCAGGACTCCGTGGTCCGCGACGTCAAAAGCTTTTGAGAGGTCGCAGAAGAGAACTGCTACCTGCTGTTTTTCCTCCCGAGCCTTCATTACTTCGCGGACGATCATCCGTGCATCTGTTTGTCTATCTGTATGTTGTTACCTTTCACGCCTAAACCACTGAACGGATTTCGATAAAATTTGGCAGAGAGATAGATTGCATCCCGGGGAAGGACATAGGATAGTTTTTATCCCGATATTCCCAAGGGATTGAAACTTATGCGGGTGAAACCGCGGGGCGCTGCTAGTCATCTATATAACCTAGCTACTTATCTAATAATAATCTGAAGAGTTTGTTTGCACGCAATCATCTCTGGAACCACAGGCCGAATTTGAAAACCAGAAAGGAAAGTAAGCGAAAACGAATTAAAAGCGTGGGCGGGCGATGCGATGCGACGCGGTTGGACGGAGGAACAAGAAATACGTGTGTTATGTGCATTTGTGTCGCGCGTGATTTTATCGCGTGTCGCGCCTGTTTGTAGGAACCTTTATTCGTAACCTTTTCTTTAAACAGCTATTATGATCAAACGGAATGTTTCTCCGTCTGCTAATTAGCGCGCTTAATACTTGAGCTGTTCTTAGCAGAATGAGATTAAACAACGATATTTTTTGTTTTATTCAAGGATTATCTTCCCTAGCTAAGGATTTTAGCATTCCTATTTCTGTGGCTGATTACCTAGTAAGGTATTTGTGTAAATTAAGCTTAACATCAAACGGTTATCTAGTAGGTAATTTCGTTCTTATCACTTGTTTCAGATCAACGGAATAAACGTGTATGCCTTCAGTACAATCGGTTACCTGAGCTACACTCTTGGTCAAGTGTTCCACTTCTGCATCTTCGGAAATAGACTTATTGAAGAGGTAAGTTATTTTTGGAATAATCAGTACAAATTTTCAGGTTCTGCCAACTAAAAGCTAAATTAGGAGTAGCCTCATTGCTTAATAGTTTACCAAGACACTCTTCATCAATAAATTACCTCAGCCCATCTCAGCGGTCCACTGCTGAACATAGGCGTCCACCTTGCCAAAACGCCCAGTTCTCCGCTTTCCGTATCCAATCTGTCCCAGCCACTTTTTTAAGATCATCATCTGCCTGGCCTTTTCCCAACTATGTTGGGGTCGGCTTTCATTCTAACCGGATGCAGCTGAATACCAGTATTTTACATGGAGCGACTGCCTATCTGACCTCAACAACCCATTCACTGGGTAATACGATACCCCTTGGTAAGACTGGTTGTCAGACTTTCGGGCTTCTGACTACCCGTACGACTAAAGAGCCACGAATGACAGCCGGGACCATCGGCTTAACGTGCTTTCCGAGGCGCGGAGAGGTCACGGTATGTAAAGATGGTCACCCATCCACAGACTAACCGCGGCAAACGTAGCTTGATCCTAATCGATCGACCTGTGCGGCTGTTATTATTTTGCCACGGGTCCCTCCTTTTTTAAGATCCCTATAAACAAGTACCTAGCTATACCATTTTTATTATTAAGTAACTTAATTAACGCAAGACCGCACACCCAAATTAGAGTACCTTTGACTTAAAAGTATAAAGGCGCGAAACGCGATATAAGGCTCCTACAAATAGGCGCGACACGCGATATAATCGCGCGCGACACGACGTGCCTTTGCGTGTCGTGTCGCGCCTGTTTGTAGGAGCCTTAAAACAATGACTAAAACTTAAATTCTTTAAAGCTAACTATTATTATTATTAAGAAAATCGTGTTGAACCTAGCATTACTTTATGCATTTAAAATTGAATATTATTGTCTTGAAATAAAATTTAATTTCCTTTGACTCAATCGGCGGTCAGTATGGCAAAATACATAATTTTTGGAAAAAAATAATCACATATATTCAAAGTTACCTGAAATCGATTCGAACTTGCGTTTAGTCTGTTACACCTTGAATACTAAAATCTTGACTATCCTTTATCAACATGCCCCGTCCTTAAAATTGGTAAAAATTCAGGCCAAAAGTTTGGTTAAGTATGTATTGTTGATAACCTTTTTTTCCCGCTGTCCAGAGTTCATCAGTAATGGAAGCAGCCTACTCTTGCCAGTGGTACGACGGCTCCGAGGAGGCGAAGACCTTCGTGCAGATCGTGTGCCAGCAATGCCAGAAGGCCATGAGTATCTCCGGAGCCAAGTTCTTTACTGTATCACTTGATTTGTTTGCTTCGGTACGTAAGATTTTTTTTTTAATTTAGTGTCGAGATATTAGTTGTCCATGGTATGGTGATCCGGAGGAAAGATAAAAATAGCGTTAAGAGCGTTTAGGCCGTACGGTATTTCATACAAACTTTCAAGCCCCTTGTTTTTCGAAATGAATGAACCGATTGGAATAAAACTTCATACGCATAACCAGGATACAAAGGTCTAAAAAGTTACTTAAGAACATTGTCGAAAAATAGTGTAACAGCCAAATTAGACCGATTTTAAATTTTCCATAGAAACAGAGATTTCCAGTTATCTTTTTTTAAATAATACATTTCGAAAGTGTTCATAAGTAACTTTTTAGACCTTTGTATCCGATTTATTCCGGTCTGATCCCTTGAACCTTCCCTCCACCCCCCCTCCTCGATCCCCTGCTAGTTCATCTTCTGTTTTAATCTTTGTCTTATCCACTTTATCTGCTTATGTGTATAAAGTTTCATTTCAATCGGTTCATTCATTTCGATAAACAAGGGCTTGAAAGTTTGTATGAAATGCCGTACGGCGTAAACGCTCAAAGAAGCGATGGGTGCACTGTGTGAAAGGTGATATTATGACTAGAAAGAGGGTGACCAAACTGAAAGGATGATTAGTTATAATCAGTGGTCGGAGTAGGTAGAGCTGTTTGGGGTGAATGACCGCAAACATTGATGTTAACATGGATATGCCTCTGAAATCCCGGGATTTTGAAATTGTCGATTGATTTAAGTGAGTTAATATGGGTAAGTGGGAAGTTATGAGCAGGTAGTAGGTGAGCACCCAAACAGTATATACTTACTTATATACACACACAGGGATCCTGGAATGTTGTTATAGGTAGCTTCGTGAAATATTAATTAATTAAGTAAAACTGTTAGAAACAATACTAAATATACTTTTACTGCACAAGGAAATATTATTATATATTCCGAGAATTCCCGGGATTCCGGGAAATATTAGGCATATCCATGTTATGTCCGCATGTCGGAAGTAGCAAAAACAGCTCTACCTACTCCGATCACTGGTTATAATAGTGAAGTGGAAGAAGACATGCTGCGTCATTCACAAATAAATTGGGATAAGGGCTAAGCATGCATAAACAGCCTAAAATGTTCCCACTGCTGGGACACAGACCTCCTTTCTGTAAGAGGGAGTGAACCGTCATCAATCACGCGGGCCTAGTGCTCGTTGGTAGATGTCACAAGTCTTCAAATTTTTGATTCTAGGACATGCCGGTTTCACACGATGTTTTCCTTCACCGTTTTCAGACCAGTGGTGATGGAATTATTTACACAAAGAATGATGATGATTTTGCATTTTTATCATTTCGATTATTGTTTGTTTGACAGTCTTTTGTAGCAAACTGTTGAACCTTTACGTGGGGAAGCCTGTAGTCCCAATGTCTATTTTTGTAGGATCCACTATCTGTCGGTTATTAGTCGTCTATGGAGGCTTTTATCATCAGCGGTTTCATTTTATCCTGCTTGGTGTTTTACAGTAAAAAGGAGACAATTTCACGTAAATAATTATAATTAAAATCGTTATAATTCCAGGTGCTCGGTGCCGTAGTAACATACTTCATGGTGTTGGTACAACTTAAGTAAAACAGACACAGCAAGAAAAGAACTAGAAACGCTACTGTGTTAAACTTACTTACAAAATTCATTTTATTCAGTTTTTATTTAGATATAGGTAATTTTTAAAGACCCTGGTTTCTGGTCCTGCAGCCTAAAATAAAATAATAAAAAAAAAACAAGTGACAGCAATTTAAAAAGAGCTGGCTGGTATCGATTTGTTAGAACTTTTAAAGTATTATTAAGAAAAATGTAGCGAGCTTCTTAAAAGTAAATCAAATGATTCATTCTAATATGAAGTTAAGGTTTATTTTGTGATAGTTAGGTAAATCATGTATTAAGATTTTATAAAAATAATTATGTTTTATATTAATTAGCACTTGATTTTAAAATCCATGTTCAAATTATTTTGTTATTGGCGTAGTTAGTTAACACAATTGAAGTTTTAAACATGTATTGTAATTCTAATTTTATGTAATATTACCTATTGTTTCTTATAAATAATTGATAGATTAGTTTTAGAAAAAATGTTACAAATCTCTTTACATGTTTTAATGTATGTAATTGTTAAACTAGGATCACCCTGGTAGGTGTAAAAATTGTGTTTATTTAATTCCAATAAACTATTTTGAAAAGTAATAACCCCCATATTGTGTCTTATAATAGCTATTAAAAATAGCATGTAATAATTCAATCGAACCTGTCTTTTTTTGTGAATCTCAAATTAATTAATTAATTCTTATTTTGAGGTTTTCAAAATACTACGTTTTAAGTACCTAACTGCGACGAAGCTGCCGCGGCACCGCTCGCTTCGCTCGCTCGGCTCGCGCGTGTGTGATAACAGCACTATCGTAACCTAACCCATTTGGTTATCTAGCCTTCATCAACCCAGTTTCCGTTCCAGTTTCAATTCAGAAAAAACCGGAAAATTAAAAAGAGGCTCACTGATTATTCTCTTCATTAATTTAAAAAAGTTGAACACTTTCTAAATTAATTAACAACTACATATAAACTTTTATTAGAAGACCCCATAAGTGTTTATCAGCTAAATATTTCCCTAAAAATCGAGAGAAAAAGTGAACTAAAAGGTTGTTTTCAACAAGAATCATTTCGTGGGAATAAGTGAATCTACGAAGGTCGTTTTCAAATAGGTTTATAGTTCAACCTTTACCTAAAATAGAGTAAAACTATTTATCGTGTAAATGGGATTATTGAGCCAATTTGTAGGAACGAATGGGATAAAAAAAGTGCCGATCCATTCACAATAAAGGTTACTTTGAAAATACAGTTGGTGTTTTGCCAAACCGTTGTAAGAAACTAACATTGCGTGTTGAGGTCCTGGGTTCGATTTCATGGGTCGGGCGAAGTGTTATTGCGGATTTTCATCTGGAATTTCTCAGTAGCAGCCCGAAGTCTAGATTGGTGCCTGATTGATGGCAATAGGTGGACCCCTGTTTTATTAGACTTAATCATAGCTGGCGAAATGTCGATGTAGGTACTATTATATAACGTACAGTACCCGGCGATAAATATTGCACATCGACTAATTCAAATTGGTGTATTTTATGCAAAGAATAAAAATAATTATCAAAAGAAGCAAATCATAATTGTTTTAACAGCTCCTAATAGATACCGGACTGTTTGTATTTCGTGCGACAGAGATAACGCTCTACAAAGCCGAAATTAGCCGATTGTCTCTTTCCAAAGGTCGATGTGCAATATTTATCGCCGGGTACTGTACACCTCTGCCTCACCATACCAACCAACCTTACTATTTAGATACTTTCTAGATTGCAGTGCGATCTAGAAAAAAAAAAATTAGATCTATGTACTTAATTGCACCGAGTTGCCGACTCTGGCCATACCGCTGTTAAACCCGCGATGGTTTGTGTGGTATGTTTAATTGTTCAACAAGGATTTGTTTATGTTTTTTTTTTTAATTAATAAACAATAAAAAAATAAAAAAAATCATCATTAATTGACCTTTTGACCGCCACACGTCAAAAAATCAAAAACGCGCCCTCGGCGTCAAAGTCTGTCATGTAGTCGGACCGTGGCGTTCTGGGCACATATTGGTCTGTCATCTATACATGTCTGTTGCGGTCAAAAGGTTAATACGTCGCTTACAGTGATATATGTAAACATACTTAATTATAGGCTATAAAGTAGGGAACGTATCTCAGCTGCCAGTTTTATGGGCACTTTTCCCGTTGACAGCGAGCACTTATTAGAGAAAGAAAATTTAGCTCAAAGTCTTGAAACGCGAAATCTCCCTAACTAAAGGCTCCTGCAAAGAGGCGTGACGCGCGACGTGAACCGCGCGCGACACAAAGGCACCGCTCGTTGCTCGACTTGCGGTGCCTTTGTGATTTAATCGCGTGTCGCGCCTGTTTGAAGGAGCCTTAACACAGTTATCGCGCGCTTTTACTATTTTTAACGGGACGTTATTATTATCGTGGACGTCCACGGCATCACGTTATCACAGCGAAGTAAAGCATAAGTATAATCGTATTAATATTATTAGCCTATAATGTTCCCACTGTTGGGACCCAGGCTTCTTTCCGGTGAACAAGAGTGGGCCGTAATCCTCCACATGGGCCCAGTGCGGATTGGTAGATGTCACAACATGTCTTCGATTTTCATTATCTAGGACATGCCGGTTTCCTCACGATGTTTTCCTAGGGAAGTGCAATGTATAGAAATACTAGCAGCACCCCGCGGTTGCACTAAAACTATCCTATGTCCTTCCCTGGGATGCGATCGATCTCTCTGCCAAATTTTATTGAAATCCGTTCAGTGGTTTAGGCGTCATAAGGTAACATATAGACAGACAGACAGAGTTACTTTCGAATTTATAATATTAGTATGGATATGTAGACGCCTTTAAATTTCCGTCCACGATAAACTTATAACGTTTAGGTACACATTTTATGAACTTGGACGTCCACGATAATATCGTCATGTTAGAAATTATAAAAGTGCATATGAACTACAATATTTTCCTCGCTATACATTCTCTTACATTCAAGTCAGTACGAATGTACCATTCAACAAGTCTGGTCTAAATCTCAAAGTCGAGCGCCGGCATTCGCAACACGAAGTCATTCCTAAGGGAATAACTCTCATTCCGTTCCGCCAACGTAACGCTGTGAAAAGGCACGGAATTAAGAAATGGAGACTAGCCAAAGCAGTAAATTTAATTTCATTATTTGTAATCGAGTATATCAAGACAGAGAGGAGTGGAAAGGAGAAAGGGACCTTTGCCCTGAGGTGAGACAACACAGACTAAAAATAATAATAATCATATCACCATCTCTTCGTAACCGTTCAGGGCTTACAGTACCCGGCGATAAATATTGCACATCGACCTTTGGAAAGAGACAATCGGCTAATTTCGGCTTCGTAGAGCGTTATCTCTGTCGCACGAAATACAAACAGTCCGGTATCTATTAGGAGCTGTTAAAACAATTATGATTTGCTTCTTTTGATAATTATTTTTATTTTTGTATAAAATACGAAAAAAAGGTAAAGGTCGATGTGCAATATTTATCGCCGGGTACCTACTGTACAGGCGTTATGGTTTGTTCATATTTATAAAATCTAAGATCCCATTTGTATTTATAGCTCTGTGGGTATGAGTTCTTCACCATACCATAACTACCGTCTAGAAGAAATTCAATGATTCGATGTGAAGGGCTGGTGAAATTATAAACTCGTGAAAGCTTCAACTTTGTCTCTGGGTCAATTGTGTAACGTCATGACATGTTATGTTGGCATGGCTTAAATGGGGCATCTAAGCCTCATAATCCTGTGTCATATGCTTTAATTTCATGATCATGACACAAAAATTATAAAGCTCCAGATTTAGTAACACATTCTACTTTAAGCAATTTGATGCTGCCTCACCAGGCATGTTAATTGCGTATTACACTTTCAAACACAATCTGAATAATTTTGAACGATATTGTTAATCCATTGCTTCGTTCGAAAAATTTGTCGCGTAAATAATTCAATTAATGTTGTTGAACTGAAAAAATGAAAGCCATTGCTACTGTTCGGCTGTCCCATTTCAAAACCTATACTCCATTTGAAATAAGATTAGACATTTAAATAAACCCTTTTTACAGTCCGTTCAACCGATTTCGACTTCTATACCGTAGGCATAAGGATGGTATTAAAAGCAAAAAAGTTGTTACAATACCAACTGTTTACTGCAGCTGCCATATGTCATGCCACCAACGCAATAGAATTCAAAGTCGGTTGAACGGACTTTAAAAGAGGTTTATTTAAATTTCTAATCTTATTTCAAATGGAGTATAGTAAGGGACACTTTTTACAAAAATCGTTTTATTGCATAATCTTGCTAACCTAGAAGGTCTCTACCAAATACAAAAACACCAGCGTTTTAAGGCTCGTACACACAGGCGCGACGCGACACGCGACACAAAGGCACCGCAAGTCGCGCAACATGCGGTGCCTTTGTGTCGCACGCGATTCGCGTCGCGCGTCGCGCCTGTTTGCACGAGCCTTTAAACTTACATAAAAGGAGATATATTTAAGCATCGATACCTAGTAAGTGCACCTTTCACTCCCTAGTGACCCTTTAAAACCTAGTAAGTCACTTTAACAAATTCAAAAAATACATTCCATACGCTGACCAATATTACGTTTATGCGCTCTCCTGTAAAATTTCATTTTAAGTCCTTACTAGGTTTTGAAATGGGGCAGCCGTGTTAGTGTGTTACGGAATCACCCCGCTGGTACCATGACCAGCGGGGTGAGCGGGGTGAAAATACTGGCTGTAAATTTGCGTTAAGTGATGTAGACTGCTACATCACTTAACGCAAATTTACAGCCAGTATTTTCAAACGACAGATGCCGTATCCACATTTTTACAATCCTTGTAGAAAGCGCATTCCGTAACGACCTTTTAAATTTTAAATATCTCTGTTTAGAACTGGAGAACGGGCTTTATACGGCACAAAACTGACGTGTGACTTTGTTACTTACAGGAGACAAAGGTATTTTTTTTTCAGGATGGGAAATCATCAAATGTCCCCGCTCTGCGTGGAGCGGAAGGGAGTGTCAGACTCTTACTGACTAAAACCCACCCGTGTTCCTTCCTTAGCCCTTTATGTTCCGGGCCCGCGGTAACCCTTTCGGACAAACCTGCTGACCGAGACAAAGGTATTACGTTCAGTTACGTCAGAGTTGCTGTAATGCTGCGTTTTATATTATTTTTATACCCGATTTCTATAACTTACGAGTGCAGCTTGATTCAGTTATTCTCAGGTTTTGGGTCACTAGTAACTTTCGCTTTACAATCTAGAAGCTAAATGAATTAAAAGCATTTATATACATAGATGCTGGCTCTATCTTGCTTTAATTTATGGCTCTTAATGTGATGTCATAAAACACACACTTCCATATTGACACTGAAACCTCACCACATCACCCACACTCACAAGTACCTATCTACATAATAATATGCTATAATAATAATTTACGTCACGACATTCACGTCGACAGGATCTCCTTATAATGCTCCACACTTGAGGATTGACTACCAAAATATTTACAAGCCCTGGCATAGTTTGGGTATCAGTTTCAGTATCATAAGTAAAAACCAAATTCTTGTAAATGCTTCTTGAGACAAGAAACTTTTACTTGATGAATGGGGTCTGAAGTGCTGCGAGAAGCTGAAGATGAGCGGTATGAGGAACAGGGTGTAAAGTTCACTCAACCTCTATAGAAAAGGGAGGATCCTCCGAACAGACGGGTGTTGTGTCTGTCGGGAAATTGCCTGGTGATCGGGCCGCCGGGCCGTTGTATCTATGCTAGTTGCGCGGTAAACTCTGCTTGCGCGATGCAGGATTTTGCGTGACGTCAGTGTGACGCGTTGTTTGCTTGTAGCGTTGTAGATACCGCTACAAGTGTTCTCAACTCGTAGTAGAAGAAGGAACTCCGTGGGATTTTAGTAGGCAGCTGGATTTTGCCTCGAATCCCCACAACCTAACAGTTTCAACCATACTAAGTTACTAACTTAGTTACGATATGCTACCTGCCATTGCGTTCCCTCCAGCCTGTTCGGCCCGGATTCTAATGCAGTTATCGAATCCGGCCCCCAATACGGTTCGAAACTAATTTCGGTTGGCAAGTTACCTTTGATGTTTTTGAAATGGACCTGTATTTGGAAATCTAGTTAGAATTTCAAAAACCGATACCTTTAGCGTTCCATGTACAAACGGGTATGAGATTTTGCTTTATCCATACTAATATTATAAATGCGAAAGTGTGTCTGTCTGTCTGTTACCTCTCCACGCTTAAACCTATGAACCGATTTAGATGAAATTTGGTATAGAGATACTTTGAGTCCCGGGAAAGGACATAGGATAGTTTTTATCCCGATATTCCCACGGGATCGACACTTATGCGGATGAAACCACGGGGCGCTACTAGTATCTTCGTAATATTATATTATTTACGCACTATTTACAATGCGTGCCACGTAAGAAGAGACTTGACACACCACGTGGTTTGACTTGCGCAGAACAAGATTTTAGGTATCTTTAGCGGTATGAGGTCTGAGTGCGGGACGGGACCGGACGTCATAGGGGCGGCGGAAAGAGCGGGGGAGGCGGGGTCAAGTCTCTTCTTACGTGGCACGCATTGTAACTGCCTTGGTTTTTTGTATTGCAAGCGCTACTGCTGACCATGAGGTTCTGTACTAGATTGCCAGTTCAGGCAACGTGTTGTTGAGTCTTTCTATAAAAAAAATTATAAGAAGTAGACGGATCCGTCTGGATTTAAGCGCGGTGCGGCGCCCTACTAGATGAGACTCATAACAGGAGAAAGTGGATGTAAATACTATAGGTACACCTCTGCACGACCCTTTGGAGATTACAGGCGTGATGTTATATTATTTTCGATATGATGTCTTAGTACTAATTTTTACCTCTGCGCCTTTTGGAAGGTTCTAGAAAAATAATAGAGCGCCATCGTACCAATTTCTACAACCAAGCTACGTCGCTTTGTTCCAGTTACAAAGGTGAACGGACGGTGAAATTACCTACTTGCTCGTGAAACTTTACAACTTTATCTAATGTATCGGCAAACTAATCGGTGTTTCAGATGTTAAACAATAAAGTTCATAGGCGGCGCGCTTCACAGTTCTTGGAGTGTTGCTGTTGGCTAAAAGCACAAATCATAGCATAATCAGTCTAGAGTATAATATTCCCACTTCTGCAATACAGACCTTTTCTCCATGAGAGGGAGTGGGCTGTAATCCACCACCCTACTTGTATCTTGCAACTAGATGATGGATGACGTATGAGCACATGTATAAATCTATAATATTAGGTCCCCACCTATGAAATCAGCGTTTTGTATGGAGAATTTTAAAGAAATTGCATTGTTCATACTAACATTTTCAATTTATTTAACAACCATGAACACTAATGTTTTAAAACTTTTATGCACTAATGTTTAAAAACTAAAATAACGTATGCCACTTAGATTAAGCGACAAAAATAAGTTTTGGCTAAGTTAAAACAAATATATAGTGGTCATTTCTACTAACAAACAAAAAAGGAGTCATTTTTAAGGTATTTTTCATGTTTAGAAAACTATATGTACTAAGGTTTTTTACTATTGGTAGTTGTCTATGATGCTCATAATCCGATAGAATATCAAGCAATTGATGAATATTTTAAATAATAAAAGTGACAAGGTTCTTTATTTGTGAGAAAAAAACGCCAATTTCATAGGTGGGGACCCAATATAATCAGTCTAGGTATAGGTAGTATAATATTCCCACTTCTGGAATACAGACCTCTTCTCTATGAGAAGGGGTGGGCTGTAATCCCTGCTTGTATCTTGCAACTAGATGATGAATGACGAGTTGGGCATATGTATAAATCTATATGTATATATATAAATAAACTAAAATAAAAGCTCCTTCAAACAGGCGCGACACGACACGCAACACAAAGGCACCGCAAGTCGCGCAACGAGCGGTGCTTTGTGTTGCGCGCGATTATATCGCGTGTCGCGCCTGTTTGTAGGAGCCAACAACTTCGCGTGCCAAAAAAGTCCGCCTTTGTACCTTTTTTGTGTGCGAAAAGTTTTAATAAATAAATAAACAAACATATTTTCCTATCGGCATTAATTTATTAACACCACAATATTAGGTTAGTTAACACGTCATTTCTGAACGCTATTAAATAATACTATTAAAGGGAATCTGGCGAGTTTTATGAGTGGCTCGGTGGCCACGGTCACACAATAACAGCTTCGGTTTTAATAGTCGCTTGACATATTTCTCTGGTTTTACTCGTAAAATGTAGAATTTACGGTGGCTGGAGGTACTGCATGAAATTTTCATGGTTGAGAAGATTTATGTGTTTTAGTATTTAGTAGAGTTTATGCACTGAACAAAATAATTTCTTACTACAGCACATTAAAGCGATTTCATTAAGACTTACTGCCTTTATACAGTAAGAAGAAATGTTTGTAAAACAGTATAAGATAAAACAGTAACTTTTAATGATTGAACATTTGATTTACTGAAAAAAACAACAAAAAGAAATTAAAACCACCATTACTGTAATGTAAGTAAATTTCAATGGTTTGAACGATATCACCAAATGAATAAAACAGTCAATTTTGTGACCTTTTAGCTACTTAAAACGTTAAAGTTTACTGTCATGACGGTAACATTTTGCCTCAAGCTTTAACTGTTATCGGATCAGTAAAAAATACTTACTGTTTTGAAAGTTAGGTTCATATGGAACTGTTTAAAGCAGTTCAGATTAGTGTTTTTTCATTTTTATTTACTGCTTATTTCTTTCAGTGATGGTTCAGTTGGCAAATGGTTCATACGGAAACCTTCTATTTTATGTTCGTTTGTGTGTTCTTTCTTTATTTTGAAGTATGACGTGTAAGTAAAAACTTATTTAAGTAAATACCTACTTAAACAGTATGATTTTCAATCCTGAAAAGTCTAACAGCTGGTATTTTAATGGTCATCCCATTAAAATGTACTAACTTTTTCTTGTTACCCACAGCACTGTAAGAAAAGTATTTGTGCATCTGCTCAAATACTTTTTTCGTCTACTCCTTACTAGTTTATTATAGGTAAATAAACTAGTAAGCAATAGACGAAAAAGGAGTTGATAAGTTCGTGTATCAAATATTTAGTGCTTGGCCAGACTGGCAGCGCGGGGCGGAGAGCAGCGCGGGTGCGGGAACGCGCGCGATCTGCCTGTCCGCAGTCGAGCGCGGCTGCGTTCTTTGTGTTGTCGTGTCCAGTGTTTGTCGATATATATAATTATGGATGAAGAGCACTTATTTCTACTATAAAAAGCTCGAACTAGTTTGAGAACCCCGGCCCCGCGCGCGGGCCGCCCGCGCACCCACTGCGGCCACTTGTATGAACGAGCTATGGCGTGAGTTGCCCGCGCGCTTCCCGCTCCGAGCAGCCCGCGCCGCTCTCCGCGCCCGCGTGCCCACTATAGACACTCAAATGAAGTTCTTGTTTGAGTACGTCGCGCCACGCCCGCGGTACCAGTCTGGCCAAGCACTAAGTAAAAATTAACTTGTATTTCTGATGATAAATGAATTGTATTCTTTTTGGGAAATAAATGTCTTAAACCGTAAATAAAAGATCAACTCGTTAATTAACTTGCTTATCTAAATACGGAATCCTAAATTGCTAACTTTTTTACTTTTAATTAAAATCTTACAAACTGTTTTACATAAAATGACTATCTCAGGTTTCAACGCAATTTTATATCAAACGCCGGGCCAAATTAATTCACAAAATATTAACCGTTTTCTGTTTCTAGTGAAACGTTATTTGAAACTCGGAGTAGCCAATTCAATATCCGGGTCCTTAGGGCGACTGCACGCGATCGAGGAACGCCCCAGCGACTCGACGACTGATGGAGCGATTCCTTCAAGCGTGGCAACTCGTACGAACGGTTGGATGAATTGGCGAATATACGGGTAATAGCTAAATTGGATTCAGACTTCACAGTTTGTGAGAAAAAAATATGGTAGCAGAATATTTAAGATAATTTTCGGGCACATTTGTAATGCACCAGCTACTCTATTGTGATAATAATTATGAGTAAATACATTCGCAGGTCTTGCAAATGATGGGTGCTCCTTTTGTGGGGTGTTATAGGATACTTCCTACAAAAAGTAACGATGTTATATTGGACACCATCATAATTAATTTCTTCACAATGATGTTGAGCTGGAAATAGAATAAATTACACGCTGGATTGAATTTATTTTACTTTATTATAGAATGAGAGGAATTTATTTTGCAATTAACAGCATAAAGATTGTATCAGTAATAGCTGGTCACGTACACAAACCCTTATATTTAATAAGGCTTCGGGCTTAGCTCATAATTTTATACCCAAAGTTAATTAACGAAAATGATTCGCTAGTAAATTATGCTTTTAATTATTTGAACCAAGGCTAATATTCTATTAATTTGAATATTAGTAGGTGCATGGTATTTTAATTTGGCTACTAATTTTGATGTTAAAGCAGTTTCCACTCTTATATGCATATATTGTTTGACATAGGTGAAAACTGAAATACATGTGATGGCGCTAGAAAGACAGGATATACATGACCTACGTAAAACCATTAGTACTTGTTAAACCATTAGTACACAAAGTTACTTGTTACTTGTAAGTTTGATGTAGGTACAGAATGCGTAGTTGACAGCTATGTGACGGGTCTTTTTACATTCCTTTACTGTATTATATTTTGTTTTTATTATTTAAGTTAATTATCTACAAATAAACCTATTATTCTTTCTTTCTTGCAAAAAGTCCCAAAACATGCCCCTATGTTACAATTCCAAAGCCATTATTCTCTTATTGCCTGCCACCTTTATAAATCTTAATTCTATTACCACAGAAAATCTAATCAAACTTGAAATGTAGGTACAATATCGCTAAAACAATAACATGGCGATTTAATCAAAGCGAGCTGCCGGAAAACCGTTTGGTATTTCGAAACGTTGAAAAATAATTCTCGTACAGTTTAATACCTAATATAATTAAGATTAATTAACAAATGTTCTGTCTGTATTTTAATTAAAACTTGGAATTCTTGGACCGTTTATACAGTACCTAAGGCGCGGTTTACATTGTCGGATTAAGAAACTAGTAGATTATTTTTCTTATCTGTAGGACCTGTTGACACAATGACATATTATTTGACACAATTTATAAAATCACAATTTAAGTAAATTCTTATTTATTAAATAATTTTATGATTCAGTATGCTTGATAAACGGGTAGAATTTGCTGTCCATTAACTACGGCTCGTCTTTGAAGCGGCCATCTATCCAGCTCCAGATAACTAGAGAAATCAGTCAAGAAAATGAGCAGTGGTATCTTCACGTTTCATAAGTTAATGACAATATAGGGGTATAAGGAATAGGATGTAAAGTTCACTCATACTCCATAGAAAAGGGTGGATCATTCGACCAGACAGGTATCGTACTTGGTGGGCAATGGCCAAACGATTGATGTCGGGACGTTGTCGATGCTAGTTGCGCGGTAAACTCTGCTTGCGCGATGCAGGAATTCACGTGACGTCAGTATGCTACGTAGTTCGCATGTGGCGATGTAGATTGCCACTACAACAACAATTGCGACCACAAATCCGCCAGCTAGCAAGAATGCACCATTTATTCTAGTCTTGTTCTTGATATCGGTAAATAGAAAAGTCATATTTGACAATAAATGTTTCAGCTTTTCATTACTAATACGAAAATAGCAACAGGGAAAGAAATAATAATTCATCGTAAGGCCACGTTCGCACGGACGTAAACATAACGCGGTGGGATATTATAACGCAAACGATTTTCACAGTAGCGCGGTGCGAGTGGTGCGACGGTACTGGGCGCAGTCTTATGGGGGCGCTGAAATCAACTGAAATGCGACCACCAGGCACCAGTCAACAAATAGTTACTAATAGTAACTATTTGATGACCGATGGTAGTAACTTATATAAAGCGCGGACGCGGAGTATCGACCGAGTCGCAACGATCATTTGGGCGCGCAAATGGAGTGGGTCCATAAGGTCCATATTGGAAAAAAGCTTGTGCTGATTTTCAAATCAGTTTGCCAGGGCCGCCACATTAGGATTTACGACCACTTAAAAAAAATTCTAGGGCCGCCGCTGGTTTTCATCTCTCGATGTTGAGACGAGCGTTGAGACTAACAGAGCACATCCCAGCGCGTAAAAAAAATAACACGCTGTTAGTTTAAAACTCTCGGCCTTAAGTATAGTGGGTTGAAAATCCAGTGCGAGAAATAAATTCGCCGTTGGAAAAACGCGCCCGTGGGAACCTGGGCCCTTTTTTTTTTTCAGGATGGGGAATCATCAAATGACCCCTCCCGCTCTGGGTGGAGCGGAAGGGAGTGTCAGATTCTTACTGACTAAAACCCATCCGTGTTCCTTCCTTAGCCCTTTATGTTCCGGGGTAGCGGTAACCCTTTCGGACAATCCTGTTGACCCGGGAGGCTTCGGCCCTGACGGGCCCCTTCGGTTGATGCTGACATCTCTTTGAGGCGCGCGTGGTACACGTACGCGCCGTCCGGCACGGGCCTGGTCCTGATCGGACGGTGAGCTACCCATTACCTCTCCGCCCGCAGGCCCGAAAATTCCGTGTCCGGTGAGGACCTGCGTCAGGCGGTAGGTGAGGGCGCCGTGACGTCTCTCTAGCCACTCCTCAAAGAGGGGTCTTACCGCCGCTATCGTGGCGTGCCCTTGGGAACCTGGGCTTACTTAACAAAATGTGATTTCTCCATTTTAAGTTATTGTCTAGACCTAGATAAATCTCGCCAGTGTGTCCTAACCTCAAGAGAGCGGATAATGGATATAATTGATTGCTTCCAAAAAGTTTCGTTTTCAACTTTAGGTGAGATGAACTAAGTTTGATTTTATTAAACGCTCTTGTTCATTATTCTTGTATTACGGTTACTTGCGGAGTTTTGTTTAATTAATCTTGTAAAGTTACGTTTAATTTGTGTTAATTTTCGAATGAACAAATTCTGAAGGTTGTTGTTAAAAAGGGACCGTTTTATCACACCAATATTATAAAGGCGGAAGTTTTGTGAGTGTGTGTATGTGTGTTTATATGTTTGTTACTTCGTCTTTCTCAAACGGCTAGACCAATTTTGATAAAATTTTGTATGGAGGTAGCTGACACCCTGGATTAACATATAGGCTACTTTTTATACCGATATTCTTATGAGATCGACAGTATGCGTTCACCGTTTTGAGAGCAGTGGTGATGAAATAATTTACACAAAGTAAAGCGCCTGTCTGGGTTCGAACCTACGACCTACAAATCGTATGTCGCGTCCATTACCAATGGGCCACCATTGTTCCCCTTTTGGGGGACTGATTTATGTAATTTTGACGACGTTCAAAAAATGCTGACTCACAGCCTCAAATCAACTAACTCAGTCTATTGGCAGTCCACTGCTGAACAAAAGCCTCTCCCAGACTGCGCCACAACACCCTGTCTTCCGCCTTCCGCATCCAGTCTGTCTCAGCCACCTTCTTAAGTTCATCGACTCACAGTCAAATTAATTGAATGAATGAATTTCGATTGTTAACATCGCCACATGTTTAAAATCCACCCACATTTTCACTAGGTATTAGTAAAACTACGTCAGTGTAACCCAATCCTAACTAAGTCGGATCTAATGGATGGCAACCCACATATTACCATAATGTTGAAAACTTTTAGCTAACCAGTCATGGTTTTCACGGTCCCTATTATTTGACTTTAAAGCGTTTAGCTTCAAAGTCAAATTATAAGGACCGTGAAAACCGTACCGTACCGTATCTTCATCGATGTTTAATCGATGAAGATACGGAACCCGGCGATAAATATGGCACATCGACCTTTTTACACAAAACCATTTTATACAAAGAATAAAAATAATTATCAAAAGAAGCAAATCATAATTGTTTTAACAGCTCCTAATAGATACCGGACTGTTTGTATTTCGTGCGACAGAGATAACGCTCTACGAAGCCTAAATTAGCCGATTGTCTCTTTCCAAAGGTCGATGTGCAATATTTATCGCCGGGTACTGAGGCAACTGAAGCCGACGACACGGGTTGACGGCGGGCGTCGACGGGTGAAGTTGCTTCTGCTGTTCATGCGTGCACTCGTGTGTACGTACACAAGTTGATACAATCGACACGAACGAATTTTGTCGCGCCCGTCCGATTCAGCCGATCGATTCTGTAAAAATCTCACCGTGAAAACTTAGGTGAAGTGAGTTTGTTTTCGCTAGGAATTTACACTATTGACAGCTCACTCCACGCTCACTTCACCTAAGTTTTCACGGTGAGATGGTTACAGAATCGCAATGCAGTTCGGCCAGAGCTATAAGCTCACCTAACGATGTAGGTAATTAAAAGCAAAAAACATAAAAAACCGACAAAAACAAAAAAAGCACAACATTAAAAGGATATAAACAAATTATGAATAAAATATCCTAAAAAGGATGAATAAGTTCAAAAGTCATAAATTATTGTATTCATTTCCTCGTTCCAAGGAAAAATATAGCATCCTCAACAAACTCGCGGCTACGCACTTTTTTCATTAAAAACAAATTTGGAAGGAAGAGGAAGTAAGTAAGGGAAAATAACTGCCTTCTTTGGAAGATTAGCGAAGTCTAATAGAATATTCTAATGGGAAGAGAACCAAAAATGGACAACTGCGTGTCAGACCACACACAATGAAGGGTTCCGAAGATGGGATGAATATTTACCCATGCTCGGTATTGATTTTATCGACCGCAAAAAAGTTTCTCAGTAAAATGGCTGTGTGACATTCGAACGGTCAGACGGACCACAGGACATGACGTCATTGTCTCTTCTTCTCAATCACTCTCTCACTGCTGAGAATCGTGACTCCGTTTCGAATTGTCAACGGTGTTTCTCCATCTGCTAAGATCAGTGGCCTGGTACATTTCCCAGTGAATACCTAGTAACGAAGGGCTATTGTCGCTTAACAAAAAGCCGTCAGCGGCAGTAAAACAGTATCGAATATACAGGACGTAACAGTGACCGATGGTAAACCATTATAGCCTTGACACCTGGATTGGGGTCTAGGTTATAAGCTGAGAGAGAATGTAGTCACAAGATTTTAAACAATATTCTATTCTATCCTTTGCAGTCCTGATTCGTCCTGAAGGGTGATTTTGGCTAGGAAGCAGGCACACTAATTTGCTAGTAAGTTTAAACTTTGTCTGACCGAAGTGATTTAAAATTATAATTAATAATCGCCATACAACGTGGCAATTGGCAGCATTGCCCTTTTGGGTACTGTGGACAGCGATGCGAACGAATTTTTTGATGCCCTATGATTCTTTAATCTTTTTTTTTAATTTTCATAAATAATGTAAGTACATACTATTATTTATTATTTTTAGTCTGTTAGCTTATATTATATAAATATTATCTTGTTTGAAAATAGAAAGAGATTTGAAAATCAAAAAGAAGAGTGATAATTCAAATCTTGGCTTTGAATTATCCAAAGTATCACACTAATATTATAAAGGAGAAAGTTTGTGAGTGTGTGTTTATATGTTTGTTACTTCTTCACGCTCAAACGGCTGAACCAATTTTGATGAAATTTTGTATGGAGGTAGCTGCTACCCTGGATTAAAATATAAGCTACTTTTTATCCCAATATTTCCACGGGATCGAAACTTATGCGGGTAAAACCACGGGGCGCAGTAGTTTAAAAAAAGTTATTGTTTTCATTATTTTATAAAGATCTTTCGGCAGATATTTCATCTGTTTAGGGTCCTGTTTAGATGGAACTCGTTTCCAAAACAGTGTATGCTCAATTCGGTAAGAATAATTAAATAACAGGAGCTTAATAATTAACCTTTTGATCGCCACAGTCATGTATAGATGACAAACCAAAATGTGCCCAGCATGCCACGGTTCGACTACATGACAGACTTTGACGCCGAGGGCACGTTTTTAATTTTTTGACGTGTGGCGGTCAAAAGGTTAAAGGGAAAAAGAGGCTGATTTAGGGATAATAACCCGATAACACTGATGAGAGGCTCATGGCTTAGTATTAACAGCCGCACGGGCGCCCGTGGATGGGTGATCATCTTTCCATACCGAGACCCCTCCGTGTCTCGGAAAGCACGTTACTTTGGCCCCGGCTGTCATTCATAGATCTTTAGCAGTCGTTACTGGTCGTCAGAAGGCCGAAAGTCTGACAAACAATCTTACCAAGGGATATCGTGTTACCCAGTAACTGGGTTGTGGAGGTCAGATAGGCAGTTGCTCCATGTAAAACACTAGTCAGCTAATCCGGTTGGACCAGAAGCCGATCCCAATATAGTTGGGAAAAGGCTAGGGAGATTGAGCTAGATAGACAACACTCAAGCGGCGTGACTGCTTTGGCAAGTAGATCAAATCCGTTTGTATATTGTATTGGTTGCTACGTGGAAGTACCTTTGCAAAATGTCAGTTCCTATACCTTGGACTACTGGCAACAAGTGGTCGCTTGAAGTTATGTGAAATAACGTAACACGCATTTATTCTGTGCCTACCCTCGTTTCACTAACAGTCAGGTGTGAGTGCTCCTCCAAATTGCCTAGGCACTCAAACTCCTACATAAATTACTTTGAACACCTGAGGCTTTGTAGGTAGTTGCTGATAAAAGGATCCTCTTTTATAACATGCATTAACACTTACTTTGAGACAATTTTCCTAAATTTTAGTTACCACAAATGTTAGATTAGGCAATTTCATTGAGCATTCCTGTTGCAGTGATTTTAGATGGGTCAACACGAGCTCTTAAAAGCAAAAATGAAGGTTACGAAGTTGTGGCAGCATCTACACTGCTACTTGCGAAGTACGCATCACACTGACGTCATCCAGAAAGCCTGCATCGCGCAAGCAGAATTTACCGTGCAAGTAACATATACATATAGCAATCGTCGGGCAGTTGCCCCCATCAGACACGACACTCGTCTGGTCGGAGGATCCTTGAGGATTTTTATGCAGGATAAGTGAACTTTACATCCTTTTTCTCATAGCTCTATAAGGTATTAGAAGGTTCAGGCGTAGCGTTCAGTAGAGATAAGTGGAAATTGCAGCACTAAATATAATTAGCAGATAAGTGAGTTGAGAAGTCGAATTGACGTTAAGGGAGACCGCCGCCTGAGCGGTTGATATGGGATCTCTTACGGAGTTTGCTAAAAATATGCTTACAGCGTTGGGGGTTTAGTTTTCATAAAACTTACCTGAGGAAAAGCTATACTGTAATCCCTTTATAAAGATGTCAATATCGATTCGACATACATCCTAACCTTCCTTCACAATTTCACAAAAACATCTAACAATCCCTAAATCTTACCCTACCTTTTGTCATTCCAAACACAATCGTTAGATGGCAAATATATTTTACGTTTCTACCTGGGCACAAACATAGGTCACACGACCAGGGAACATCGAAAGAAAGGCCTTTTATCCTTCAGGCCATTTGTCTCGCACACCGGGGAATAGGCAGGTGTCCTCATAAATATTATAAACTAGCTGCGCCCTGCGGTTTCACCCGCATAAGTTTTGATCCTGTGGGAATATCGGGATAAACAAATCTTGAAAAACCTAGGTTGGTTTAATAGAACTTTGGGACTAAGAAATAAATTGTTAGGCCCTAGTGCCTACCTCAATAATGAAAGTCTGAAAGGAAAATATGCCTGAAATAATCCTTTTACATTTTTATCCGAATAACGGTTATTGGATATTTGACATTCAAACCGTGTAGTGGTAGAGTGAAAAAATCGGTTGTCTATAAAGTCGGTTTACTGACGATAGTTGAACGTGACAACGTCATAAGAAAATACTGATGGAATAGTTGCATTGCATTTGTTAATATTCGCTTGCACTTCAAGCCGCCATGGAACGCTACAGAGCAAGGCCGCGAGGTAACGCTACATGAGTCATGTTTTTTCGTGTATGCAGCCAGCTTCATCGATTTATTAGACGTTGTCACGTCAAAAATATTTATCACTAGCTGCGCCCCGCGGTTTTACCCGCATAAGTTTCGATCCCGTAGGAATATCGAAATAAAAGTAGCCTATATGTTAATCCAGGGTGTCAGCTATCTCCATACCAAATTTTATCAAAATTGGTCTAGCCGTTTGAGCGTGAAGAAGTAACAAACATATAAACACACTCACAAACTTTCACCTTTGTAATAATAGTGTGATTAGTGTCATAGGAATTTATATCTGGGTGTTCCTAATATCGGCGTTCGATTTACCTGTAGTTTATACTAGCATCAGTTGGATGGGTTACATGCAAAATTGGAAATGGTTCAGGGATTATTATGAATGTTTGTACTCGGTAAATTGAAATCGATTTGCGGATTTCGACTTTGGTTTTTGGACTGTGTGGTTAGAGCCATCTATGAGGTTAGATTGCGCAGGCACTAGCTTGCGCAATAACTGACTACTGTAAATACTAATTTACAGTAGTTAGTTTATGGTTGGGTGGTTTGTGGTTGTCAATCGATCAGGATAAACTATGCGGGGCGCGGTCGGCCCGTGGGAGGGTAACCATCTTTACATACCGAGATCCCTCCGTGTCTCGGAAAACACGTTAAGCTGTTGGTCCCGGCTATCATTCATGGATATTTAACATTCGTTATGGGTCGTCAGAAGCCTAAAAGTCAATGGAATTCAAAGAAAGTCTGACAACCAGTTTTACCAAGGGGTATAATGTTAAACAGTAACTGGGTTGTCGAGGTCAGACGTAAAATACTCGTATTCAGCTGCATCCGGTTAGACTGAAAGCAGACCCCAAAAATAGTCAGGGCGAAACTAGACAGATGATGATGAGTTTGTGGATGGGTGATTATTTTTTGCTTATTGTGCATCAGAGTGGCTTTGAACCTGTGAATCCCGATTATCTTACGAGTACCTATGATAGTTGCCAGAAAGTTTAGCAACTATAATAGTTGCTAGAAAGTTTAGCAACTATGATAGTAGCTAGAAAGTTTAGCAACTATGATAGTTGCTAGAAAGTTTAGCAACTATGATAGTGGCTAGAAAGTTTAGCAACTATGATCGTGGCTAGAAAGTTTAGCAACTATGATAGTGGCTAGAAAGTTTAGCAACTATGATAGTTGCTAGAAAGTTTAGCAACTATGATAGTGGCTAGAAAGCTTAGCAACTATGATAGTTGCTAGAAAGTTTAGCAACTATGATAGTTGCTAGAAAGTTTAGCAACTATGATAGTGGCTAGAAAGTTTAGCAACTATGATCGTGGCTAGAAAGTTTAGCAACTATGATAGTGGCTAGAAAGTTTAGCAACTATGATCGTGGCTAGAAAGTTTAGCAACTATGATAGTGGCTAGAAAGTTTAGCAACTATGATAGTTGCTAGAAAGTTTAGCAACTATGATAGTTGCTAGAAAGTTTAGCAACTATGATAGTGACTAGAAAGTTTAGCAACTATGATCGTGGCTAGAAAGTTTAGCAACTATGATAGTGGCTAGAAAGTTTAGCAACTATGATAGTTGCTAGAAAGTTTAGCAACTATGATAGTTGCTAGAAAGTTTAGCAACTATGATAGTGGCTAGAAAGCTTAGCAACTATGATAGTTGCTAGAAAGTTTAGCAACTATGATAGTTGCTAGAAAGTTTAGCAACTATGATAGTTGCTAGAAAGTTTAGCAACTATGATAGTGGCTAGAAAGTTTAGCAACTATGATAGTGGCTAGAAAGCTTAGCAACTATGATAGTTGCTAGAAAGTTTAGCAACTATGATAGTTGCTAGAAAGTTTAGCAACTATGATAGTGGCTAGAAAGTTTAGCAACTATGATAGTTGCTAGAAAGTTTAGCAACTATGATAGTGGCTAGAAAGTTTAGCAACTATGATAGTTGCTAGAAAGTTTAGCAACTATGATAGTGGCTAGAAAATTTAGCATCTGTGATAGTTGCTAGAAAGTTTAGCAACTATATCACCTTAGCGAAATTTTCTAGTAATTAGACTCCGGACTTCTTGTTTCACTACTGGGACACAGGCCTACCCTCGGTGAGAGGGAGTGGGCCGTAATCCACAACGCTGGCACAGTGCAGATTGTTTGTACTTAAATTAACTTAACTTTGGAACCTATAGACTAGTACAAAAAACTACGACTATTGTCAATTTTCTTAGTTTTAAATGCTCCATTTTTTTAAATATATTTATTTAATTATTTTTGTAATACTCTGCGTGATCGAATCAGAATAAGAAGAGAGCCGCAGGCGAACCAAAGTAACCGACAGCCCGAAGAATTGTCAAACTTAAGTGGCAGTGGGGCAAATTCCTCGCAGAACAGATGGCCGATGGAGCCGAAAGGTTCTGGAGTGGCGACCGCGTACCGGAAGACGTAGTGATGGAAGTCCGACGACCTTGTGAAGGCCGCAGGAACCCGTTGGATGCGAGAAGCACAGAACCGGTTGAAGTGGAGGTGCTTGGGGGAGGCCTATGTCAAGCAGAGGACGTCTTTCAGCTGAAATGATGATGATGATGATAATGATTTATGTACAAACATATGAACAGACAAGAAAATAGGAACAGAAAAATCCGTATAAAGGCGTCTTTCTTTTACAAGCGTTAAAACTGAATGTTGTGTTAGTGTACAGACGCCAGCATATCAAGCTACCTGAAACTGGCAAATTTCCCCTATCAACTTTGAACCTTATGCTTTAGCGATAAAGTTGAAAATCTGTTAAAGGAATTTGACGGATTGTAGTAGCTTGATGTGCTGGCGTCTGTACATACACTGACAAAATCAATAAATTAATTGTAACCTTTTGTTAAAGACATATTATGAGAAAAACTGTATCCAACCGAACTACGTTTTTTTTTTCACAGTTTTTGATGTTTTTAATACCTGTATGTCTTTTGTTGCACTGAATAAACGTTTTATCTATCTATCTACGTAGAATAGAATAGAATAGAATAGAATACTCTTTACAAAACTAGAAACTGGCTAATCCGAAGCATTGTCAAAGGGTAGTCCTGTCCAAATAGCCGTTCATCCGGTCACAATCCGGACTAACTCAAATATTGGAATCTGTATGTAACTTTGTACGATCACCGAACCGTTTCCGAACCTTTCCGAGAATTTCAGAGTAACACACAAATAGTTAAAGGTATTCACATTTATGGATAACTAGCTGCGCTCCGCGATTTCACCAGCGTGAATTTCCATCCCGTGAGAATATCGGGATAAAAAGTAGCGTATATAGGGTGTTGGCTACCGCCGTACAAAATTTTATCAAAATTCGTCCGGCCGTTTGAGCGTGAAGAAGTAACAAACATATAAACACACACACACTCACAAACTTTCGCCTTTATAATATTAGTGTGATATTCTTGATTGGACTTGATTTCGATTTGATTTTTTTTTTGTTTTGATGTGTACGACTCTTTACAATATATTTTGCGCAAGGTAAGTTGAAATATTATCTGTGAAAAGACTCATTGGTCTAGTAGTCGCAAGCGCTACTGCTAGTCATGCTAGCGAAGGAGCCGAGTCCCAGCCGCCGCGGGAGACGCTTCGGGCGTCGGGAGCCGCACGACGACTCCCGGCCACCGTAGGCGCGGGCCTGCGGGCGGAGAGTAATGGGTAGCTCACCGTCCGATCAGGACCAGGCCCGTGCCGGACGGCGCGTACGTGTTCCACGCGTGGCTCAAAGAGATGTCAGCATCAACCGAAGGGCCGAAGCCTGCCGGGTCAGCGGGATTGTCCGAAAGGGTTACCGCTGGCCTGGAACATAAAGGGCTAAGGAAGGAATACGGGTGGGTTTTAGTCAGTAAGAGTCTGACACTCCCTCAGTAGAAGATCGGAGCCTGGATTTGTGCCCAGCTGATGGCAATAGTCTTGCCCTCTATTACTGACGGAACAGGCATACTAGTGTTACTATGTACAGCCAACAAAAGTGATTAGTATGCAGGATTGTTGGATATAGTTGAAGTTTAGTAAGAAATCGATAGATGTTGTCAACTGAAATTTTGTTTGGTAAATGAGCTGTTTGTTTTTTTGCTAATAAAATAAAATTTTGTTCTAGAACATCCACCGATTTCTTACTAAACTTCAAATATATCCGACGATCCTGGATACTTATCTCTTTTGTTGACTGTACATCTCTGCCTCTGCTTTTTGGGGTTACAGGCGTGATGTTTGTAATGCTATATATGAAAAGGCTTGTTCAGAACTTCAGGATAGCATTACCGTACCATTTTTTTAACATCTGCCCACTGCGTAAATAGTTTTATCCTGTATTTGCTAATTCTTCCAACCGCTTATGTTATCATGTATTTGCAAAAACTATAGTCAAAGGTCACCATTTTTATAAATTTTGGCAACCTAAAAGGTTTTATTGTACCTATAACTCTATACGAGCAAAGGATAACACTGGCAAGCAGCCAATGAAAAACATTGCAAAAAAAAAACAAGTGAAAAACAGTCTAGCCACTGGCCACATATACAATTTTAAAAGCTATAGCTGTTGTTTCACTCAGTATCTCAACTTTTTTAATTTAAAATTTTAGGGTAGCTTCATATAAAATACGGTGTTCTCAACAACTGTTTTACGAAAGTTATTTTGACAGACTGACGATAATGTTGCTCCAAGCTGGACATATTGAAGGATAAGCAGAGAAAAATACACAGGCGTACATAAATTACATAAAGTATACTCATTTAGAAGAAAAGTTCTTCATAAGGTTTTTTCGGTCTTTTTTCATACAGAGGTATGAGGGAGGATCCTCCGACCAGACGGGTGTTGTGTCTGGCGGACAACTGCCCAATGTTACACGTCGGGCCGTTGTATCTATGCCAGTTGCACGGTAAACTCTGCTTGCGAGATGCAGGATTTTGCGTGACGTCAGTATGATGCGTTGTTCGCATGTGGCGTTGTAGATAACGATAAAATCAGAATCAGAGTCACACAGTAGTCAGGGAGATATTGATTATTTATCAAATGGACATACTTCGTCAGTTTGCCGAGTTTCTTGAAACTCCCCGTCACTTTTCCCTAAAGGTTCATTAGAAAACCAGCGTAATACTGAAATAAACCTTTTTGGCGCAGCCGTCAGGCACACACTATTGTTGTTGAAACATTATTTTTATTTTGATAATTTTGTATTTCGTGTTTCACGAACGGTGTCCAAATAAACATTTTTCTCTCTTTCTTTTTCTTCAGTTATGTGTAACTGTCAAAAACTGGCAGTTGTGATTTGAATATACGAACGATTTAAGTTAATAGCTAAGTTGATAAATAATGTATTTTTCTGACGTTACGTCTCGTAACGCCAGAGGGCCAATTGTTCATCATCTGTCTAACCTTTTCTCAACTATGTTGGGGTCGGCTTCCAGTCTAACCGGATGCAGCTGAATACCAGTATTTTACATGGAGCGACTGCCTATCTGACCTCCACAACCCAATTACTAGGTAATACGATATCCCTTGATAAGACTGGTTGTCAGACTTTCGGGCTTTTGACGACCCGTAACGACTGTCAAAGATTCACGAATGACAGCCGGGATCAACGGCTTAGTGTGCTTTCCAATTGCTTTCAGAGGGCCAATTGTTCATAATGTTCAAATCTAGTTTCGATATAAACTCAATTTCAAACTCTAAGGTCAAGGAATCCGAGTGTCCATTAGTTTTCCGAGACATTGCCAAGCAGTTGGTCAACACACGTGACCATAGAGTTGGCATATTTTTTTGGCAAATCATCACCTTTGCCATACATTGTGGCAATACTGCCAGCCTTTTAGGCACTTTTCCTGATGACAGCGATACGGACGATTTTTTTGATGGTCTATGATTCTTTACCGTCCCTTTTTACATACATGTAGGTACATATTATTATTTTAAGACTGTCAGCTTTGAAATTATGTTAATATTTTACTATAACAACCTATTTTTATTATTTTATTGTTGTATTTCCATCAATGTCAAAATCAAATTCAATGTTTTTACGAGAATTGGCGCTCTGCCCGCGCTTCAAGTCAAGTCAAGTGAAATAAAAACCAGAACTCAGAGAATGGCAGAAAAAAAAATCTAGCGCTCTCAAGAACGTCTAGCATCTAATAATATTCCTTACCCCAACTTATCATCTCCTGCAAATCTTTTCTAGGGAGAATTTATGCGGACTCTCGATCTGAAGCCTCATAGATAAAAAGGGGATATAAGTTCTATTAACTTGTACCTCACGAAAGGGTATTACAGTGAGGTAGTTATTTATTTATGTTATCAACCCTATTGTATTGGTTTTACCTTATATTTTTCGGGAATGTGATCAGCCGGTCGATTCTGTAAAAATCTCACCGTGAAAACTTAGGTGAAGTGAGTTTGTTTTTGCTAGGAGTTGACACTATTGACAGCTCACTCCACGGTTACTTTACCTAAGTTTTCACGGTGAGATTTTTACAGAATAGCACCGCTGTTAGCGATATTGCGGAAAGAAAAATTTACTTAATGGCAAAATTTTTGGTTCCATACCTACCTACTTGATTTTTTATGGATGGTACAAGTATTGAAGGAGTTTTTGTGATTGCCAATTAAAAAATATAAAATCGTAGTATGTTGGTATCGTAATATATACTGTCTCTTGATACATTTTTTTTTCGGGGGGAAACCTTCAAAAGGCACCCGACCTCCGAGGAGCGTGGGATTTTTACCTCACTAACCAATGATGTATAAAACTATAGATACGTTGTCCGCACTCTAAAATGGCAACATGAAATGAAGCCAATTGGCCACATTGCGCTCAGTCACGCACCAACCTGTCGCGCGACGCGACGCGACGTATGTTTGTTTTTAATTTATATCGTATGTGAAAACCTGTGCAAAACATAAAGAAATATGCCGTCGTGTGTTTTCAGAGGATGTAAAAATTATACCCCAAAAGTTAAAGACAAAAATGTGTCATTTCACGCGTAAGTTTACAAAACTAGATTATTTTATTTTATTTTGTACGAAGCTGCGTCTAATGGCGGCCGGCGCATGAAGTGACTCTGATAGCTACGTCACTCATGCGCTCGACCAATGAGCATGTAATTTGACTATTACTTATCCTGTGACGTAACTGAAGATGTTTATTTATCTCCCTCTAGCAACAGACATCCCGCCGTACGGTGTCATATTTTCTTTCCCTTTCTTTACGCGTATAAGTAGTTATCTAGTATTTTCGCCGTTTTTAAGCGCCGAGATGTTGGTTGATAACGTGTCTATATATAATACGTCATTGTCACTAACACATTGACATTTTCTAAGCTTGAGTGCGAGGCTTTTGACTACGTTGTGTGTGTATATTTTATGTCTTTTTAATTTTTATATGCAATGTGCATTTTTGTTTGTGCAGAATAAACAATTTTTCTATCTTTTCTTTTTTTTTCTTTACTAAAACCAACCCGGTGATCACCATAAGGGTGGTCCCGGTTCCCCTTAAAAGACCAATTCCGGAACCCCTCTCTTGATACCTACTGTAATAATTTTATTCTAGGAACATTCTTCACATATAATTGACTAGCTGCACCCCGCGTTTTCACCTGCATGAGTCTCAACCCCATGAGAATATGATAAAAAGTATGTCCTAATCATTTCATCCAAATCCGTTCAGCCGTTTTAGTATAATTAAAGCGTTACAAACAATTTTACTAAAAATCTAATATTTTCTCTTTATAATGATACTAGCTACGCCCCGCGTTTTCACCCGCGCAAATGTCGATCACGTGGGAATATCGGGATAAAAAGTAGCCTATATGTTAATCCAGGGTGTCAGCTATCTCCATTCAAAATTTTATCAAAATTGGTCCAGCCGTTTGAGCGTAAAGATGTAACAAACACATAAACACACACACATACACACTCACAAACTTTCGCCTTTATAACATTAGTGTGATATTAGTTTAGTTGTATACAAAATATTTGAAAACATTGTAAAAGAGTAATTGTGAGTTTCTTGCCCATTCTTCTCCATAATATATGAAACTATCTTTTGGAAGGGGCAACTAGAATCAATACAATTTTCTTGTAGATTTATACGTTTTATGTGACAAATTGATATAAATGATTTGACTTTGACTTGACACCTAAATTATTATGTACAAAGACAATGCGTAAAAAGTTTATCACGATTGACAGTTATTTATATGTATTTATATCACGTAACTTTTAGTACGAGAGGCGATAATGTGATAATGTGTGTGAGACGGGGCATACGTGTTCCACGCGCGCCTCAAGGAGATGTCAGCATCATCAGAAGGGGCCCGTCACGGCCGAAGCCTGCCGGGTCAGCAGGATTGTCCGAAAGGGTTACCGCTGGCCCGGAACAAAAAGGGCTAAGGAAGGAACACGGGTGGGTTTTAGTCAGTAAGGGTCTGACATTCCCTTCCGCTCCACCCAGAGCGGGAGGGGTCATTTGATGATTTCCCATCCTGGAAAAAAAAGGCGATAATGTCCTCGACACTTGGATTTGTATTGTCTCCAAGATGAAAGTTGTGATAAAACATTACATTGTGTTGATGTAAGAAAAGAAAAGAAAGAAAGAAAAATCATTCAAAATCTAGTCGCAATCTCATCTCAGCGACAATCAATGTCAGAAACTCGTCAAAAATGTTGTAAGAAAATTAAGAGGTATTTTTTGCAGTTTAAGACTGAGGTCTGCCTGTGAACGTTCTTAAAATAATCAGAATTGCCCTTCTGATTAATTTGTTTATCAATTTTTGAAAAAGGAACATAAAAAACATTTTTGTATGTTATATTTTTCTCATAAGATGAAAAATATCTCGAAGACTCTTATACTACCCATTTTCTTCAATAACATGTTAAAGCAAAATTCAATTTCAGTATCTCGCAGTACAGAAGAAACATGTGTAGTGTGCCAGTGCAAAATTCAATAGAATTTTATGAAATAGTTGAAACACAATAATGCCAAGTTCTGGCTATCGAAATTCCCGTTAAAGAATCTCCCAATTTCCAGAGGGTCGGAATTTGAAATACTGAGGGGATGTCTGCGGAAATACAGGGACTGATAATGTGAACTTTTGTGCTGATTTCTTCGAAGAGATAATAATAATAATATAAATTTTCACATCAATAAACTGAAAAACAATCTTTAGGAAAATTGATTGGAAATGATAATAGTCTCTTAAGGCAAATTTTACCAAAATCAGATATCTTTTATTCGTGGAATAAAATTGACGTCTGACAGTTCTAGTATGGAATAACTGTCAAAAATTCAAAATTTATTCTCAGGATAAGATTTATTCTAGGTATACAAGTTTAGTGGAATGCGATGGGGGTGAGCGGTGAGGTACTGCGCAGCCAGTAGAATAGAATAGAATAGAATACTCTTTATTATGTACACCATATAAATTACAGACATAAATATAGAAACTGTACAAAGGGTGACACAATGGGCGGTCTTAGCCAGTAGCGCACTTCAGAGCCGCCATAAAGTTTGAATCGGAATGTAGGTACATACCATACAGAAAAACGGATACCTACATCATATTCTGTTAATTTAACGGTTCTGCTTTATTTATTTGTACGTAATAACTTTTTATTGAATGGAAGTGTTAGATGCGCCGATTAAATTTAATCGAGCTAAAGAGTAAAAAAAAATTCCCAATTAAGGAAGAAAATAAAATCGTATGCAGCAGGCACGTCCTAAATATATTTCTCTGTATTTCCAACCTCTTAATCTCGTTTAAACACGTACAGCTGAGTGGGTCCACATTGCTGTGAAATTGACAATCGTCACGGGCTGTCCGATTAATTATTAAGATTTATTACATGGTCCGACGATCTGTTTGACTAATTGCATCGGCTGTTTGGTAAGTAATTTATAGTTATCCCAGTGGAATGAAATGAAACATGCACCTTAATTGCGTAGGTGAAGGAAATTGCTTATCCATTGCTTTAGAAGGCAATTTGAGTACTGCGGCCTACCCAAGTGTCCTTTCTTTGGTCTTGTTCGTCTAGTCGTTGAGCTCTTTAAGTTCTGAGTTGAGCTGCACGATAATTGACAAATGCCTGCTTGTGTGCGTGTCCCACGCACAGACAAAAGTTAAAATATTTTTCCCAGTTCCCAGTTTGTCCCAGTTAAAATATTGTTCTATCTTTTTTAAACGGTTTTATTTATTAGAGTATTGCTGAACCGTCGACTTTGTAGACGCCTCTCGATTTAACATAACTCTTCCATTCCTTGCTTCATCATAAAAAAAAACTTTTCAATTTGACTAAGTAAATCCTTTTAACATGCTAAAAATAAACATTCCTATTGCCTAGTCGTACGATAGTGGTGAAGGAAGTTAATTCCGCCGCGAGCGTGGCAGCGGCACCAATAAATATTAGATGTGACGACTGTACTAGTGTTGCCAGGAAAATGTCGGGACTCAAGTGGGGTGTCGACTGTAGATTGCATTGTAAAGTTTTGGGTTGTTCGTGGAAGTTTTGATGAATAAAATTATGTGCTGTAAGAAGGATACCATTACAGATAATCTATTACGTCTATTCAAATGTCTTATGAATTATGTATTGTTCGAGATTGCATATTTTTGTTTTGTATTCAAATCAAAAACGTGCCCTCAGCGTCAAAGTCTGTCATGTAGTCGAACCGTGGCGTGCTGGGAACATTTTGGTTTGTCATCTATACATGACTGTGGCGATCAAAAGGTTAAAGACAAGTCGTATTCTCTAACGCCTGTATCCGACGAATGTTTGAACATTATGGGCTGATTACCATGAAAAAGGCTAGACAGATAATGAAAAGCTGAATGCCGTATGTATTAATACAAATCGCTTACACTTTAGCATTCTTGTTTTTTATAATTTTAATTGATAATTATTAAGTATTTGTTGCACGTAGATAATTAATAATGAAATGTAAATTGATCATCATATTTGTACGCCAAATGGCAAAACATAGAGCGCATATGAAAATGTAACACCTGTTTGTAACCACCTATGTTAACAAATAAAGAATCTGAATCTGAATCTGAATCTGAATCAAAATACCTACCCATATGCACCTGAGTCATGACAAACACACTCACTATAGCTAGGTTTTTCTGTAAACTGTCTCTCAATGTCAATGGTGTAGATCGGTTCGATAGAGGTACGTTCGAAACTGATTATTGCATTATAATTACTAATCAAGCAAACCATTTTTTATATCCCTGTATTCTAAATCCCAGCCGTCCGGGACTACGTATGCCGTACATCACTAGTCGAGAGCTCATCAGGTATTCAATCAGACACCGATTAGCCGCTGTGCGCAATCTAGTGCAGACTGCGCGGAGTGCAACATAATCCTGGAGATAGCACTTGGGAGTATCAGGTACAAATGAAACAAAACAACATCGTAGGAATACGGTTCATTCATTTGAATCGTAACTCTTTTTTGTTTTTAGACAATGATCATATTCGTGTTCAGTCATAATTTTTTTATACATCTGGGGGCACGGTAGTGCCCCCGCCAAGACGAGCCAGGTGAAGCGCAAGGGCCTACCTTTTCTGGAAGCGCTTCGTCGTTTTTTTGAACCCTCATAGCTTGGGTTTGGTTTATACCAGATAAACAAAGTATGTGTTAATGAATAAATAAAATAAATAAATAAATAAAATTCTCGGGGTATAATTTACGGCAGGTTCGCGCGTAGCAGTAATGAAGTGAAAGTGACTCTTTTTAAGTCTTACTGCCAAACACTTTACACGTGCAGCCTGTGGGTTAATTACACACTTGGCTCATACAGCGCCCTGCGTGTTCAATACAACAACGCGTTTAGGGTGCTGCTGGGGCTGCCACGATTCTGCAGTGCTTCGACTATGTTCGCAGAAGCGCACACTGATGGGTTTCATGCTCTTATAAGGAAGCAGTGTGCGTCGCTGTTGAGTCGTGTTAGGTCCAGTAGCAACAGTATGATAGGCGTGTTCGTGGACAGGTGGGACTCTCTACTGCTGCGCCACTGGACACGTTTGCATACTGCACTGTGAGCAGTGGACAGTTTCCTCCCGGTCTTAATGTGTGTAACTGTCTTATTGTTTTTTGTTTTGTGTTTTTTATCTGCTTTTATTTTGTGTGTGTTGTTTTATTTTGTTCTTATATGTGTGTTACAATATGGATATTAATCTGAAATAAATGTTTATTATTATTATTATTATAATATCAATACTAGACTTATTAAAAATATTATAAAGTTTCAATTGTATAGCTCTTATATTTTAGATTTTATTGATATATAAAAAACCCCGATTTCGACACTGACTCACTGATGATCATCAAAACTCTTAGGGTACTTCTTAAAGTTCTAGAAAGCTGAAATTTAGTATGTTAGCTAGTATTAGTACACAAACAACAAAAAAAATCAAAAACTTCGAACTTCTACCCCTCAACCTGGAAGTTTGTACGAAACTTTCGCAAATTTTGATGCTAGAGGTCTGAAAATCGATATAGTTGTTACAAATAATAAAATACATATTTCAGGATTTTTAGTTAATCACCCCCCAAAAAAGGAAGAATTTTTTTTTTTCATAAGCAACTTACTATATGAAGTGAAAGCCCACCAAAAACATTTTCATGTAAAATGTTGCCAAGACGAGACCATATAGCTCACACTGTCAAAAAGTTATCAGATCTCGTGTAGAGCCAAGCTTCTAACTCTAAACGTAACTCTACAAGCCCTAACTTCACAACCTTAGTCGAAATATGTGGCTTGGCCGTTTGTCAGCTCTGTCGCTTATCAAAGAATGAAAACTGCCTGCGCCGACCAGCGTGCACAACCAGCGCTTGACACCGCTAACTAGCGCTATAGCGCTAGTTAGCGGTGTCAAGCGCTGGTTGCAACTGCTATAGCAGTTGCAAAGCGTTCTACATGAATACACTCTAAGATTATGATTTCAGATCGATTATGGCTGGATTCACCTAGTACCAATGTCTGTCCGTTCAGAATTTCAGATAGTGGTTTAGTGCAGCAAAGGTAACAAAAAATATATAATTTTAAACAAGTTACATTAAGGCTCCTTCAAACAGGCGCGACACGACACGCGACACAAAGGCACCGCAAGTCGCGCAACGAGCGGTGCCTTTGTGTCGCGCGCGATTATATCGTGTGTCGCGCCTGTTTGTAGGAGCCTTTACTCATTATGTTAAATAGTGCTATGAATTTTGATGCAATGATCTTATTTTACGAAATGACGTATGGTTAGATCATTTCATCAAGATTTATAGCATTATTTAACACAAGTGAAAGTGCTATGCTTAAGCGCGACTGTTGAGCCTGGGGTCTTTTTTTTTTTTTTTGGGTTTCGATTTGCAGGTCGGGCAGTCTTATTGAGTTTTTTCCATTAGATATTTCTTAGTTAGCCCGGAAGTTGGAAGTTGGAGGTGTGATAACCCCGTGACTCGGAAAGCACGTTAAGCCGCTGGTCCTGCGTCTGATCTGTCTCCGGTCGTGTCGGATTGCCATCCCATCGGACTATGAGAGTGAAGGAAGAGAGAGTGCAACTGAGACTGCGTACACACTTGTGCACTATAATAACTCCCGCGCCTCTGTTGCGGTTGGCTTTATAACTTAGTAATATTTTATGTGACCAGGAAGACTTAAGGCTCCTTCAAACAGGCGCGACACGACACGCGACACAAAGGCACCGCATGTCGCGCAACGAGCGGTGCCTTTTTGTCGCGCGCGATTATATCGCGTGTCGCGCCTATTTGTAGGAGCCTTTAATCTTTTCTGGAAAGCAAAATACCACGGGTGTAAAGTTTAAAACCAAATCCGAAACTGTCTCAAAACATCAAAATCATCCCCCATAAATCTAAATTACGGGTACCCAAAACTTCAAAATTACTTGAAACTTAGAACACTATACAGTAATTACGGAACTGATCCTGAACTTTTGTGCCGATCACATCAGTCAGAACTTACGACAGCGAAAACTAATTATAATTACAACGTTAGCGCCGTAACTCACTTAGAAGGGTCCCTCTAGCCCGCATAATTGTATGGCAAACATGGTACCAAAATGTGGGTCACATTTATTAGCAGAATATTAAGCTGTCTTGATTGGATTGTGCTGGGGTCAAACTTGTTCATTTAGCGTGTCGTAGGATATTGTTAGGTATTGGCGTCTACCAGTCGGGGGTGCGGCGAATGTACAAGTAGGTATCTCCCGGGCCCCCGACTCATGGTACTAGAAGCAATAGTAAGGTTTTAGTCTTTAGTCGATAGGAGTTCGACATAACCCTCTGTTCTTCCCAGACGGAGGGTATCCATGAGGATTTCCCCATGGAAAAAAGGGTATTAGCGTCCCCTAAAACGAAAGGTATAATAGCTTGCTTGTAAAAAAGATTAGTAGTGATTTACGAGAGCTAGCGAACAAATGGTAAATAGTATTAGTGTGATCATCATTTTATTGTTATAAGCATCCTAATTGCGTAACACATTTTCAATGACAATACGAAAGATTTTGAAGATAAAGGAAATTGCTAAACCATTGCTTTATATGTTTGAAGAATTCGTCTGCTTAGCAACTTAAATAACGCATTTATGTTAGAATGAAAAAAACTGCCATTATAAGTGTGTTACGGAGAACCCCGCTGGAATGGTGATAGCACATTTTTGGAACTTATCGAATTGAAAGCACTAACAATTTGAAAACTGTTTTCGTATGGAAATATGTAAACTAAAATGTTTGGAGATCTTTTTTTTATACTATAGGTCTACTGTGGAGTTTAGAACACTGTCGAGTTTTAAGACGCCAAGCAATAAAAAAAAATATTCCTATCGACCGTGGCGGCCTGGCGCCATGCGCAGACGCCATGTCGGCCAGTCTCAATGGATACTAGCCTTCGGCGCGGAAGATATTATTGTATACAAGTGTGTGCGTAGACACAGGTGCACTTTCTATTCCTTCTCTTCCTGGTCTCGTGGTCGATGCTGAGCATGGATCCCAGGGTTCGATAAATAAATATTATACGCTACGCGACAACAACACGTGACGACTCATGGAACACAGCAGGATAACGTTATATAGATCCATATTATGATCTATGTCTTTAGGAAAGTTTTGAAAAAATAATGTGATTACCAACTTATATTGTCCGTAGGTATATTCAAATGACAGCTGTCATTCTTAAACATTTATTTTGTATGAAACGGCTATAACACGGCAATTTGAAGTAGAGTGTCAATTTGATTAACAATTAATTTCCAAGAATGTTCACAGGCTATTTGAAATTATACTATTATATTTAAACATAATATGAGCTCGAGCATGAAAATAACAGGCACATACTCCTGAACCAAAATGGGCGAACTAGTACAAAGAGAAAGTTTTAATTAAACTAAATAAATGATTCGCGACAGGCAGTAATTAATTCTGCACAATACGCTGTTGTAGTGTAGTTAATTAATTCATTAATTAACTAATGTACGCGGAAACAAAGAGTGTTTATTATAAAAATTCGGATAGGTAAAGTTGAGTAGTAATTTTATTTATGGAAATTCGGGGTGCTATAATGATGAATACTCGTAAAATATCCTATAATTATCCGATCAACCGTTTGATTTGGAATCAATAGCTCCACAATAAAGCTTTCACAATGTGCGTTAGCATCAGAGAGAATGTAGGGCATCTAAGTGTCGATAATTCTCTTTCATAGGAGAGCCAGCTCAGTAGAGACACGACCTAATTTCACTGTAAGATCGGAGGCTGTGGGTTAAGTGGTGTGAAAAAAATTAATAAAAAGATCATAAATAAAGACTTATTATAATCAAAAATCAAACAATTCATGATATAGGTACAGGGTTTTTTTTTCAGGATGGGAAATCATCAAATGACCCCTCCCGCTCTGGGTGGAGCGGAAGAGAGTGTCAGACTCTTACTGACTAAAACCCACCCGTGTTCCTTCCTTAGCCCTTTATGTTCCGGGCCAGCGGTAACCCATTCGGACAATCCCGCTGACCATGATATACAGGGTAGCAAGTACATGTGTAGGCCATTGGACGCGAAAACTGAAACCTAAAATTCAGCACATGATTTGAGATCCCTTAGAGTAGACATTCTTCGTCTGTTATAAAAAAAAACAGCTGTTTCATAGAAAAGTACAGACGCCAGCACATCAAGTTACTACAATCTGTCAAATTTCTTTAAAAGATTTTCAACTTCATCGCTTAAGTATAAGGTTCAAAATTGATTAGGAAAATTTGGCAGTTTCGGGTAGCTTGATGTGCTGGCGTCTGTACAATACCTATACGCCGACAAAATGTATAGCAAAGCTATTTTATTTTAAGAACTTTAAAATTTCAACGCAGGGTGTTCAGAATCATGTACTAAATTCATGGTTGAGCGTCGATGTCACCGCCAGCCTGTAAAGAGGCTATGAGTAGGTTCTGCGAACATTACTGGATAAGCTATTTCAGACCATAACCACGATTTTTCTTCACCGTTTTTTTTTTTCAATAACTGCATTTGAACATATCAAGGATGGATTTTCTTTAAATCTGTTTCGCGATTGTGGCGGGAAAAGTCTAGGCAGATGTTGATGAACCACGCTGTTGCCTACACATTGGGCCATACACATCTGAAGCCCCGGGCGAAAGCAGTTATTACCAATATGGCGGCCCGTACCCACCGGGATTACCTGCGTCGCTATCGAATTACACGACCACCATTCATTTATATGACAAGACGAATTACGTTTGATTTACTATCTTTAGTATTTGCTCCGAGATTGGTGGGTTTGAACAATGTAATTTATCTTTGAGAGCAGTGCCGGCCCAGTGGCACATAGGCTTCGACTTACGAGTTTATAGGTCGTGGGTTCGAACCGAAGCATGCACTTTACTTTGTGTAATTTATTTAATCACTACTGCTCTCAAAACTGTGAAGGAAAACATCGTGAGGAAACCGGCACGTCCTAGAACCAAAAATTCGAAGACATGTGACATCTACCAACCCGCACTGGGTCCGCGTGGTGGATTGCGGCCCACTCCTTCTTACCGAGGCCTGTGTCCCAGCAGTGGGAACAGTAAAGGCTGAGTATGTATCTTTGAATTAAGTGCTGAAAGTTACGTTATAGGAAAATAACCTTGGTTTGAAGTAAGAAATTTTTTAGCTACGAATGTATTGCCAAATAATCATGATGATTGCCTATTGACATCATTACTACCTGAATATTAAGGACCGTAAAATAATAAGCATTTTCTTACTAAAGCATTTTGGTATTATATAAAGAGCTGCTCCTTGAATTAAAACCTGAATCATTAGTTCATTAGCCGTTTGGGGTTGAAACTCTCGTGGGGTCTGAGTGCTCATGGTCTTTTTAAAGAAATTTCTAAACGGCTGGTTGACACTTCCCGTGATAAAGGCTGGCTTTTACCTTGCCCAGAGGTCATACTACGTGGTAATGCCGCCAGTCTCTTGGGTACATTACCAGTCGACAGCGATGCGGATGAATTTTTGACGCTATTTTTTAGTTTCTGTATAGTTTTAGTTAAGTTAGTATTTAATTTTTGTTATTTTTACCTTGAAATCATTGTAAAATATTTTGTTTTCATCTCTATAAGCTTCTAATACAAAGCTCAAAATATTATAGTCCACCACTCCATCCTTCAAGTTTTCATAGAATTATCAATGAAGTTAGGTTTCTGAAAGAAAATCTTCTTAATGAGCAACAGCCTGTTTAAGTAATAAGTTTGTGAAAGAAAAACATTTTATACACCTACGTGAACAACAAAACAACAAACGCAACATCAACTTTACCTCGCAATTTTCCTCCAAGGTTCCAATTTGTCACCAATGACTCACTGACCCACGGTGCCAACAAATCCTATGAAGTCAACTCAATTTGGTGCGCGACAGTGTATTAGCCAAATTGACTATCGGAAACAGAGAGAATTGGAACGACCACCACTACACCGGCCGTGCTCGCCGTTTACAAATTGCAATCCGCTCCGTCTGCAATTTTCAATTGCGTGCCTTTTCGTGCCCGACAGTGTAATAAAGACCGAATTTGCCAAGACTAAAATGAACTTTAGACTGAAGTAAGTACGGTTAAATTTCGATTGCCGAGAAAAGTTTTCAGTTTGATAAAGTGAAAACATTTTAGGTCTATGTTGATGCGGCGTAGGTAGGTGGGTGGTTCTTTTGATAGCTTTACTGTACTCATTTCAATGTGCTTGGATCAGCTGTTTGTATCCCTTGACAGACAGGTAAATTGCTTTATTTCATAAAATAGGAATATTTTTTTGACGTGGTGCAAAACTTGAATGATAAACGAAGTTAGTTATATTTTATGCGAATTTGATGTGGAAAAGATAATTGGATTTGGAAAATGTGAAATGATTTGGTGAAAATAGAGCAAAAAGTCAAGTTAATAACCTCTGAATCAAAGAAAATCTTAACACATCTGAGTGTGAAGATCGAATCTCCTTTACTCAATTTATTGCTGTATTTTCTTGTCCGTACTCTTTTATTGCTTTTACAAAATAATATTGGGTAGAAATAACATTATCTCTTTGACTGTTACAGACGAGGGCTACAAAAATATTTTGGCCGTTAGAAATGAAGTACAGACGCCAGCACATCAAGCTACCCGAAACTGTCAAATTTTCCCAATCAACTTTGAACCTTATACTTTAGCAATAGAGTTGAAAATCTATTAAAGAAATTTGACAGATTGTAGTAGCTTGATGTGCTGGCGTCTGTACATTGAAAGTATTTTAGTAACTGCGTCTATGTCGTATACGAAGACAAGGGTTAAAGCCACCATTTAAATAATACCACTTCATCATCATCTGTCTAGCCATTTCCCAACTATGTATGTTGGAGTCAGCTTCCACTCAAACCGGATGCATCTGAATATCTGTATTTTACATGGAGCGACTGCCTATCTGACCACCACAACCCAGTTAAGTAGGTACTGGGTAATACGATACCCCTTGGTAAGACTGGTTGTCAGACCTTCGGATTCCTGACGACCTGTAACGACTGTTAAAGATTCGCGAATAACTATCACTAAAGGCGGATTTACATTACTGTATTGTGTTGTGTCGTTACGCAGAATACACCAATCAAACGATTCTGTACAGGACTACGTCTAATCACAACGAGTTTTGATTGGCTAAAATTGCGTCAGAAAGCGACACAACACAGTAATGTAAATCCGGATTATTACTTGGAGTACCAAGTAATAATCCGGATTTTTTTTATTTAATTTTATAAAACGGAGATCTTTGTTTTATAAAATTAAATAAAAAATTTAATCAATTTTTGGTTACTTCCAATAAAAAATCACTTTTGATGATTTTATTAAGCGTTCGAAACTTGAGCGTTTAAGTATCGGAGTAACTTAACTGAACAACTTAATACAATCAACTAAGTTTCTCTGTAATCTTTACCGTCATTCTCGTGTTACAACTTACAGCAAAGTTAAGCTAGGTAATTATTTTTTTTAAGAGATGTATGGATATACGATATTTTTTCACCTATAGCAGAAAATGAGAAGAAATTTCATAGATATTGGTAACTAAGAGATTGGAAAACTACTGGAGCACTGCATTGGAGGGTAAATATTTAAATTCAATTCAATCTACTGCTACAAGCCTTTGCGAACTATATTTAGAAATCACACTACCTATATTATAAAGGCGAAAGTTTGTGAGTGTGTGTGTTTATATGTTTGTTAATTCTTCACGCTCTAACGGCTGAACCAATTTTGATAAAATTTTGTATGCAGGTAGCTGGCACCCTGGATTAACATATAGGCTACTTTATATCCCGATATTCCTACGGGATCGATATTTATGTGAGTGAAACCGCGGGGCACAGCTAGTTATTTCATAAAAGACTTTTGATGGTGGGTATGAGGAACAGGGTCTATAGTTCACTCATCCTATTGAGGATGAGTGAACCTGTTCCTGTTCTGTTCCTGTTCTGTTCTGTGTGTTGTTCTTTTCTATTGAGAAAAGGGAGGAACCTCTGACCAGACATGTGTTGTCCTGAAGCTGATGTCCCTCGGCCTCTAACAGACCAGAGGCCCGCCTTTCTCCAGTTCTATTTCGTTCTCATTTTCATTCACCAGCTTCTCTGGTTTAATTTAGGTATCCACTAGCTCCAAGTAGACAGGCCCTAGGCTAGTTAATAATAAACTCTTATAACTCGTCCTCTTATTTCTTTTAACAGTGCTCCCCTCCAGACTGAAAGTTAGGTACGTGAGTGCTCAGTGTGACCTTACAATTTCTGACTCTACCCAGGAAATTGTAACGTTACAATATAATATGCTAGTCGCGCGGTAAACTCTGCTTGCGCGATGCAGGGTTTTGCGTGACCTCAGTCGGATACGTAGTTTGCATGTGTCGATGTAGGTGCCGCCACGATAGCGCCAAACTAGCTAAGTTCTGGAGCGACACAATATACATTGCCATCGACACTAAGAAGAAGAAATGGAAAACCTTTGAAATCCTATTTGATTTTCTACGAGGTAGTAGTGCCATCTATCTTCTATAAAAATAAAACCGGATTAGTTACATCATTTATAACTCAAGAACGGCGGGACTGATTTTTATGATCATTGATTTGTTGCATTTGTCTCCGCCCCGAACAGTAGAATAACTATTAAAACATGGAAAAAATCACAAATAAAAAATATGAAAGATGATAATTCATTTTCACAAACATTTTGTAAGGAACGGATTTTTTGATGATACGAGTAGGTATCTCGAGAACGGATTGACTGATTTCGATGGCAGTACGAAATTCATTGGGTCAACTTGCCTTTACATAAATACTACACTTTATTATATACTTTATCTTACTAGCAGCGCCCCGCGGTTTCACCCGCATAAGTGTGCATCCCGTGGGAATATCGAGATAAAAACTATACCATGCCCTTCCCCGGGATACAATCTATCTCTCTGCCAAATTTTATCGAAATCCGCGCAGTGGTTTAAGCGTGAAAAGGTAACATACAGACAGACAGAAAGACAGAGTTACTTTCGAATTTACAATATTAGTATGGATTATACTAATACAATTATTCTATAGGAACTCCGGTATCACGAAAAGGACTTTGGGACACAGCCTAGCTAAGCCAGCAGTGCTAAAACAAGGTTGGATAAAATAGATTATTAAAATAAATAATTAGGTTAACGTAAACAAGAACCTAATTGGGATAAGGTTGGTCAATTTTGAGTTGATAAAAATATACCTATGAGTTGCCGCTCGCCTGCCCACTCCGACGACGATAAATAGCGAATGTAGAAGGACATCAATTCAAAGATTTGTTTTATCCGTAGGTCCCGATTTCGTCTCGGGACCGGCATATTATTAATCCTCCTAGATTACAGGGGATCAACAGAAATGTCGGCTTACAGCATGTTGTTAGCTTAAACATTTTACACAAAATGAAGGCCGGATTTATGGGTACATAACCCATAACTCCGGCCTGTAACTTCGAATAGAAGATCCTTATTGATTGTCGGATTATTAATTTTATGGGTGTAAGGTTAATTTGGGTGATTGCTTGTTGTTTGTAGGGCTAACGGAAAAAAATGGCTTAGGCTTTGAATGGAATATTTAAAAAGACTATCTCTATTTTTTCCGATACTTATTTGAAAGAAAAGAAAGAAAGAAAAGAAAAAGTATTTATTGCGACTCATACAGGAAGATCACAAACTAAACTAAACACAGCAAAATAAAAATCAAAGTTATATAAAAAAAGTAACAAAAGGAAAATGAAACAGAAAGTCTTATACGAGGCCAAAAGGCTCCTATCTCAGCATGATGCTACGACATTAAAAAAAAATGTTGCAGCGCTGGTATTCTGATAGGGCCCGCACAATGCCAACAAAACAATCGCCTATTTGTCTATTAAGCGCGGTGATGTCCTTTTTAATGGCAGCTTCAATTAACAGAAAATTTTCCGTAAAGAGGATTCAGCGTCATTTTTATCCGACTCCTTCGAGGTCCAAAAAGAGGTGCCGACAAACACATCGCCTATTTGACCGCCAATCGTGGAGGTTATGGTTAAATCTAACGTCATTTTCAAGTAGCAGACAGGTTTCTGTGCTGATGAATCACCGTCATTTTTATCCGACTGCAGCGAAATCCAAATGGAAGGGTAACCGTTTTTTCACACCTATATACAGTGCGTGCCACGTAAGAAGAGACTTGACACACCACGTGATTTGACATGCGCAGTACACGATTTTAGGTATCTTTAGCGGTATGAGGTCTTAGTGCGGGCCGGGACCGGGCGTCATCGGGGCGGCGGAAAGAGGCGGGGGAGGCGGGGTCAAGTCTCTTCTTGCGTGGCACGCACTGTACTTTTGTACATGTAAGCTTCCAGAGGTAAGTAAACAGGAAAAGCAAAAGTTCTCACAACGACGTTGTCGTTAAGAAAACTTTCTTTTATTCCCGTTCAATAAACTCTTTTAGAAAATACTTGCTATTGAATGAACGATTTATCGTGTTCAAATGTACCCAAGTTTGCTATCCATAAACCTCGTCTGACTTACAACTTTGCCCGATACCTAATGTACAAACTATGTGTAAATGTTTGAAACTATCACAGTATTATGAACTTTATTCAAAGGGTTCAAGAGTGAAAGTTGCTTGTTGAATACCGTTAAAATTTGGTTTCAGTTGGACTTAACATAAAAATAAAGTTATGAAATGGTCTTACATTTAAGGCTCCTTCAAACAGGCGTGACACGTGATAAAATCGACACAAAGGCACCGCAAGTCGCGTAACGAGCGGTGCCTTTGTGTCGCGCACATTTCGCGTCGCGCGTCGCGCCTGTTTGTGGCTAGAAGAAATTTTGCTTACTGGAAAATTGATTTGAATAAATACCTGTTTCCATTACTGGGCGGAAGTTCTTTAAACCAGCACAAATGTAGGTTCTATAAGGACTCCTAGTCCATATAATACCGGATCGGATCAATTAAAGATTTGTTTAGAATTAAACTCGTAATTAATTAATTATTGAAATCATTTTAAATTTTTTGTAAAGACTTCACTTGTCAGCTGTCTGACCCCTAATTCCATTTTCATCCTTCTAAATTAGTTTTTTTTTTTGTCTCTATTTTTCTTACAATCTGTCAGTGTATTAGGACATTCGGTAATTTTGATGACGTGATAGATGTCTTGCTCGGTATGCGTCCTATGACACATCCTAGTATTTATAAAGCATCAAGCTAAGTTTTTCCAATGAAATCCTGTGGAATTTTGTGTTTTAGCCTTCGTATGCCTTTTTTATCCATTAGATCTAAATTAGTATTGGAGTTAATCTCATCATTTTATGCCATTATCTTAGTAGAAAAGGTGAGGGGCCCATGGCTAAATAATACCAGCTGGACAGGTCGATCGTTCATGTTAAGCTACGCTTGCCGCGGATGGTCCGCGGATGGGTGATCATCTTTACATATCGAGACCTTTGGCCTCGGAAAGCACGTGAAGGCGTTGGTCTCGGCTGTCATTCGTGAATCTTTGACAGTAGTTATGGGTAGTCAGATGCCCGAAAGTCTGACAACCAGTCTTACCAAGGGGTATCGTATTGCCCAGTAACTGGGTTGTGGAGGTCAAATAGGCAATTGCTCCTTGTAAAATACTGGTATTCAGCTGCATCGACTGGAAGCCAACCCCAACATAGCTGGGAAAAGGCTAGGCAGATGATGATCTTAGTAGAAAAGGTTTCATGCCACAAACTATGCATGTCATAATCTTTATTAGTACCTACATACTAAGCTAAGCTATAATGCTGTAAATGAATTCACGTTCATAATACTACGGGTTCACGACTGTTAAGTCGTTGAACTCTAACGGCTTTTGCAATTCCCTGTATGTAACGCCTGTATGTCTCAAGGGTTACGCCCTGGCGACGACCATGCCGTTATCAGCGGCAGCTTAGCGCGGGGCCGCGAGCGGCAAAAACAAATATACAAAAATGAATGAACCATGCTACGACGCACCGTACGCAGCGTCAACGCAAGCAGTAAGACACGCTAAGCCAAAAGTCGTGGCCAGGCTGTTAGGGTGGTAGGTAGAGGTACACCTAACGTACACTCATATTTTTACAGGTATGTTTAAGAGCGTTTACGCCGTACGGCATTTCATACAAACTTTCAAGCCCTTATTTTTCGAAATGAATTAATCGATTTTAATGAAACTTCATACGCATAAGCAGGATACAAAGGTCTAAAAAGTTAGTTGAGAACATTTTCGAAAATGGTGTTACAGCCAAATTAGACCGATTTTAAATTTTATATAGAAACAGAGATTTCCAGATATATTTTTTTAAATAAGACATTTTGAAAATGTTCTCAACTTTTTAGACCTTTGTATCCTGCTTATGCGTATAAAGTTTCATTAAAATCGGTTCATTCATTTCGAAAAATAAGGCCTTGAAAGTTTGTATGAAATGCCGTACGGCGTATTAAACGCTCTTAAGATACATGTAGTGGGAGCGAACCTATTGAAATCAGATACAAATTCAGACTCCGGACTGAGAAATTCCAGTTGGAAAAACCGAATACCACTTTGCCTGGCCCGGAAATCGAACCCAGGGCCTCATGCTCAACAGTAGCACTTGCGACCAACAAGGCAAAAGAAATCAATCAAACAAAACACACAGAAAACCATCTTCCCAAAGGAAATAGAACACCGATACACGATATATCAAAGGAAATCTATTTGCATATATATATATAGAGAGTACGTTCTTAACCCTAGGAGCGGGACGCTGATCGCAAATTCAATCAGGCACCTCGCTCTTTGATGTTGGTCACACTGCGAGCTTTTTTACAGTTAGCTTTATTTCGAAAATCAAAGCATAGAGTGAAAGGAATTTCGTGTTAGACAATACAAAGTTGATCTTGTCTTTGAATTGTTAATCTTAGAATCTCGTCTTATTTTTACAAAGTTTCGAGAGAAAAGTAAAAAGTTATTCGATGTTTTAACAATAATGTTACAACTACTTACACCGGGTCAAATTAAATTAGCTAACGAAACTTCGATAAAATAAAAATGAAGAAGTTTTGAAGTTTTTTTTTTGATCAACGACCGACCGCTTATATTGTTAATATTTAAAGTATAAGTTGCCAAATTCTGTTTTATTTGTTTTATCATATAGATACTCATCACATCAGTTAAGTTTACACAAAAATAACAGTTTTTTAAACTAATTAGGTACAAATATATTTTCTTGAAATATTAGTTTAAAAAACTGTTATTTTGTTTGTGGGGTTATCCCCACAAAAAAAAATTATCAAATTTATTTATTTTTATTTATTATGCTTACTTATCGATACCATCACGTTTGCGAACTTTCACTAATTTAATTTTCACTAGGGTTGGTTTGAATGATCAAATCAACCTACCCTAGTGATAATTTCCCTTTATGATAATGTCTGATTATTATGCTCAACATAATAATCCGACAAAAAACGCTTCAATCTAACTTTTGACGTTTTATAATAACTGTTTGCAGGGTACTATTGACTGTCGTAGTAACATTCTCATTCGCGTATAGCTTTCTAAAGATCTCCGACTTTACATTAAAATCCCTAGTGATACCTGTCCGTTTCTGTATCCCTTTTATCCGGTTAATCTAACGCTGACGTGAGCTGAAATAGGTAGGTACAGTTAGCAAAAAAAGTCGATTAACACTTCAGTTTTTTCAATCTCAGCTATTGAGCAAAATATTTGTTTAAAATTGCAGCAGAGTACAATGCAATTTTGAACAAATATTATGCTCAATAACTGAGATTAAAAAAAAAAAACTGAAGAGTTAATATTGTGCTCAATCACTGAGATTAAAAAAAAACAAGTGTTAATCGACTTTTGTTGCTGACTGTCCATGCATTTTGGAGGAAACGTTTTAAGTACGACATTTATTTGTGACTTTGTGTCTACGGGTGCGTTCCGAGTTGAGAAAGTAATCGATGTAATCGATTTGAGCGTTAAGCACGCTCAAATCGATTACATCGATTACAACTGAGAGCTGTCAACAATTCGGAACGCTCGTGATCGCGCTCACAGTGCTTACGCATTGTCAAAACGATATTATTACAGTATTCCTTTGTATAAACACAACATTTTTTCTTCTTTGGTTAGGTAGTGACTGTCAGCCAAAAGCACAATTTCGAAAGTGCGACGTTAGTTTAATTTAAAGATATAAGGCAACTCAAAACAAAACACACACACTGACACATCCTCACAAACACACACTGTCATTTTTGACAGCACTCACTGTGATATTATTCGAAGGCATGGTCGGCGTTATCGGAAGATGGCGCATTTCATGACGTCATCTATGACGATTCACGGGACATCGTTATCGCGCTCACGCTAATTCGGTACGGGTTTAAGCACGTTCAAATCGATTATTTCCCAACTCAGAACGCAGGGCTGGTCTACCAACCCACACTGTGCCCGCGTGAAATTATACATCCCACTCCCTCTTGAAGAGAGGAGGCCTGATTCCCAACTGTGAGAACTGTCTTTCAAATCCAATAACAAATTCCCTTATTCAAATCACAAGCACGCAACAGATCAAATCAGATCAATCAGATGTGCTCAATACTCAATAGGGACCACAAATAGACACAATAATGCATTATCGCTATCATTTCAACCCAACCACAGGGGATTAAAGCCAGGGGTATACAAATACATGTCAGTAACATAGCAAAGTTAACTTTTACTGAAAAAAAATTGAAGTTGTACAAAAGTATCTATGTACTTGCTTATACCTATACTTTTGTACAAGTTCTATTTTTTCACGTGATTGTGCTACAATAGAATAGAATAGAATAGAATTTTCTTTATTAAAGTGGACCAAGTCTCAAAACTCAAAGACTCAAACTCAAACAAGATTGTGAGTAAAACGACTATATTAGTAAGCACAGACACTAAACAAAAACACAAAAAATAATGGTTGGTCACAGTTGCGACATTCCATGAGAGACGGCACAACAGTGATCCACGTAAACACAGTCAAGGTGACTCGCAACCACGTGTTGGAGCCGCCCCACACCCTGCGCACCAGGAAAGCGCACCTTTTACGCATTGTTGCGTAAAAGCAATCTGCATGTAGATTGCTGCGGACTGCGAACATCCCTGATGCACTACAGAAACGGGGCAGCCCCACCAGTATCCTAAACGCATTGTTATATTGAACGCGAAGAGTGCTGTAAGATGTTCGCGTATATCTAGCCCATAAGCTACACGTGTAAAAAGCAGTACAAGTAGGCTCGAAAGAGTGTGATTTTAACAGGAAGTGAGCCTCGTGCAAACCTGCGTGCCAGCATGTTCGCTCTAAACGACAACGCTCTCCGCTCCCGTTCAATACCATCATCGTCTTTGAGGTTGGGAGTCAATATATGCAATAACTTCGATTGGTAATAATATGGGGTACCTCTACCCATCCCATCATCTGCACAGCGTTTTCCCAACTACGTTGGGGTCGGCCTCTAGTTTAACCGGATGCAGCTGAACACCATTTTTTTTACCCATTCCATCGTTTACCATAATAGTAACGTACCTAATAGTCATTCTCAACGGAGACTAGCCTTCTGCGAGGCAGATTATATACTGCACAAGCGTGTGCGCAAACACAGGCGCACTCGTTCTTTCCTCACTCTCATAGTCCGATGGGACAGCATACAGTACAATGCGCGCCACGAAAGATGAGGCTTGACCCCGCCTCCTCCGCTCTTTCCGCCGCCCCTATGACGTCCGGTCCCGTCCCGCACTCAGATCTCATACCGCTAAAGATACCTAAAATCGTGTACTGCGCAAGTCAAACCACGTGGTGTGTCAAGTCTCATCTTTCGTGGCACGCATTGTACGACACGACTGAAAAGAGATCAGGCGCAGGACCAACGGATTAACATGCGCATCGAGGCACCGGGTTATCAAACCTTCAACTTCCAAACTCCAGGCTGACAGTAAGAAATTACTGATGGAAAAACCCAATAACATTTTTCCTTTTTTTTTTTTTTGAGGATGGGAAATCATCAAATGACTCCTCCCGCTCTGGGTGGAGCGGAAGGGAGTGTCAGACTCTCACTGACTAAAACCCACCCGTGTTCCTTCCTTAGACCTTCATGTTCCGGGCCAGCGGTAACCCTTTCGGACAATCCCGCTAACATAATATTTTGCCTGACCTGCAGGGAATCGAACCCATGACCCACGCTCAATAGACGCGCTTGCGACTACGAGACCAACGGGACAGTTATCATCAACATTATCAGCTTCGTTAACCATAAAGTGATATCAAACGCGAGCCTATCAATCATAAAAAAAACCGGTCAAGTGCGAGTCAGACTCAGGCACAGAGGGTTCCGTACTTTGTAGGTATGTAAATAGTTTATCACGGGTTTTTTTTATTTACCTACAAATTTACGGTTTTTGGATTTTATCCTTTATTTGTGCTACATGATCTTGCTTCTTGCCAAATTTTATTATTCTAGGACAACTGGAAGTACCTACCCTATAAGTTTTGATTGCCTTGAGAGTGTCGAAATATACGTTTTTTACGGCATAAGCGGCCGTATCTTTTTTTACGTTAACTTAGGATTTTTTCACAGCTTCAAGGGACTGTAGACCTGAGTATATGGTTTAAATTTCAACTCGATACCTTCAGGCGTTCCCGAGATAAAGGGTCTTGACAGACAGACAGATGGACAACGATGGACAACAAAGTGATCCTACAAGGGTTTCCTTTTAAGGTACGGTACCCTAAAAATAAGAGTAGAACCTATATCTATATAAATAGTACTAATAAGAAAGTCGATTTTCAAGTAAGTGTAGCCGCTTAAACTTCTAAATTACACAATGGATTAAATTAATGCATTTTCCATCATCACAAAAATTTGTATGTGTGTGTGTCATTTAGAGCAAATGCCGGAAAAAAATCCGGAAGGTGTGTATGTATAAAACTACTAATATTAAACCTACATACAGCAAAGAAATTAATCTCGTACTTTTAAAATGTCGTCATTCGGTCGAGTTGGAAGTAGAATATAGTTTATTGTCGTGACAGAAAGTTTTACCTTACATACATATTCTTGTGCAAGTTACTTCTTGTATTCCTGGCTTTATTTAGTTCAAATTGACAGCCGCCTACACATTATGCACCCACGTGTGATCCAAACACGTCCATGTGGATTGAGAACTTTGCATTGTGTGGTATTCAGAACTGAAATGTATTTTGGTACTATTTTAGAGGAATGTGCGGGGAAACGTGTGTTTATTCGTGTGAACAATGCCTGTTTGAACGTGTTGTGAAGTGCCTAAATATTTTGCTATAGTCCGCGTGGAAATAGTTAGTCGCGCCTTGGGTGAGGACGGGGGTGAGGGCGGCGGGGTTGTCTATTGTTCGCACGTACTGAGTAATGACAAAGTGCCCCCGCCCCTCCGTCCCACCGCTGACATACCTAAGGCGCGGCCAACTAGTTCCGCGCACTATAGATAGGTAATCATGATGACATATCAAGTTATATAATTCCAGTATAAACTGACTTCTCATTGTACGGAAAGCAAATAAATAATAGCACTGCGAAGTTAGCTAAAACTGGAAATGTATATCTTGATGTGTTGTCGTGTGTACCTACGTAATTAAATTTTTGTTTGGAAACTAGAGACGTAAACGTGATACAGTTTCCATTGAGTTTTCTATCTCTAGAAATACTTTTAGATATCCAATTATAATAATATGGCTTGCGTTGAATGTTAGTTTTAGTGCAATCATAATTTTGATACAATATGATGATCCGGTCAGACTGGAAGCCGACCCCAACGTAGTTGGGAGAGGCTAGACAGACTGTGATGTATCTGTGTGTGTGTGTGTGTGTGTGTGTGTGTGTGATGAACAACGACGACGACGAATGATGACGTGTGTGTGTGTTGACCATGTGTTGACGAATATCGCAGTGTTTAGGAAGGGTGTAGGGTAAATAGAGCAGTGGTGGCCAAGTGGTACTGGCTGCAACTTACGTGTCAGTCGTGGGTTCGTACCCAAGAAGGTAATTTACTTTGTGTAGATTATTTCTATCACCACGGCTCTTAAAACGGTGAAGAGAAACTTCGTGAGGAAACCGGTATGTCCTAGAACCAAAAATTCGAAGACAGCCGCCAACACGCACTGGGCCGTGTCGTGGATTATGGTCCACTCTCGCTCACAGAGAGGAGGCCTGTGCCCCAGGAGTGAAAACATTATAGGCTGATTATTCTAGGGTGGATTAAAAGCCCGCCATTTATTGGTACTTTGAAAAATAGCCTAAAACATCAAGGACTAAATCCAAAGTTAAACAAACTCAAAGCATTTATTTCAATTACCATTTATAGGCACTTTTGGATTGTCAAAAAGTAGGTGAGTCAGAAAATATGAAGCTAGTTGCCCATTCCAAAGCGTAGGTACTGTAGAGACTTATGTAAATGCCGGTGTGTTCCATTCGAACGTTCAAGAAATTGTCAAATATTTTTAATATGGTTTTCTTGTTTAGTAGAAGCAGTGCTAGTAATAGCGTGACGATGTAAAGTCGTGAATATATTTAATTCAAGTCAAAGTTTTTTCAATTATATCATGACGACCCCGTAGAAGTTATAACAGTACCTATGGAGAAGAACGGGCAAGAAACTCCATGGACACTTTTAGTTATATTTTTACAAAAACATAGTAAGCAGAACCTGAAAATGTTCTTCTCTATATAACAAAAGGTTACTGCCCTGCATTAGCACAATTACAAGCATAATGAACTAAAACAAACTATTCCCAAACGAACCACTAAGCCAGATATCCACTCTCTACCCTCTAAAACCCGGAATATCGGGTAGCAATAGAGTTTGATTAGATCGCGCGAGCACCGAGCATATAAACAGTTCATTACTCGAGAGTAACGGTTGTGCTATTAGGAAACCTGGTCTCGTTTGATGAAAGCTTTTAGTGGCTATTAGCCTGGAATTTGGGTTTCAGAGTTTAGGTTGCAAATACCCTTTTTAGGGTTCCGTAGTCAACTAGGAACCCTTATAGTTTCGCCATGTCTGTCTGTCCGTCTGTCCGTCCTCGCTTAATCTCTGTGACGGTTTGCACTAGAAAGCTGAAATTTGGTACCAATATGTATATCAATCACGCCGACAAAGTGGTAAAATAAAAATTGGAAAAAAATGTTTTATTAGGGTAGCCCCCCTATATGTAAAGTGGGAAGTGATTTTTGAAGTGAAAACTTCTTTAGCGGCGCTGTGTACTTTTTTTGGAATGGGTAAAAACTTCTAAACTCGCGTCAGGTCACGTGACCCTGATCGAAAATTCGTAAGACGTAAAACGTAAGACAGCGCCATCTATGCACATCGGGAAGAACTACGAGGGCCTCGCGTACTAACTACGTAGTTCATCCAACAACGACGAGATGGCGCTGAACCACGGATATATAACTGACGACGAGCTCAAATACATTTTATGTACAAGGCCAATAGTATGTAAAAATGTAACTAATATCAATCGTACCATCTACGTCCTCTTCTAATACGCCTCTGCAAACATTATGGTAATCGAACAAAGGTAACATTGTGTAAAATTTCATACAGGCTCCTTATTAGTTTATCTAGTTACCACTTTAGAAATGATTAACGAAGCACTGCCGCGACCAACACCACGAACTGAAGTCTATCCTGTGTGCTTATTTGTAAATCTGAATAAATTCCTTTCACGAGAAGAATAAACCAGTCACTTTGGTCATCATACCTGATTTGCAAAAAACCCTATAAAATAAGGAACACACTGTAACGTCGTACGTTACATTTTGCATAATTAAACACATTTTAACTAATTTAACAACAAAATCACAGCAACATTCCAATGTTTACATACATTCAACTGTCAATGAGCCGCAGGCGTCAAAATATGACAACCACAGATCATTACAAATAGAGCGGTTGTAAATAGTAATGACTAAAGGCACAATATGTTCAGCTATCGGCGCGCGAGTGAGAATTTGTCTATGGGCACGCGCATGTCCGATCTCTATCCAACGCGTCTATCGTTTGACATTAGGAATTTTGGTTTTCCCGAAGCGGTCACACGTCTCACCAGATTAATTTTTATCAGTGATTTCACACGTGTCTTAACTCGCCATTATCCGGGCCTAAAAACAACTTCCTAATCTACATAATTCTCCGCCATCGAGCATTTAAATTCGGTGTCTTTGAAACCCCCATACTGGGTAAGTGTTGGATAGCATTTTCATGAGTGTATTTTGTGTTCTTTTTCTTACAGATTAACTTGGCATGTATGCTTAATTTTATCTGATTTTATTATACGCTAAATCATGTAATTAATTCATTCTAAGGCCTTCAGCTTAATGCATTTTGACTTTTCGTGCTTCACACTCAAAATGTATTGCATCATGCCTTTTTTCACTCTTCCCATTATTGTAAACTCCGTCTGATTGTGACAATCCACCATCACCTTCATTAGCGCACTGTATTGCTACTCGCTCTGCTTAGCTTGGTGTCGCAATCAGCGGAGTTGACCAATGGTCATCTCGTGACACGCTGGACGTCATGTTCCAGGGTCCAAAGTTCCGACTGAGGAATACCTCAAGCTCACGGCAGCACAACAGAGCTACGCGGCAGATTACGTCGTGCGTGCCTGTAACTACCGGCATCGGACTTCCCTCGCGTTGGCCATCCTTGCCACGAGGGCCGAGCCGAGTAACGACGGTCGGCGCGGACACCTGTCGACCGGCACCCCTACACATCCAGCGTGGCACCTCGCTGCGGTCATCGCCACGCCGGCTAACAGGGCAGTACAGCGCTATCCACAGGGTGGACTCTGGGAAAATTGTGACCTGTAGACCTACCCACACCTTTTTATTTAAATATATTTTTTTATGTTGACAAGGTTGCGTGGTCTTATTTTATAACCTGCGCCACGCAAACCCCTTTCGTCACATTGGCGCCCTAAAACGTGGTTTTACGGTCACATTTTCCTCAGGGTTACCTTGTGGGTATTTTTTTTTTTGTATGTTGGTGTATTTTGGTGGTTGTATTTGTGTAAAACGTTCTGGTTGCCAGCAACTAAGGTGTACGCAGCGCTACCTTGTTATTTTTTTTTCTTGTTTGGTAGGAACGGATTGCACCGTTGCAACTTAATTGTTAATTTTTTTTTTTTTATTAAAAATAAAGGACGCATTTATCGTTCTTTTATAGTGGTAGGGCCAATAGTAACGGCTCGCCCCGGGGAGGTACCACGCTCATTCCTATTTCTTCCGGCAAGCAGCTCTGCTGTGTGCCGGATGAAGGGATTGGGTTGCCGGATTTTCAATTACTGGCTACTTTAGACTTAACAACATTGTCTACTGGTACACAAACAGTGTTTTTATCAAATAACACTCATATGTGTCAATTTTTTATCATAACTTAGAGTCAATTTTTTAATAAAACTTAGAATCATTTATTTTTTTTTAAAAAAAAAAAACATAGTAAGAACTTAACTTTAACAATTAAAAAACAAATATTAGAACTTAATACTAAAAGTATTATCACACAATTTATATCTACAAACTTGTATATTGGAATTATAGCCTAAATATCAATACGTCTTGTACTTGTTTACATTTGACCTAGATCACTAATGTTCCATACAGTGAACGTTTTTATTGTTGACAACTCAAAAGTACAGTACTATTACATTGATTTACCAGCTGTTTCCAACAAGTGTTGCAACCACAATTCCTACCTACTAACTGTCAACCAATCCACTAACCAACCAACCTATTAACAGCCTAACATACCAACTTACCTAATAACTCCCTAACTTACCTACCTTCTTACTAATTAATTAATTTTCCTACTAACTGTCTACCTGCCTATTAACTTGATACCCTTGCCTTGGTCTATATAGCTTTTCTGAGTACAGTCAACAGCAAAAATTTGTCATTGGATGTGACTTATATTTTAATTTTCAAAACTATATTGTCACCATTTCAGAATTTAATACCAAAAGCGTACACATTAGTTGCACCGATTTTTTTTTAATATATTTAAATTAGTTTACAAACTTCAAACTTTTACAAAAAAAAAAAAAATTTTTTTTTAATTTTTTTTTTCTTTTCTTTTTTTCATATCATAACGTAGCTTCCTTCACTTCATACGGACAACAACCAAGACGTTTAATTTCAGTTTATTTTGTAACAGTCGGAGTAATTGACGCACATCATACCTTGCTGATTGCTATCCAACACTTACCAGTCTTACGGATAACTTAATATTCTTACACTTAAACTCAATTTGAAATAATAACATATTATTCTTGTTTTAACTTCATCCAATATGGCATATCCGGTAAAATTCATGTCGCTGCAAAAGGCAGAGCTCGAATACGAAGTAGCTATCAGAGGAGAAACACCTGCCACTACTGTTCAGGAATTGCGGAAACAGATCGCAAAATTCGGACCAATGTTTCCTTCTGAGGACATTCTCACGAGCCCATTTGAAGTATCGGTAGATTTAAGTGGAGTTTTAGAGGTTTTAACTAAGGCAGATACTAATTTAGAATCATCAACTACAGATAAGCAGTCATTACTGAGAATTCAAAATCTTTTAAATCATGCTTACCACAGAATAAATAGAATAACTTGTGGAAGTAAAAACAAAACGGAGTACGATGAGTGTGTAAACTTATATAAGTCGATGGTGATGAAAGCAAGTGAGCTGCTCGCATCAGCTTCTGACCCCTTATCTACAGTTAGCAATCAACCTCCATCCACACATAACTTGACTTCTCCAATTCACGTGTCGGTGTCATGTGATGGTGGTCAACATAAATTTGCAAAATTAAAATACGAGGGAAATTCTTGCGTACGTTCCTTCTTACAGCGGGTAAATGAACTTTGTCACGCCAAAGGAATACCAACGGATAAAATCCTCACTCACGCGACCGAGATTTTTACTGGCGGCGCGCTCCATTGGTACAGAAGCATTCGGGATTCAGTATCTAGCTGGGATGAACTTGCAAATTTATTAAAACGCGACTTCGATCAGTCAGACTACGATTATAGACTCTTAACTGAAATCAGAGCGCGAACACAAGGGGAGTCAGAAAACATAGTTATTTACTTGTCAATAATGACAGGCCTGTTTTCGAGGTTGACAAAAGCGCTATCGGATGAAGATAAACTAGAACTTCTTCTACATAACATTCGTCCATGCTATGCTAACATCTTATCGTCAGTTGCCGAAATAAAATCAATCGAACAGCTAAGGACCCTTTGTCGTAATTACGAAAACGTACAATCGCGCCTTGCTCAATTCAGAGAACCACGAAGACCCTCATCTAATACTTTAGCACCCGAGTTTGCTTATTCTGGAAATTCATCAGATAATAAAGTAAATAATAATAATAATAAAAAGTTTAATCAGTTCAATAAACACGACCAAAAGGATATTATTAATAATAAAACAGTTACAAATAACAGTAACGATTCCTCCATATCCCCTAACTATGTCCATGCTATAGATAAAGGTTCACCTAAGAAGATTCCTTATTGCCCACGTTGTCGTAGTAACGAGCATGCTTACAGGAATTGTACGGTAAAGACTGACGAGATCTTTTGTTTTGGCTGCGGCCAGAAAGACATTAAACGTCCAGCATGCAAGAAATGTGGTAAGAACAGTTCAACTAAGAAAAAAAACTAATCACCGAGAATTGTGTCGTAAACAACTTTGACAGACAAGACTGGGAAAAGTGGTTGCACACAGTTAAAATGTTTCACAAGTCTTTCAAAGTACACACAATTCTCGATAGAAAAGTTAACTTAGATAACAGACCTTACGTATCAGTGCTGATAGAAGGAGTTCCAGCCACTGGACTCTTAGACTCAGGTTCGGCCGTCACAATTTTGGGCAACGGTGCTCATACGGTTTTGTTGGACCGAGGTATGTCTCTCATTGCGGACGACTGCATTGCGGTTAGGGCAGCAGGCGGACAAAATTTACAAAGCATCGGTTACATTCATATACCAGTTCACTTTGAAAACCAATTCCACATTCTCAAAGCATTTGTAATACCAGATATCAATTCAAATCTCATTCTAGGTGTGGATTTCTGGCGAAAATTTGAATTATGTCCCAAGTATGTTGGTAGTGTAATGATTTCAAACAACTCATTGGAAAACAGTACTCTAGAGAGCTGCAATCGCACCATAATTACGGGTTACAACAACTTAGAGGAATCACAAAAGCATTTGGCTGATAGTGTAATTAAACAGTTTGAAAACATTTCATCACAGCACAAGGGTCTAGGAGTAACCGATCTAATAACTCACCACATTGATACAGGTGAAAGTCAACCAATTCGTCAGCGTTATTATCGACTATCTCCTGAAAAACAACGTATCTTGGTAGAACAAGTGGACGAGATGCTTTCCCTCGACGTTGTCGAGCCTTGCGAAAGTGCGTGGTCATCTCCGGTTCTCCTTGTCACCAAGAAAAACGGTCAACCTCGATTTTGTTTAGATAGTCGAAAACTAAATTCAGTCACTAAACGCGATGCTTACAACTTACCCTATATCTCAGAGATACTAGATAACCTCAGGGACGCGCGTTATCTTTCCAGCATCGATTTATCGAAAGCATTCTGGCAGATACCGATAGCTGAGGAGGATCGCGATAAAACAGCATTTTATGTTCCAGGCAGGGGCACCTTTCGCTTTAAAAGGACTGCTTTTGGTCTTACGAATGCCCCGGCCACTCAACAGCGTCTAGTTGATCTGCTGTTCGCTGAATTTGATCTGAAAGTCTTCGCATATCTAGATGACATTATAATAATTAGTAGCGATTTCAATAGTCACGTGAACCTACTTTTACGTGTACTAGAAAAGCTCAAAAAGGCGAACCTAACCATTAACCTTGAGAAATGTAATTTTTTTAGTTCGCAATTAAAATATTTAGGCTACGTAGTTGACGCCTCAGGTTTGCGGACCGATCCTTCCAAAGTCGATGTTATACTAAAATATCCAGCACCAACCAACAAGAAAGAACTTAAGCGTTTTCTAGGCACGGCAACCTGGTACAGACGTTTCGTTCCCAACTTTAGTACTATAGCTGGTCCCTTAAACAAATTAACATCAACAAAGAAGGGTACCCCGCCATTTAAATGGACCGAAGAGGCCGACGCCGCTTTCCAGAAATTGAAGGAAAGTCTAGTGTCAGCCCCAGTCTTATCATGTCCAGATTATAATAAACCGTTTGAGGTGCATACGGATGCAAGCGATTTCGGCCTCGGCGCAATGCTCACCCAAACAATTGATGGAAAGGAACATCCAATTGCCTACATGAGTAAGTCATTGACCGGGGCTGAGAAAAATTACAGCATTACCGAACGCGAGACGCTGGCCGTCGTAACCGCCCTAGAATATTGGCGTTGTTACATCGAAAATGGTCAACAGTTCACTGTTTATACTGACCACAGCGCGCTCAAGTGGTTTCTCTCTATAAGCAACCCAACGGGTCGGTTAGCTCGTTGGGGAGTTCGCTTATCAGCATTTAATTTTGTTCTTAAACATCGGCGTGGCGTGGATAACGTCATACCAGATGCCTTGTCTAGGATCGTTCCTATTAGTGCCATTAGTACTTCCAACTCTTATTTGGACACTAAAGACTCTTGGTATAGGAATATTTACGACGGTTGCTTAATTGATCCTACTAAATTTAAAAACTATATTGTTAAAAATAACGCGTTATATAGACTATCGAAGAATAAATATAATTTAACTTCAGAATTCGCGTGGAAGGAGGTCGTGCCAACCGAACTACGTGAGCAAATCATTAATGAAAACCATTCAGTGCCCACGGCTGGTCATATGGGCATATTTAAAACATACCGTACTCTTGCTTTATGCTACTACTGGCCAGGTATGTACCAGTCAGTAGTCAAATTCATAAGTACTTGCGACAAATGTTTAGCCTACAAGTCCCAAAATCACCAGACACTGGGGGAAATGGGTCGTCCAAAAGATTGTTCACGGCCATTCCAAATGTTGTCAATGGATCTCATGGGTCCACTTCCAACCTCGCGAAAGCAAAATAGTTACATATTGGTAATTACATGTTGCTTTTCAAAATATTGCTTAATATATCCAATAAAAAGAGCTACCGCTGAGATCATTACCAAAATCTTAGAGGAATCCGTGTTTCTCGTTCATGGCATACCGCAAGCGATATTGATGGACAACGGTACCCAATTCACAGGGAAGGTCGCAGATGCCTTGTTTAAGAAATATGCGATTCCAAACGTATTCTACACCCCAAAATATACCCCTCAGGTTAATTTGGTGGAACGATACAATAGAACGATAATAACGTGTATTTCAACTTATGTGGATGATGATCATAGATCCTGGGACTTATATATCCCTAAGGTACAATTTGCCATGAATAGCTCCGTTAACGAGGCCACTGGATTTACTCCAGCTTTCCTAGTCTTCGGTCGCGAACTTGTAACCTGCGGTACTCATTACACGGACAACGACCTCGGTAACGAAGTAGTGTTTTTGCCACGTGATGCATACGCCGAAAACTTAGGTTGTCTTTCTAGCGTTTTCGATACGGTGCAATCCAGACTATGGCAGGCTCATGTTAAGAACTCCTCGCACTACAACTTGCGTCGAAAATTTGCCGAGTTTAACGTTGGCGACGTGGTCATGAAACGCGCTTATTTCTTGAGTGACAAGGGGAACAGGTTCTCGAAAAAGTTAGCTCCCAAGTTTATTAAAGCAAAAGTCATAGCCAAGAAATCACCATTGGTCTATGTTCTTCAGGATATGAAGGGCAAGGACTTAGGTTCCTGGCATATTAAAGACTTAAAATTAGTAGGAGTCAATAAATAATCTCATCAATTTTTTTTTTAACTTAGTTATATTTAAGCCACTGCTTATCACAGTGCATAAATACAACCTCAGACGGAGACACGCTCACTAGATGTCATCATCAGTGTCTTCACACGTGTCCTAATCCGTCAATTTTTTCGGCCTCCTTATTCAGCCCCGATGGAGAACCACGCTCACTTGATTCTATCATGTGCCTTACCCGTGGTCTCTCCTCATTTTATCGGAACCTCTGGATTGGTTGTGGCCAAACTCGGTACGTTTTACTTACCGGGAGTTAATATTTCTGAGCGGTTGCAACTCATTAAATAAGCCTATGCAGGAGCGGGTGGATACTCCTTAAATAAGCCTTCGTCCAGTTCTTAATTTCCAAATACTTTAAATTATCTGAGCGGTTTGCAACTCATTAATTAAGCCTTTGCAGGAGCGGGTGGATACTCCTTAAATAAGCCTCAATTCCTTTTCAATAGTATAAACCCAGTAAATTCTTTGCTTCTTTAAGCCGAATGTACGTCTGTTTTGCGCGAGTAACAAGTCAACTATGGACATGTAACTCTCACATAGCTGCTAGGGCGCGGACTCACCTCTTGTTAAGGTAGTCTGCCAGTATGCAAAGATTACGAATATGAGATATGATGGATGAACGATGAAGAATACAAGGGGTCGTAATTCAGATGGAGGTATAACAGGGGTAAAGGATTTTTACTGAGGTAAAAACCCTCACCAAGCGGCGGGGTACTGTAACGTCGTACGTTACATTTTGCATAATTAAACACATTTTAACTAATTTAACAACAAAATCACAGCAACATTCCAATGTTTACATACATTCAACTGTCAATGAGCCGCAGGCGTCAAAATATGACAACCACAGATCATTACAAATAGAGCGGTTGTAAATAGTAATGACTAAAGGCACAATATGTTCAGCTATCGGCGCGCGAGTGAGAATTTGTCTATGGGCACGCGCATGTCCGATCTCTATCCAACGCGTCTATCGTTTGACATTAGGAATTTTGGTTTTCCCGAAGCGGTCACACGTCTCACCAGATTAATTTTTATCAGTGATTTCACACGTGTCTTAACTCGCCATTATCCGGGCCTAAAAACAACTTCCTAATCTACATAATTCTCCGCCATCGAGCATTTAAATTCGGTGTCTTTGAAACCCCCATACTGGGTAAGTGTTGGATAGCATTTTCATGAGTGTATTTTGTGTTCTTTTTCTTACAGATTAACTTGGCATGTATGCTTAATTTTATCTGATTTTATTATACGCTAAATCATGTAATTAATTCATTCTAAGGCCTTCAGCTTAATGCATTTTGACTTTTCGTGCTTCACACTCAAAATGTATTGCATCATGCCTTTTTTCACTCTTCCCATTATTGTAAACTCCGTCTGATTGTGACAATCCACCATCACCTTCATTAGCGCACTGTATTGCTACTCGCTCTGCTTAGCTTGGTGTCGCAATCAGCGGAGTTGACCAATGGTCATCTCGTGACACGCTGGACGTCATGTTCCAGGGTCCAAAGTTCCGACTGAGGAATACCTCAAGCTCACGGCAGCACAACAGAGCTACGCGGCAGATTACGTCGTGCGTGCCTGTAACTACCGGCATCGGACTTCCCTCGCGTTGGCCATCCTTGCCACGAGGGCCGAGCCGAGTAACGACGGTCGGCGCGGACACCTGTCGACCGGCACCCCTACACATCCAGCGTGGCACCTCGCTGCGGTCATCGCCACGCCGGCTAACAGGGCAGTACAGCGCTATCCACAGGGTGGACTCTGGGAAAATTGTGACCTGTAGACCTACCCACACCTTTTTATTTAAATATATTTTTTTATGTTGACAAGGTTGCGTGGTCTTATTTTATAACCTGCGCCACGCAAACCCCTTTCGTCACAACACCTTAACACGCGTGTTTTGTTTATAAGACGATTCACAAAATACACTCGTAATTGTTCAAGTTTTCACTTCTGTCGGCACTACCGGAGTGCCAGTGTTTTTTTTTTTAATTTCAACCCTAATGTGTGATATATTGTTGGAAAGGTATTTAAAAATGAATAGGGGCTTTCTAAAATCATTTTTTGATAATTTCGGAAATAATCGCTCCAAAAGTAAAAAACAATGTGTCCCCCCCCCTCTAACTTTTGAACCATAAGTTTGGAAAATATGAAAAAAAATCTGAAAAGTACAACTTTATAAGGACTTTCTAGGAAAATTATTTTGAACTTAATGGAGACAACAGTTTTTGTACAAAAAAGACAAAAAGTTGTACAAAATAATTTCTGGACTAAGTTTGCAGTATAATCGTATATGCAAGCATTTTTTTAACTTCGTTTACATGTTTTATTATCCTGAACGTATAGAATAGAATACTATCGTATCGTATCTTTTTAAAACAAAAAACAAAAAAATAATTATTCAAATCGAATCCCAATATTTTAAGATCTATGATCGACTACGATTATTACGCGAACATAATGGATACCCACTTTTAAACTCATAAGTGGGAACACTTATTGTGATGGACGGGAAACTACGGAACCCTACACTGAGCGTGGCCCGACACGCTCTTGGCCGGTTTTTTAATGGCTACAGCCGAGCTATTCTGTAAAAATCTAATCGTGAAACCATTGGAGAAGTGAGCTTGAAGTGACACTTCAAGCTCACTTCATCTAAGACGGTTTAATGTTTTCCCGCCATTAGTCGTTACACGTCGAATGACATTAGTGACAGCAGTTACGTCCGTTCACAGTTACATATTTTACCTCTGACAGCAGCAAGCCAAAAGCAAACTTGTTGTAACGAGAATAAAGATCACAATGATTTTGACAGATACGAGTATTTCAGTGGCAGCAACTTAATAGCAATCTTATAAGAATGATAATAGAGATCACTGTGATTTGGACAGGGATGCAAAATTAGAGGTAAAATATGTGTGAACTAACTGTGCTTGTGTGAATGAGACAGTGCTTACATATCTATCTTAATATATATAAATTACGTGTCACGATGTTTGTCCGCGATGGACTTCTAAACTACTTAACCGATTTTAATCAAATTTGTGCAGTTTGATCCAAATTGAAAGATAGGATAGCTCACATCTCCATTTATAATCGCAATATTATTTTATTGCAAATTATTTGTCTACCACAGCAACGCGTGGCCGGGTCAGCTAGTTAAATATATAGAATATACTACTATATAGACTTTGACAAAATCAGAGTCTTCGACATAGCAAATTCGCATGTTGTAATTAATATTGAAATTGTAACACTAGCTATGAATGACCACTTAACGATTCCTTACTTCGAAACGACGTCAATTCCTTAGCAAATCCCGCCAATCTCGTGTTCATTTCGCGCGGTTTCGTTCACTGTGTCATAGTGAATAAGTCTAAAGGCTCGTCCACATAGGCGCGACGCGACACGCGACACAAAGGCACCGCTCGTTGCGCAACGAGCGGTGCCTTTGTGTCGCGTGTCGCGTCGCGCCTGTGTGTACGAGCCTTAATATCGATTCTCTTGTCTTAAAAATCCAATTTATAAGATCAATCTATGTATTCTTGTAATTAACGAAGAAAACTTTTAGGTTCTCACTTTTCGAAGTTCATATAAAGTTTTCTCTTTAATTAAATCTTGAAAAGCCTAGGTTGGCTTAATAGAACTCTGGGACTAAGATATAAATGATTAGGCCCTAGTGCCTACTTCAATAATGAAAGTCTGAAAGAAAAATATGTCTGAAATAATCCTTTTACATTTTTATCCGAAAAACGGTTAATGGATATTTGACATTCAAATCGTGTAGTGGTAGATTGAAAATATTAATCACTGGCTGCGCCCCGCGGTTTCACCCGCATAAGTTTCGATCCCGTGAGAATATCGGGATATAAAGTAGCTTATTTGTTAATCCAGGGTGTCAGCTACCTCCATACCAAATTTTATCAAAATTGGTCTAGCCGTTTAAGCGTGAAGAAGTAACAAACATATAAACACACACACACACGCTCACACACTCACATACTTTCGCCTTTATAATGTTAGTGTGATAACCAGTTTTATCACCGGAGTTATAAGGTTTAATTTTCCCCACATCTAAAGTCACTGTAAAAAGATGATTATACAAGCTTTGTATTGTATATCAGGCTGGTGTCCTCAACTCTACGTCAAAGCACGTATTTTGCATACGGCTGACTGTAAAATTTCGCAGTGGCTCCCGACAAGATACCAATCACCAATTGACCAACCAACCAACTTACAACCTAACTTCCTAAGAAAAACAGCATAGTAACAAACTGCAGGCCATGAATAGAATAGAATAGAATAGAATGCTCTTTATTATGTACACCATATAAATTACAGACATAAATATAGAAACTGTACAAAGGGTGACACAATGGGCGGTCTTATCGCTGAGAGCGATCTTTTAAAGACAACCTTTGAACCACGTAATAGCGAGCAAAGTATACGTATAAACAATTGGAGTTAACATTACCCGGGCAATGTCTACATTGTGTATAGCTACAGGAAAGTCCTCTGGGATATTTAATTTGCGAGTTCAACCGGGTATACTAAACAAAGCTGCTGCATTGTTTATTTTGTATTTGCTGTTGTTTTGATTCAATACCGTAAGTAAATTCTGTTACTTGCTAAATTTTATTACCTTGTTGTTGTAGAGGATACCTATCGTCTACGACAACAAAGCGACAGCAATGACTATGCTATAATGTATTAATTTTTGACGTGACAACGTCTAATAAATCGATGAAGCTGGCTGCACACACGAAAAAACATGACTCATGTAGCGTTACCTCGCGGCCTTGCTCTGTAGCGTTGTAGCGTTCCATGGCGGCTTGAAGTGCAAGCGAGAGCGCGGAACGAGCGATGAGAGACAGATGATGTCGAACGCTGCCGAATCGGCCTCCGCGTTCGGCAATTTCATTAATGTTTTGTTATGACGTTGTCACGTTAAACTATCGTCCGTAAACCGACTTTACAGACAACCGGTTATTAAGATTATCTTGGCACGACTGGTTTTCAGCAGTGGCGTGCATAAAGGCATATAAGCATTGCCTACCTCGATAAATCACCATAAGCCTGTCAATTACATTTTAGTGTGTGTGCCCTACAGTTAAAAAACTCACTAAATTATCATACTTAACAAAAAACAAAATCCTTATACAAACACGCGCGCCAGTAGGCAGTCGCCAGATAGCCTACTCGGCTCCCGTACTATTCGCACATTGTCATTGGTCTTTACTCGTTCAAGTTAATACGACGAAATTAAAAATACGTACGTCTGACGCGTAATAGCGTGACGTTCGACCTTCGCAATTTATCACCCTAAAGTAGGCATGCCTATTCAAATAACTAACCGAATATGAATGTTAAAATCGTAATTCGTTCGTAATTTGACCGTGCGAAGAAAGCAAGAGATGGATAATTATTGAGGTCGCTGATACTGAGGTAAAAATGAAAACCAAATTTTTCATTATGGTGTCGTTTTCATGGTTTTTGAGGTTGCTGGAGCCGAAAATAAAGTCAAAATGACAATCCAATATGGCGGCTGTAAAACTTTTTTTTTAATAGATACATTGTTATGTCTCTGATTAGTGACCGCGTCTGCCTAGACTAGACCCGGCCTAGTGCCTGCCTACCTATTCTGCAAACCAATGCACACTACTGGTTGTCAGACTTTTAGGCTTTATGGCTACCCGTATCGACTGTCCTACAAATGACTGCCGGGAACAATGGCTTAACGTGCTTTTCGTGCCATGGAGGGGTATTGGTATGTAATGGATGGTTACCCATCCACGGACGGACCTCGGCAAGCGTTGCTTAACCTTGAAGATCAAACCCTGCAGCTGTTATTTAGCCATGAGCCCATAAAAATCGACACCATAAAAACGTATTATTCTAAAATCCATTGCCTAGAAGTCTGCCTATCTCCCCATCGCTTTCCTTAATCAACGCTCACAATTTCCGCAGGAAATGTCCCTATTTGCAGTCGAGACCACGCGGCAAGATTATTCGATAACTGGTTCTGAATAGACTATTAAGGTCGTGGTATACCTTACTACGTATAGTATAGGTATGCATGGCTTATGTATAGGAATATATAGTTAGATAATTATCTTGGCTTTAATGGGCAGTATCAAACGTTATTGCGTTACGAATGATTAGGGTGATATGTTGCTAGGCTTCGTATCTATGTTAATTTTGTTATGGTACACGTGGGATCATTGGTCGATCAGCAGGGTAATTGCGTCACACACAATCAGTAGCAATGAGTTTCACTCTGACAGTTCAGCAACATTCAATGCGTTATTTGCGATGTTGAGCAGACATTTTCGAACATACTATAATGGAGCAATGGATTAGAAATATGCTTCGAAATTATTCAAATTGAGAATTATGTGTTACGCAATTAGGGTGCAGTTAATTGTCACAGGAATTGTAATGGTGATGGATCGAGAAGGAGAACCAAATCAAAAACATGAATGGATTGTGTGTGGAATGATATGAATGAGAAGGGAGTGAATGATAGCGTTACGGTTGACAGGGGAGAATGGAAACGAAACGAAACGTGTTGCGCCGACCGGCGACCCCAAGTAATATGGAACAAGGTCAGGAAGATGTTTGTCTACAACAATTGGTAGAATATAAGTCATTTTTGTTCGTGCCTCCATTAACATTTTATTATCAACTAGCTTCTGCCCGCGACTTCGTCCGCGTGAAATTTCTTGTTACTCCGATCCACCCCGTCGCATCGCATCGCCTGCCCGCGCTATTACTTCGTTTTTGCTTAGTGTTCTTTCTGACTTTTTTTCTTTTTGCTCGGCTCCTAAAGGTCATAGCGTGATGTTAAATAGCCTATAGCCTTCCTCAAGAATTGGGCTATCAAATCCGACTGGTAGTTCCAGAGATTAGCGCGTTCAACCAAACAAACTCTTCAGCTTTATAATATTAGTGTAGATGGATTCCGTTTGCTGATCACATGGGTCTACAGCTTTTAATTAAAATTATGAAAACATTGTCAACGTTAGCAGCAAAATGTTATCTAAGATCTACTCATCGTGTGTAAAAAAAAACATTAAGAGATTTTGTCAAGAGGATAATGCCCAAAATCATTCTTATGATAGATGGTCATTGGTGGATACTATGCTTACACCGTAAGCCGCAAACACTGCGTTACCTTGCCTCCGGGTGATACATCTCGGCGAGAAACGAAATCCGGGGAACAGTGCAAGATGAAGTGATGGCCGCAACTGAAAGTGACTCATAATTAAATTCTGGGCCAACTCTATCTAGATTGCCATCGACACGTTAAGAAGTCCATCATAGGTCCTGCGATCAACGATCCGTATGTACAGACGCCAGCACATCAAGCTACCCGAAACTGTCAAATTTTCCCAATCAACTTTGAACCTTATGCTTTAGCGATAAAACTTCCGAAAAAAATACTAAGTTTCCGAAAACATATTTATGAACGAGCGAAGGGTACCCCGAGCTTAGGTTTGGTTAGGTTACTTTAAATCCTTTACTAGAAATAGGAGCCCCGCGCAGCGGGGCTACGTCGACATAAAATGCAAGAGCGAGCGTATGAGAATTAGAGTGATTAATTAGAGACTCATAGTTTTCAATATAACGTAGTTTGAGCTGGTAGAAAAATATATATAGCAATAAATAGTCATGTTTATTTTTCGAAGATTTCAGTATCTCATTCGGTCGTTTCGTCATTTTTATTCGGACAAAAGTAGTCGGAGAGTTAGTATTTTAGGCAGTACATTTAATATTTTAAGTAAGGACAATTCTTATTTTTTTGTCGGAGCTTTTATTACTACCCCTTCTAGTTTAATGAATGGTTTGTGTACAAACTTTATCTGCCGTAAGTTGTTACTTCGATTACAATGATTAAGGACAACTGGAAACGGCACTACGGGACCAAAAACAGAGAAGTACCAACAGTAATTAATTGAAGGGTTTGACCACAGAGTGAGAGGAAGCGGTTTGCTAAATACTTATATTTTAGTGTGAAATAGGTTTTTGTGCTAATTTTATCTGACTATGATAGAACGAGTGTGTCATAGCTCCAAGAATTGCTAAACTTAAGTGGCAGTGGGCAGGGCACATTGCTCGCAAAACAGATAGCCTATAGAGCCCAAGTTTTTGACATTGTTTGTCGCTGAGATAAGATTACGACTACATTTTGAACGTTTTTAATTAAATTTTAATGGAATTGGCCATCTGCTAAGGTCCAGTACAAAAAAAAATTACAATGACGGGGAGTGAAAGTGACTCTCGTCTTAGGCTGCCTGTCTACCGGAGCGGAGCGAGGCATCGGACCGGAAAAACGGAGAAACATTAACCAATGGGATTGCACAAAATCTCCGCTCCTTTTCTGTCCAATTTTCCTATATCTCCGTTTCTCCGCTCCTCAGCATCGCTCTGCTCCGGTAGACAGGCAGCCTTACACCCGTTATATACACATATACACAATTACACACATACATAAAAATTGCAGGTTGGATGCACTATTCGACTATATCAGCCCATAAAGACAAATGACAAAAGAAAAATCTTATTCCAAATTCAAACCGCGTCGCCAGTCACAGTACAGCAGTGTCAGGGGGCTATTTACTCCAGATAAATAATGTAAGGTGACCTCCCGCGGGGTCCATTAGCCGGACCTCACGTCCCACTATTGTCCTGAAATGCTTTTGTTGCCAAACTTTGGTAAAAGCGGAATATTGTGGAGGTAATATAGTTAAAATCTTTTTGTTTGTCGTAAATAACCTAATGTACAAGAGATTCGTTGGAAAAGTTGTAGGTAGGTTAGGTACCTACTATATTTATTCCAAAAATGCTGACCTACATTATTAATTCGGAATACGATTTAAAGGGAGTACTAAAAAAATCAAGTAGCATAGATGTCCTAAAGTTTTCGAAGAGGAATTGGTTTCTGTTAGGCGAGATGTTTTACCTCATGTAAAAAAACCGTGCTCGATCAAATAAGAGTTTTTGAGCGTTCCTGTTTAAAAATACAAAAAATATGTTAAGAAAATGTATTTTATTGTTTTTATTACATTATGTAAAGGAACAGGAAGAAAGATATATTTTATATACTTCAGGAAAGCAGAGTTAAGAAAAGTGAAATAGTATCTCTCCACAAGAACATAAAATTAATAATTTTAACACATCTCCTATCGCATATTACGACAGCACAAAGAACATGTGTAAATGGTCTCCCTTCACGAATATAAGGACCCAAATAACAGAGATCCCTTCCGAGAGAGATCTTTGCAGCCAATCGCTTTGTATGTACGGACCCTCTTACGTCCTAGGTATGGCCTTAACGTTATTTATTCTCCCTGCATGTATTTGTGTAGTGATATCTCATTATGGTCGTAATGGAACCCGTGGAACGAAGTTGTTTACTGCAGCTTGCGATAGATGTCAACTGGTAGAAATCGCCACGAAACGAAAAAGCATTATGCCCCTTTTATGCTTCCTATATATTATACTAATTATAAAGAGGTAATTTTTTTTTGTTTGTTTGTATGTAAGGGGTAATATCTACAAACCCCTCCCAGACGCTCCGGCCGTCGGGAGCCGCGTGACGACTCCCGGCCACCGTAGGCGCGGGCCTGGGGACGGAGAGTAATGGGTATCTCACCGTCCGATCTGGACCAGGCCCGTGTCGGACGGCGCGTACGTGTTCCACGCGCGCCTCGAAGAGATCTCAGCGTCAGTTGAAGGGGCTCGTTAGGGCCGAAGCCTGCCGGGTCAGCGGGATTGTCCGAAAGGGTTACCGCTGGCCTGGAACATAAAGGGCTAAGGAAGGAACACGGGTGGGTTTTAGTCAGTAAGAGTCTGACACTCCCTTCCGCTCCACCCAGAGCGGGAGGGGTCATTTGATGATTTACCATCCTAGAAAAAGGGGTAATGTCCAGACATTACCCCTTTTTTTTCCAAATCCGACTGGTAGTTCCAGAACTACCAGTTGGATTTGGAAAATTCTCTTCGCATTTGATAGCCCAATTCTTGAGGAAGGCTATTAGCCCAGTCATTTTAGATTTTATCTGCGGAAAAATTCCTAGTGAGCTGAATTTTTGTATACACCTTTATTACGGCGTTGTAATGAAGCTGTGAAAAATCGACATTAATATCGTGCCGGCTAAAAGAGTTATGAAGGTCAAAAGGTCACGAAAATCAGTTTTTTGCAAATATCTCGCGACCTATTGGTCGGAGGTCAATACAGTCGTTATAAAAATTGTTTGTCGTGAAATTATCTACAAAAAATGCCTCTTGCAATTTTCTGTAAAATTAACCGTTTTTGGAGTAGAGCGCTGAGAAAGCGACTAGAATGCACTTACATACAGTATTGTATAGCGTATAACAAGGCGTAAACTCTATTGTTTTTTATTTATGTTTTTAAGTGTCTTAAAAACTTCTATCAGATATTTGGGCGTTTTGTGAAAAGTATACTTATATTATAGAGGTTTGGAACTTAGTAAAATCTACTATATATTATACAAACGACCTCCGATGGCAGATGTTGTGTATTTTGTTGTTCCGAGACCCGTCCCTTTATACCTGCTACTGTCTGTCGGACTGTGTAGCTCAGTTGAAAAATATTTCTTGAGTATTAAAGACGTTATTAAAGACAAAAGACGTAGAAAAAAAATGTGTTATGTGTTCAGTATGTCATCGGGTGCTGGTGGTAATAATGTTGTTGTTGGCTGTAATACGCAAAATACGCGCATTGACGTGGATTTGCGGACACCAGCCCGTATTACCTATTATTACCTACCTATTGGCTGTAATATATTATTTTGTAACTCCCAACCCCACTGTTCTGGGTCAATTTCTCTTCCTAACCAGGTTTGTATTTGATAATACACTCGATAAATATGCTGTTGAGCTGCTGAAGAAGTAGGTGGTAATAATGGAAATTTCACACTGCCCCCGATAGGAAAAAAGACGCATCTAACAGTTTTTCCAGATTTGAGTTATGTATATTGCCGAAATCAGAAAAAAAGCGCGCATCTGCCTGTATTTTTTATATTTCTCTAACTTCCTCCAGTGCGGTTTTAGCACAACAAAATAGGGCGCTTCTGTTCATTTTTTACACCCGATTGAAGATGAAAAGACGAATTTATGTGAAACTTAATTAAAAAGTCGCATTTATGTAGATAATGTCATTATACTTTATAGTTTTTTTTTAGTTCAGTAATATAAAAGGCGCATATTTGTCCCTATTTCTAAAAGGAAGTTAATAAGACGCAAATAGGTATTTGCGACTAACGCGCTAAAAAAAAACTGTTTTTACATTAAGAAAAAAAGACCACATCTGACCACTTGCGCCCTATTTACTTCGTAAAATTGTTTTAGCATAGGCGCATTTGCCATAATCGTCTTAATTACTTTACGTTGAATAAAAAATTGTGTTTTACTTACAAATAATAAATTAGGCTATGACTTATATGATAACCACGAACCTACTGTACTATTTCTTTATACATCATTGACTATTTCTGATATACTACCTTAGATAAAAGGATTATTAAATATTTTATAAACATTTTACCTAAGCCAAGGGCTATCTACATACTTTCTAATTCTTAAGAAAAAAGGCGGAAATACCTATATGCGCCCATTTATGTTAAAATCATTTATTAGATAGATAAACTAAATACTTAGAAAAAAAGTACAGCCAAAAGCGTTTGAAATTTAAAGGACGCATCTAGCCGTTTACGTCTATTCAATTAAGTATGTAATATTTTCCTTAATTTTTTATGCTAAGATGAAACTGTTTTTTCATTATTTTTATTATAATAATTTAATAAATTCATATTATTATTAAACCAGATTAAAGCCTATTATTAGAGGGTATTATTTTCAACTTTAAGTATGTAAAATATTAATTTACTCGAAGACAGCATACGATTTCCCGTTTTATTCATTAAAACATTTATTTCTCCGTTTTTACTTTTTGTTAGATACGTCTTTTTAACTATCGGGGGCAGCACAGCTGTGCTTAGTCTTGTTACTCGTAGTTTAGCAAAGCTAAAGTATCTGTAATTATCTATCGAATGTTCTGATTTTGGAGCACCATACATTGCTAGTAGAAAATGTATTCCAGCATTAACAATGTCATCTCGAGAGCAATTTTCTTGTTGGAATATTTCTGCAGAATTGTTTAGACCACGCCTAACTTCTACTACATCACCATCCGATAATAAATTCATTGCAAATAAAACATGTAGGTATCACTCATTATGAAAACTGTTCAAGAGCATGGAAATACTAAAATAACGTCTTTAATACTCAAGAAATATTTTTCAACTGAGCTAAACACAGTCCGACAGACAGTAGCAGATATAAAGGGACGGGTCTCGGAACAACAAAATACAGAACATCTGCCATCGGAGGTCGTTTGTATAATATATAGTAGATTTTACTAAGTTCCAAACCTCTATAATATAAGTATACTTTTCACAAAACGCCCAAATATCAGATAGAAGTTTTTAAGACACTTAAAAACATAAATAAAAAACAATAGAGTTTACGCCTTGGTATACGGTACACAATACTGTATGTAAGTGCATTCTAGTCGCTTTCTCAGCGCTCTACTTCAAAAACGGTTAATTTTACAGAAAATTGCAAGAGGCATTTTTTGTAGATAATTTCACAACAAACAATTTTTATAATGACTGTATTGACCTCCGACCAATAGGTCGCGAGATATTTGCAAAAAACTGATTTTCGTGACCTTTTGACCTTTATAACTCTTTTAGCCGGCACGATATTAATGTCGATTTTTCACATCTTTATTACAACGTCGTAATAAAGGCGTGTACAAAAATTCAGCTCACTAGGAATTTTTCCGCAGATCGGGGTTTAAAATGCCTAAAATGACTGGACTATATTTGCTATTGGCTATTCAACATCACACTATGACTCTTAGGAGACGAGCAAAAAGGAAAAAGTCAGAACGAAGGCTAAGCAAAAACGAAGTGATAGCGCGGGCAGGTTATGCGATGCGATGGGATGGGACGAGCAAACAAAACATTTCACGCGAACGAAGTCGCGAGCAGAAGCTAGTTATATAACTAGCTTCTGCATGCGACTTCGCACAACAACAACAACAACAATCTCTCTCTCTTTCTGTCTCTTCCTATATAGGAAGAGACAGAAAGAGAGAGAGATTGTTTTTATGTTTTTCGAAAGTTCTGAACCCAATAGTGAGGATCAAAATGAAAATTTAAGATGGCGACAACTTTTGAGCTTCTAAACCTTATACTGAATAGTTCTGTATTAAAAACACGTATTAAATTCACACCTCTCTCCCTGACTCTCTTATTATGTACGAGTATGTGTGCGTGCAAGCATCGCGTAACGTGCTTTGTTCCTGACGGGGTTGCCCCGACCGAACACCCCTTTTTTATTCAGTGGAATTTTGTAAACGTATGAATAAATAGTCCAAGAATTGTCTGTTCTCTAGCCTCTGTTTTTAGGCTGATATACATAAATAAATGATAAAATTGTTGATGAATTGAATGATGAAATGAAATGATGATAGACATAAATACATATAAGTAATTAGCAGGCACGTTTTTGTTCTAGAAGGAAACTGTTTCACAGTGTCCTGACAGGCAATCTCTACAAGACGAATTATTATATACTACTAGCTTCCACCCGCGGCTTCGCCCGCGAGGTATGTCGATAAAAACTATCCTATGTCCTTCCCCGGGATGCAATCTATCTCTCTGCCAAATTTTGTCGAAATCTGTTAAGTTGTTTAGGCATGAAAAGGTAACATACAGACAGACAGACAGAGTTACTTTCGAATTTATAATATTAGTATGGATTACCACTTCCATTTGTTTTTACAGGTGGGAACTCTGGGAACTCAACACAACAATGTAGTCACAATTTCCAGACTCGGCGACATCCCCCAAAAACCAATTTGATACCACCACCAACAAAAATGAAATGTTTTTAAACTGTCCTATTTTGACGGACAGGGTTCAAATTTATACCTGTCGATTATCGTCTCGATACAATTCATACAGAGGACAATAAGTAAGTGTCACCATCTGGAATTCCGCCAAAGAGCAAGTAAAGAGACCAATCGGAGAGAGACGCTGCTGTTGAGTATCTTTATTGCCCGCCCTATCGGTGCAAACTTAACAAGTTCGTACGGGCCACCGGTACTTTAAACAGCCTCTCTCTTGGCCCCTGCCGCAGCCTACTATTTGGAATGAGCAATCCCAAAGATTCCAGTATTTGCGCATTATTCAACATACCACGAAAAATTTAAGCAGTGCGAAATTGCGCCTTACCTCCAACTTATAGCAACCAAACATCCCTATTACAAAGAGGGTTGAATACTTACATAAGTGGATAGAATGGGTAGACGCCAAACTGCTTCCTAAAAAGGAACCGGGTAAATTTATTTTGCATTTTTTCTATCATAAGACAATACTTAGTTTCAAATGGATTTCAGATGATAGTACTCGTTTCCAGGTTACTTCCAACTAAAGCATTATAAGGCGACTTCACAGCTGCTGAGTTAATAAATTCACATTACAAATCCAAGATTCTTGAAGGCTTCCTTACATACTTATACGATATATGCGCGAAGCGATAAATCTTCGGAGAAAGTGACCCCAATATCACGCATCGACTTTACCAGCGGTATCGCATTCCCGTCCATGATATATTCGTGATATCGGGGAACCACGGTCCGCGTAAAAGACATCACGTTACACTTTGTGACATCAAAGAGTAGCTTGTTCTCAATACTCGACACAATCGATGTCCTACTGCAGTAGTTCGCAGTGCGACTGTTTGGTAATCCGCATGAACAACTTCAGATCATCTGCAAATAGTAAGCAACCAGCATCTTTCATAGCTTCAGGAAGGTCATTTCTCATTATAATAAACTCTAACGGTCCTAAATTAGTACCCTGGCTTACCCCTGTAAGGGTGTACGATACGTATACGAGTCCGAGGTGAAGCCAGCGTATTTTACAACTTGTTTCCGATTCCCTAAGTAGCTCGAAAAAAACTTTAAAAGGGCTGGAGTAAAATCGCAAATTTACTTCACAGAATGTCGTTATCTACGCTATCAAATGCCTTCCTGAAGTCGAAGTAACCGACGTCCAGTTGGGCCCCTGCCTCTGAGCCCACTGGGGCGGCCTGGTTAAAAAAACACATTAAGTTAGAATTTGTGCTGCGGCCCGTTCGGAGACCATGATGCTCATCGTTAAGCTACGTAGCAAGTAGTAACTTGCGAATGGATACAAGACCTCAACGCAGACTCAAAGACCTTTGCAAATGCCGACAGTATTGCAACAGGTCTGTATCCGCTGACCTCAGAGGCCGGAGCACCCTTTGGTACCGGAAGAATTACATTGTATAACTTATTCTCTTTTGTGAACTTGAACTTATCTGGACTATCTATATCTAAAGCGCGATCTCCTAACACCACAGCTAATACCAGGAACACAAAATTAATAAGATACTTTTTTATCCAGGATTCAAAATAAACTAACCATCGCCTGATATAGCGGATTTTAAAAGTGCTGGAACTGATAACAATGCAGCAGTGTTTTGTAAGAAAATAATACTTACCTCAATTAAAATCAATGACATCGAAAACCTTTAATTATCTTGCAATAAGATTTAGCTATAAATCCAAACACCCTAGTCTGAATGTAATGTACTTTAATTCCCAGAAAAAGCAAAATCACAAACAATCCTCATTTTCCGGTACCAGGACCGCAGGAACTACAGGAGGTATCGATTGAACAAGTCGTGTAAACAAAGAGTTCCGTTGTGCTCGCGAATGACGGAGGTGTTGGAGCCAGCACCGGATATTGCGTTGTTCTGCGTCGGAAACGGGCCTCCTTCTGTCATTGTTTCGTTTCGTTACTAGGAGAACTCGATAAAGAATGAACTGTGGAATACTGAGAAAATTAATTAATTAATGAATATTCGCTTTGCTCGCGGATAAAACTTTTTTTATTAAATAAGAACAAGTAATAGGTACGTAGGTAAAGTCACCATTTTTCCAGTTGTTAAACCCAATAACTCTCTACCCAACAAATAAATGAAAACGAGGCTCCTATGTTCAGCAGTCGCGCTAGGAAAAACAATTTTGCAGTCTTCTTTTCCTCCACTTTTGTATGTTTTTTCGTGAGTGATTTCCATACGAGTTTTATCTAGAAGCAATATTGTCCTAATATTAAAGCAAAAGCCACACCGCAGAACGTAGCGAAAACCAATCTTGTCAAGCGAAAGCTGTAAGTATCATTTTAAAGGTAAAAGCAATATTTTTCAAATTTTTCAAATCATTTTTTAAACAGAATCCAAGTCAACACCCAATACTTCAAAACTTGGCAACAACGCATGAAGGATACCTACTGATTATGGTACACACGATACTATCTCAAACAACCCCGCCAAGTTTCGCGTAAGCATCGATACTACAAATGTGTACCCTCAAAGTGAAAGGGTTAACACAGGGTAAGGGAAAACAACGAGGTAACTGATAACGTTACTCTTCAAACAGGGTATGGAAATAGTGAGGTTATTATAGAGGTATGAGGAACAGAGTGTAAAGTTCACTCATACTCTATAGAAAAGGGAGGATCCTCCGACCAGACGGGTGTTGTGTCCAGGCAACTGCCCGATGATTCATGTCGGGTCGTTGTATCTGTGCTAGTTGCGCGGTAAACTCTGCTTGCGCGATGCAGGATTTTGCGTGACGTCAGTATGACGCGTTGTCTGCTTGTGGCGTTGTGATGTTCATATTATTAACATTTTGACCGCCACAGTCATGTATAGATGACAAACCAAAATGTGCCCAGCACGCCACGGTTCGCCTACATGACAGACTTTGACGCCGAGGGCACGTTTTTGATTTTTTGACGTGTAGCGGTCAAAAGTTTTATATGCAAATTTTATATGCAAAGTATTGCAGTTGTGCTCAACACGCACTGGGCCTGTGTGGCAGGTTACTGTCCACTTACAGAGAGGACGCCTGGGTCCACGCAGTGGGAAATTTATAGGATGCTTAAGAAGGCCGTTTTCTAATCCGATCATCACATGAACACGCAACCGTCGCGTTAATTTTATTCGGTGAACCCGAAAGCTTCGTCACGCCGACAAAGGCTTTCCAGGTTTTTCAATGACTAGGAGTGACATTTTTAAACGTGACAATCTCGCATTTGCGTGACCGGTCGCTTTAATGAGGATACGTAAAAGGTGTATTTTGCAATGTTTTACAAGTTATGAGACCATTATGACGGCACGGTTGGCACAGTGGTTAAGCGATTGACTGCTGCGCTGCGTGTCGCGGGTTCGATTCCTGCATGCATTTATAATATTAGTATGGATATACTAGCTGCGCCCCGCGATTTCACCCGCATAAGTGTCGATTCCGTGGGAATATTGGAATAACAAGTAGCCTATAAGTTAATCCAGGGTGTCAGCTACTTTCCTACATTTTATCAAAAGTTGGTCCAGCCGTTTGAGCGTGAAGAAGTAACAAACAAATAAACACACACACACTCAGAAACATTCGCATTTATAAATATTAGTGTGATTATATAATGTGTGCGTGCGTGTGTTGTGTGTGTGTTAGTGTGTAATATATATTATATTTAGGATTAATTAACAAGTTACGAGAATGTTACTGTAGGAACTTGTGCTTGTTTAATGTTATGTGATAAGTTGAAGTGGATTCACATTAATTCTAAAGGTATCTACAGTCACCTAGGAGATCAGTTTGCGGGCTGCTAATTTTAATCATGTTAAATTCTGCTCAAGTTTCAACATTATATTGCGTCTTTATGATTTGTTTAATCTTTAAAAATCGATAAACCTGATTTACACTTGTACGTCGTTTTTTTCGTGTGATCATTGAAAATCAACGTTTAGCTGTAACAGTAGGTCTCCCATAGTAAAGTATCATACTAAGTGGAAGCTTCTTGTGACAGTCAAGACGTGTAGCTGCCGACTATTTTAGATCCGCGCCCATAATTATAGATTTATTTTGTTTTCAGTAGTAAGTATATATTATTTTTATTCCAGTTAATTATCTTTTCTATAAATGCACGTGTTTCTGTGGCAATTTACCAAATTTTCGTGCATTCCTTCTTATAAATTATCCAAAAGTAATTTTCAGTTTTATTATTCATTCTATAACCTATTTTTTTCGACAGTAGGTACATCATTTCAAACTTTTTAACGATTATTGCTTTTTAACGAACGCTTATTGTGAACAGCCACGACTCCCAAACTCCCAAATCGAATCCCAAAAACTCGAAGCTTTTAAGACACTTTCAATTAAAAACATAGGCAACCGTCCATCAATTTTTTTTATGGCCAGGTGAAATATATTCAAATAATTGTAAGAACTAAATTAAAATGTCCATTAAATATAGGTTGTGCTTTGTTTGTTATGTTAAAAAACCCAACCATTTACCCATTTAAAAATGGACTCTTCCAAGTATTAAATTAAAAAGTAGTGAAACGATTTTTCACACGACACAAAAACAAAATGGTTGAAACAAAAATGTAAAAACAGCTTACTTAAATTAATGAATGTGGAGGTAAAAAGTTGGAAGCACAGGCTTTTTATTTAGTCATAGTGAAAAATGGCGGGGACGCGTTTATTAGACTTAATTTATACGACGCGGTGATAAGGGTCAACAGTTGGTAAAAAAGTTAAGGGTACCTCTGTGTGTATTTGTTATAAAGGTTTTCTTTCTTTTACCTTTGCGTGTTGAACTTAGGGTAAAAGATAATCTTGTAAAGTACCTTTTTTATAGCATTTCTTTGAAGGATTGATCTGAGTGAAAGGGATTTGCAAAAACAAATATCAGCCTGGCAGAAGCCTTTACTTCACTCGGTGGAACGCAGAGCTAAAAGGCGACGAGACGTTGATGGCTAATCTTCATAGCCTGGCTCATCGGCGTAATGTTGCTTGCCTGACGGTCTTCTACAGACTGTACCTCGCGCAGGAGCTGTACGACCTGATTCCACCATCGCCCTTTTACCACTGGACTACTAGACGTACTATCCACGCTTGGTCGATGTCCCGACGAGTCGTAATCAGCGCTTCTCCGCCACAATTATTATGCGCACAGCCAAAGTGTGGAACTCCTGTGTTCCCTTCCACATTTTTCATAGATTTCCATCATAGACCTCATCCATCGCTTTTCATGAGGCGTGATCGAATTCAAACGCGGTCCCAATCAGAAATAAAAAAAAATATATAAAAGAGTATTTTCTTTTTTTGATACGTGACAAGTTTCATCTAAGGTTAAGTTCTTTTGAAAAAGTCCTGACAGAAGTAAAAATATCTGCTTTGCGTTATGGGCTATACAATCAGAGACTTCGAAAGAAGATGAAGAAGAAGAAGAAAATCGTGTTTAAAAAAAAGAAATTAAGCAGCCGCTGATCCCGGCTGTCATTCGTAAACTTTGACAGTCGTTACGGGTAGTGAGAAACCCAAAAGTCTGACTACCAGTCTTACCAACGGGTATCGTGTTGCCAAAGTTGTGGAGGTCAGATTGGCAGCCACTCCATATAAAATACTGGTATTTAGCTGCATTCGGCTAGGCTGACCCCAATATAGTTGGGAAAAGTCTAAACAGATGGATATTGTTAACCTACTACTTACCTTCTGCCCGCTGTCATAATCTAGTTTACAGAAAGATGTAAAGGTTTCAGTAGAATGAGAAGACACATATCAAAATCGTTCACAACGTTTTTATTGCACCGTGTAACAATTGTATAACGATACCTAAGAGTTACTTACAGTTACGTCACACTGCAATCATTTACAATTTGGCCACTATGAACATCCATGAAATTATCCTTAGTTTTATCGAAACTTAACTAAAACCAAAGACTTATATCGTTAGATTTGCCCTTACAGTACTTAGATGTCGAAAAAGTGTCCATATTGAGTCCAGATAGAGACAATACGATTAAAATGTCATCGTCAACGAAAGAGGAACATTACCATCTTTTGAAGGAGTCGGGCAAATCTAACTATTTAAATCTTTGACTAAAACTGACTAGATGATACAAAAATATTAAGTATGCCAATTAAAATTATATATCATAAACTCAAATTTAACTAAATCCCTATAATGTTTTTAAACAATATCTATTTTAGACATGAAAAATCTAAATCAGACAATTTTTTTCTGTTTCTAATTTCTCAATTTTCTACTAATTATAAAAGTTAACAATAAATAACTAGGTGCTATCTAGCCTATAATTCTCACACAGCAATTTTATACAATATATCTGGTAATAAAAATGATATCTTAAAGTTATGATAAAGATGAGAAACGCTAGCTTTTAATTTACGATTATCACAATTCCGATTTAGTGAGCATAGCAGTTGATTTATTCCGATTTATTGATACTAAAATATAAAAAAAAATATGCTTATATTAGCTTTTTACATAAAGAAAATCCTTTTCCTGCCTTATGTTGTTTTGCATAGCTTTTTTTAGCTTGTTTGTATGATTATTAAGAATAACAATATAATATTCAACTTAACTAAAACTATTAACAAAATAAAATATAGCGCCGAAAAGTTCCTCCGCATTGCTGTCGACTGGTAATGTACCCAAGAGACTGGCGGCATTGTCACGTTGTATGGCAATGCTTAACCTCTGGCCAAGGTAAAAACCGGCCCCTGAAGATTTTGTATCTTATTAAAGTTATACACAATACATTTTTCTGTATAATAGTTTCGAAGATAATAATTTCAGATAGCGTTTCTCATTTTAACATTAACTCGAACATTTGATAAAATTGTACAAAATATTCTAACAACTATATAATGCAACGAATTGTAAATAGATTCATTATACGTGTGGATTGGTAATAATACTAATAAAGAAATATCTATAAACAACGACAGAGGAAGCACATAGGTAAGAAGCACAACACAGAGTAAGTTACTAGATCTAGGAAAATTCGGGATAAGATGTACACTGATATATTGAAACTCATGGAATGAAAAAAGAGGTAGAATAAGAAGAATGAATACTTACACTACTATTCTGTTAATAAGATAAACAGAAGAATTTAAAACAAAAGAACATCTTTGGACCAGAGGACATCGAAAATCAAACCTAATAGTGGCGATGAGACCCCTCTTTGAGGAGTGGTTAGAGAGACGTCACGGCGCCCTCACCTACCGCCTGACGCAGGTCCTCACCGGACACGGATGTTTCGGGAGGTTACTGCACATCATCAGGCGGGAGCAAACGCCCGGGTGTCACCATTGCCAGGATTGCCCAGAGGACACGGTGGAGGTCTGCCCCACTTGGGCAGAGCACCGCCGTGTCCTCGTAGAGGCGAGAGCGGCGGCGACCACTCGCGTCCAGCCCTGGTTCAAGCCATGGTCCGGGGCGAGAGGGAGTGGGAGGCAGTCGCCTCCTTCAGCGAAGCAGTCATGCTAGCGAAGAAGGCGGCGGGATGGCTGAGGGAGAGAGCCTCCCATCCCAGCCGCCGCGGAAGACGCTCCGGGCGTCGGGAGCCACGCGACGACTCCCGGCCACTGGGTAGCTCACCGTCCGATCAGGACCAGGCCCATGCCGGACGGCGCGTACGTGTTCCAGGCGCACCTCAAAGAGATGTTAGCATCAAGTGAAGGGGACCGTCAGGGCCGAAGCCTGCCGGGTTCTTGGGATTTTCTGAAAGGATTACCGCTAGCCCGGAACATAAAGGGCTAAGGAAGGAACACGGGTGGGTTTTATTCAGTAAGATTCTGATACTCCCTTCCGCTCCACCCAGAGCGGGAGGGGTCATTTGATGATTTCCCAACTTCAAAAAAAAAAAGCTGCAAGCAATATTAGACGTGCTACACTGTCTTGTACGATTCGGCACATTCGAATCGGCATTATTTTTTACAACTAAGCCGATCCGAAGCACTTATCTGCTACATATAATTATTATATTCGGCTCTCATTAACCTTGTGCCGATCGACAAACTCCGTTCGGCGTCTACCTTCGCTAAATGGCATATTGCAGTTGATTTTTACCGCTTGGCTCGACTAAGTCGCACGTACAAAGCGGCCGTTTTCCCAAACATAATATTATGTTTATTCAATTTCACTGCCCGGCTGTGCCGATCCGAGCAAATGTGTAGCTCGCCTTACATACAGTCATCATAATTAATCTCTATTATTTCTCAATGTCCGACACATTGAGAAACATTATTAATTCTATGACATTGTACACTTATTATTCACAACTTACAGGTATTTCGAGATTCTAAACAGTACCTAGACGTAGAAGTGTTAGTAGAAAAGTGTAAAAGTACCCTGAAATAAATTTAATACATGAATACAAGTTTAAAGCTTACATATTGTTTGAAGGGCGAATTGTGGGCTGGTGAAATTTGTTACAAAAATATCGTGGAGAAAATTTTGGGACACAACAGAAATTTTGTTGCAAGAAATTGGAGCGTTTTTAATTTGTGATTTTTCAGACTATTAAAATAATACACATACTTTTATTACACTTTTTTTTTGCAGGAGTTGTGATTATAAACAGTGGAGAAAAATACATTTCTCTTACAATAGAATTCGATGATGAATGTGCACTCATTTCAACAAACACGGGGCCAAGTGCAAATAATTACACTACACAATAACTGTTTGATCCGTTAAACCAATATCCATTTCGTTTCATGATATAAATGTAATTACAGTGACACTATTGACTGCAAAGCCCGACAAAATTGAAATTTGATGGTGTTTATTTAACAAATTCAATGACACTGAGGAGACATAATGACATTTTAAAGACTGGTATTACTGAAACTATTACAGCCAGTAACTAAGAAAAACTTGCAGATAGCAAAAATAACTTATACTCTTTGCAAAATATTGACAGGAAGGCCATTGAACCTCTCGACCTTTTTGCAGAAGTAAAAGAAATATAAATATTTAAAGCAAAAAAGCAAAGCTTTATTACGCAAAAAAAATATATTTCATTCCCCTGTTGTATCAACAGGCATGATTTGGATTTGTCCAGAACGAAATTGTTTGTGGAAGCGGATATTATTCTCTAATAAATATAATTTATTACGGTTCCATTAAATCTGTGTAGATTTCGGAACTGATAAATGTGCTGTTATTAATCATTGATGTTTGTATGATCATTATTAAGGGATTGTCCAACAATTCCAGGATGAATACTGATACTGATGGAATACTGATAGATTTACTATTATACCATCGGAATAGATTATTGAACGGATTTCTGCAATGTGAACACGGAATATGGAATTACACAACGTTATAAACTACAACCATTTGGAAACATTAAACATTCGCATATTAACAGCATTCATTAACTCCTAAATTCTGTGCGTTAGACGTAAGATGTACTCGATTATTTTAATAGAACCAATTCGAAAATAAAGAACTAATCTCACTGACAAAATATCTCTAAAGACAAGTCTTATAATAAAACTGTTAGTAATCGTCAAGTTTGCTCAAATGTCTAAACTTGAAGAGACAAAACAAAATAGAAATAAGAAAGGAATAAATATCCAAAAAGAAACCGTGAAATAGAAGATAAGCTCAGCTTTCAAATTTAGTCAAAGTTGCATGAAATATGAACCAATTTACGAGGGTTTGATTGGGTTTTGTACAAATGTCAGACAAAGTTTTACAAGTGCATGTTTCTGAATTGCTGAATCCACGAAACGTTCTGGAGACTCTAGCAGAGAATGGTCAATTAGAAGACCTTAAAACAGATAAAAACCCCGCTGGGTCTTGCTGCGCCTGTCGCTTAATTAAATCGGATTAGATAAACAAAGATTCATGGGACAAAGTAATCTTGTAAAGACTTCCTTACACATTTTTTCGTTCTTTTAAAATAATCGAGGTTAGGTCAAAGTAATTAATAGTGCTAAGCAATCACGCATCGAGTTTCTTGTGTACTTCCTCCTGCTGAGGAGTCTGGAGGAGGCTCCGAGCTCCTTCCACCTCCACTCCATTCAAGAGCATCAATCATCTCCATCAGCTCTTTGAACACAGCTATGACTCTCCAATTATACTTCGCCGAACACTCCACGTACCCACACTTCCAGTGTTTGCGAACTAAGTTCACAATATTTCTTCTCTTCTCTCTTGAATCTCCGCAAGCACTTTCTGCAATAGCAAGTTGCTGAAGTCCACTAGCCGCGGATGGAGTGTTACTACAAAGTAGATCCTGTTTATTGCCGACAACTAACACTGGAACGTTCCGCATGTCCCGACTTTCAACCATTTGGTCTCTCAAAGTTCGTATATACTGGAAAGTTTCCACGTTAGATAAATCGAAGACTAGAATATAAGCAGTTGCACTTCTGAGGCCGTAAAAACGGTAGTGGGCCCATTCGTAATACGAGTTTATCGGAAAGTAAGGTATTACTGGTACATCTGTGATTTTGACTTCATAAAGGTGCTCGTTGATGATCACCGAAGGGTAGAATGTGTGTTTACGGTCTGTTGGCACGTATTCCTCTGAGAAATCGCTCCAAACGAATTGCTGCGAACAAAGAAAATGGTATTACATAAAAGGGGTTTTGTAAAGTGACTAAGATAGATTTGGGTCTGATTCATTAATCACCGTATAAGCTGTGCTTCACCTTGCCGGGATACGTCGTAATCAGGCTGACGACCCGCCTGAACGGTGTGACACGGGCTATAAGTTTGACAGTTAGGTAGACAAGATGCTCGTTATTGGTCCTTCGGGACGCACAAAACGTAAAAGCTGCTGTTTTGTCAGTGCTTTTTGTTTACCTTAAGTTTATTGGTAGTGTTATCGAGAACCTTGAAATAAAATATGGGATCATAAAATGTGGAGCTTAATAAGAATCATATTCCCAAAAGAGAAAAGCTAAAAGGTTTTCGATATAGTTAAACCAGAAAAAACAGGAGTGGGATAGGTACCTTCCCATCTATACCTAGGTTTATAATAAATAGCCTATTATGAAAATTATGTTGAGTAAAATTTCTTACAAGCATAATCAAAGATCACATTTTACAAATTCCCAACAAAGGATATTACTTATTACAAAATTAATTCATGTAAAGAAAATATTTATAACTTTCTCATAATGTAAGTTCATTATGAGAAAGTTATAAATATTTTCTAAGTAAAAAATTTTAGGATCATTAATTTCTATTTTATACCAAATTATTTTCCAAACGCTTTTATATGTTCGTTTTATCCTACTCACCAGTAGTTTTTCCTACAGATCTGCTGTTTATGATAAAATAAACAATATCTTTAAGCGTTTCTGCTTTTATTGTTTATGTACAGACGGCAGCACATCAAGCTACCCGAAACTGTCAAATTTTCCTAATCAACTTTGAACCTTATGCTTTAGCGATAAAGTTTAAAATCTATTAAAGAAATTTGACAGATTGTAGTAGCTTGATGTGCTGACTGCAATTTAATTTGATAAATGAATTGTTTGTTTTCTATTAATAAAATTTAATTTTATTCGAGAACATCCATCGGTTTCTTATAAAATTTCAACTATATCCGACGATCCTGAATACTTATCTCTTTTGTTGACAGTACATAAATAAATAAAAAGAAACTTTTCAACTTACTAAATTCAAACAATCCATTCCACCGAGACCCATTCAATCGGAACAATTTTCTCCTACGAAAGGAAATCTCGAGAACTTCGTGAATTCTAAAGCAAAATTCCACTTTGTAACAAACAGCTCGCAACACTACAAAGTTATTCATAGCAAAACCAACACCAATGCTATCAACCAGGCGAGCAGGTGTTGTGGAGGTAATTAGAACTGCAGTTGTACTACAACTTTCATGACATACGGTTCGGGAATATAAACCTGCTGCATTATATGTTGCCTTGGTACAGAAGTTACTTTGTCAGTTGATGTAATTACAGAACTTGTTACTATGACAAGTTACTTTGTTTTTCAGTAACATTTTATTAATTCAGAATGTTTGTTGCGAAAGTAAAGTAGAAACTATGGATGTTTGTAAAGTATGATTGTATGTATATATTACTAGAGTAAATAATACCTACTAATTTACATTGATGCTATTATAATTTCTTGAACAGAAGTTACACGAAGTTCGAAGATTGAAATGGGTGATGAATATTCTGCTGACGTTTCAGGCGTTCTTCAGAAAAGTCAGGTGCGTAGTACTCGCAACCCGCTTGCGAGTGTAATCAGATGTATGAATGTAAACGAACGAAGCAAATGAAGTAGATATGTAAGGATCGTAACAGTCCCCCATGGAAAAAAAGGCGTGGGTTGTATGTATGTTTTAAGCATTACATAAAATTCAAATACAAAATTGATAAGCAGAACTTTTAGATTACATTCAAAGAAAAAAACAACTCAAAACGAAATGATAAATATAATATAGAAATAGACTCATCATTATTATTCGTTAAAAATAATAAATTATGAAACAAAATATATTTCCAATTTAGATTTTCTTCGCAAGCGAACGAGTTTCATCCAATTTTAATAATAACCGAATTCACCGATATCCATTTTTAATTCAATAGATACGAAATAAAATCGAATTCACCAAATATGTTTTGCAAAGTTAATTAAGGACAACCCGAGCGCTGCTGTATACACACGGTACTTTCAAGTTTATCATGATATAAAATATTAATTGAATAACTGATGAGATTATAAATGAACATATCTGATAATGTCATATTGCATTCTTATGTGAGGACTGAGGAGAATTCTGAGAGGGAAGAAAAACGTCGTCTACGTTTTTGGGAAACTGAAAACTATCTTTCCTGATAACTAAAATAGAGTCCAGGCTGACTGACGGTAAACTGGAAATGTCAAATGTGCTAATTTATAGTCCGATTTATTGCGACTACACTTTGAAATCACTCTCTTGATGATCGACTATTACACGGCCTAACGTATCAAAGGAATCATAATAATGAGGTTTTCAAATAAATAAATGCTGTTCTAAACTAAAATAATAAAAAAAATTGAAATAATAAGTTTACAAAAAGTGTACATATGGTTCAGTAGTATATTATTAAATTAATCTAGGCCTCTATTAGGATTATAATAATCTGTATATAGATTATGGTATGAGAAATATGAGATCACAGTCAAAAATAGAACTCTGAAGGTAATGTAGACTAGGTGATATAAACCTTTTATCCCGAATAACCTTTTATCCCGAATAAAACTCTATAGAATAGCTCACTTACACGCGCCACTTAAAGCCACACGATGGAAAGGTGAAAAGTTTTTAAACATAACTTTACCCCTCGATAGCTACTGCTAGTCGATCGTTTATTGCTCGACAATAACCTCATGGCCTTCGTCCCCTTTCACAGCTCCTGGTGGATATTCTCGCAATTTTAAAAGTGGAGGAGGTTAACAATGCTCGTTATCGTAGCGTAGCGCAATATTGGAAAATATTAACTCATCACATTTCAAGCGTCTGTAGCACGTGTTGTGTGCACATGCAATAAAGCTCGAAGGAGTTCATTTTCTCCTAGTATCTCATCTCTCATATTATTTTTAAAAGATCTTATTTAAGGGGCTACCTCGACAATCTAAAATCCTCGAAAACCTACTAAGCGAGCGAAAGTGATGCAATTACTTTTGGAACGCAAAAGAAGAGTAATGGCTATAGTGTGCGTGCGCTCGGATTAAAACAACGTATGTGCCAAAACGAATTTACTCCTTTTTTTAACAAAATAAATAAATTTAATTTAAAACTACTTTGTAGTAGTAAACTTTGATATGATAATTCTCTATGTTTTAAAGTAAATTCCATTGAATAACTCTTAAGCGTTACGCCGCCATGATGTCGAAAAAAGTAAAAAGCTAGATATAGCTTTGCAATTTTTTTGTATCGAGAAAAAATTTTGAATCCTGTATTCCTTTTACATGATACTACCAAAGAGTCAAAAAACATATACCAATAGTAGATTATACAACAAGTGAATAAAAAGGGAATTTAGTTCGAGGTACGAAGTTGGATCCCGAGAGCAGCGAAGGATTCTAGAGTAGAATCACGAGCGTAGCGAGGGATTCTAGATTAGAATCCTGAGCGGAGCGAGGGATACAAGTACCGAGATAATTTTTTTATTCACGTGTTGTGTACTCTCATGCCGCCTGTGATACAGGTTTATCCTAGTACAGGCATCTAACATTAATACATATGTAAATAATTTCTAAGACTCTATGTAATAATTTTACCAATTTTAATACTGAATAAAACATTTATTTATTTTATTTTATTTTTACTCTACTTTTTACCATTGACTGTGAGAAAATAAAAAGGAGCATGGTGGTCTTTTAGCATAGAACATATGCTTCAAAGTGTCGACGGCTTCTTAGTGTTGGTTAATTCATTGAAATAGTTAAGAAATATGCACTCAGAGAAGGAATTGGCGCCATTCGTGGTTTTCCAGTCGCAGAACAAATTGTATGTTTTCAGGTACAACTCCCGAGATTTTGGCGGCAATAAATCATCTAGGTACTATAACTGCTGCTTTAGAACGAAATGATTCCGGAGTCAGTCTCTCATTTTCGATATCGGAAGAACTCATTTTATTATAATTACTTAAGTTAATAGATTTTCCAATAACACAAAACAACCACAATAACAGATAAAAAAGAATGTAACTAAATTGCCGGGTTTTTTTTTTTTATTTGGAATAGAATAGCTCCATTCAGCCTCCCAGTACGTACTTTCAGCAGCAGCGTTTTTTTTTGTACGTAATTCGTGTTTGTTCCAAATTCAAAATGTCTTTATTCACTCAGTGAGTAAAAGAGAGTTTTATTCACTGTTATCGATGAATAAAATGCCCTTTTTCGAGTGGCAATGGTAAAAAATATTAAATCCCTATTCCACATACTTAACAAGCTACACGAAATAGATAAACCACATCATCTTTTTCAACATTTCACCTTAATTAAAATGGTCCGTAACAGTTGTTGTTTCTTTCTTTATATTTAATACTAGCTGACCCGAAGAACTTCGTACAGCCATAGAAATCAGTCTATCCGAAGTCGAGATATCATCAAAAAAGCCGTTCCATACAAAATATGTGAGAAAATGAATTATCTTTTTTTTTTTCGCAAATTTTTCACGTTTTAATAGTTTTTCTGCTATTAGAGACGGAGACAAATCCCACAAATCTAAGATCATAAAAATCCCTCAAGCCGTTCTTAGTTATTGTATACAGGGTGAATTTTTCAAGTGGGCGTGGATGGCCAAATCCGAAACTATGAGGAATAGCGAAAATTACTCAAAGGAGTCGCGGGCTCGATTTATATGAAAACTACAACTGCATCATTGGATTTTTGAAAAATCAATATTTCTAGCCAGGAGTCAAACCTGTTGATTTAAAAGAAAAAACACATTATCATTATACCATTCGATAGTGTCGCTAATAAGGATCGAATTCTAGGAAGTAATTACATACGGCAAACTTAAGGAAAATGTTGGATTTCAATAAACTGCTTCTTATTTTTAAAGTACATAGGTACTAATACTTACATTACCTTTATTTTGTTCGAAATGATGCTCAATATTTTTATTAAAGGTGCGTCTAGATTACGTTATTATTGTTACTATATATGTTGATACTTATGTTATATAACACGCCCAAATTTTTTTAACATTATTAACTTCTCTATAGAAACATGTTATATAACTATGTTTAGTAACATGTTATTTTACACAGTGTGGACGCACCTTAACACAAGCCCGCAGCGCAGTCACCTTCCCAACATTATGTTCTAAATTCAAACTTTTATTATGTCTTTGCGGTTAAAGGTCACAATAAAAGAAAAAAATAAATGTGAACAATTTAAATCAGAACGTAAAGTGAATTTGGCCCCAATAAATGAAACTGTTTGACATTTCGTTGATTACTACTAACTGTGTTGGAACTTGAATTCTGTGATTTGAAGATGGATTTATCCAACGATGAACGATTTGATCTAATGATGCCTTCATTATCATATTTTATCAATGAGAGAAGTGCCAGTCGCGCTTTGGTATGCCTCAACGTGATTTCCCCAGCGTTAAGCGTCTCCAAAAAATGGTTAACAACCTTAAACAAGGAGGTAGCTTCATCAAAAGTAAAGTAATAAAGCCACGTATTAGTAATAAAGATTTTAAAATGAGCTATTTTAACTTATTTTGAGTCGTCCCCCGCTAACTCCACCCGCGATGCAGCTGAAAACATTCAACTGTCTCAAACTACGATATGTAAAGTTCTAAAAAAATACAATTATAAATGTTACCGTTCCGGACACATTGTACAAAAGTTACATCCAGGAGCTAACTTAAGACGTCTTGATTTTTGTAACTGATTATATCAAAAAATTGACAATGATAGACATTTTTATGCAAGATTTTATTATCTGATGAAACGTATTTTTCCAATAATGGTATGTTTAACCGAAAAAATAAACATTATTGATCACGCACTAATCCATTACGGATAACCGAAGGCCATTGCCAAGTGTGTTTTTCATTTAATTGTTGGTGCGGTATTTTGAAGGACAAAATATTTTATTTCAATATTTATGATGGAACGTTGACCACTTTTAAATATGTCGAAATTTGAAATTAACTGTTTGTGTGTAAGAGTTGGAGCTGGCCTTTGACCCAGACTGACCGTTTAGTCTTTCAACAGGATGCAGCCCCAGCCCATAATAGCCGTATACTAAAGGAGATGTTGACTCAGCAGTTTGGCGAAAATTTTATTGCAACGTATGATCCTGTGCCGTGGTCAGCGAGGTCACCGGATCTTACCCCCTTAAATTATTTTCTCTGAGGCTACGTGAAAAACGAAATCTACAAACAAACGATCTTTGGAAAATATTCTAAATGGAATGAATAATGTTGTAATGCTGAATGCAGATTGCAGTATAATCCTTGAGCCATCGAATCCAGCTATGTATTGAAAACAATGGCCGTCATTTTAAACAATTAATCAGTAAAAGTTTAATAGATAGGTAACATAAGAAAAATAAAAAGGGTATTTTGTTAAATATAAGCTCTTTTCTTAAGTTTGCCTTATGTCATTACTTCCCAGAATTCGATCCTTATTAGCGACACTATCGAATGGTGTAATAATACTGTGTTTTTTTTTAAATCAACGGCTCCGGTTCCTGGCTAGAAATATTGATTTTTGAAAAAAAATCAATGATGCAATTTTAGTTTTCATCAAAATCGAGCCCGAGACTCCTTTGAGTACTTTTCGTTATTCCTCATAGTTTCGGTATTGACCATCCACGGTGGAAAATTCACCCTGTATATATTTTTCTTAAAAATAAATATGGTTTTGAATATTAATAATGCCATACTTGTGACAAAACATAAGTCTTGACGCATTACACATGACACGGCAAAAAATAATCTGATATCGTGATAAAGATACGGAAACAGACGTGAATAACGGATACATTAATAACGTCGCATGGGCACATAATTCGAGAAAAGAATAATGTTATATACACAATCAATCATTTTGACGGAATGTTTTTTGATCCCCTGTTGAGCGAGCTCCATGTGTTGCATGTTTATTTTATACAAAAGACAAATGAATGGAAAATTGTTGAAAAAAACATCCATGTGTTGACGTAAACATTGTGAAATTTTCGTTTTTTGATTGAGATCGATTAGTTTTTTCGCCAAAAATTTGTACTAGATTACTTTATTGTAAACATTGTGTAGAATGTTTTCAATAAAATAATCTAAAAGCATAATAAATCTTTTGCTTTGTAGCAATATTATTATCTGAAAACATGAATATTATTATCTGAAAACATGAATATTATTATCTGAAAACATGAATACTAAATTTTGCTTGTAAAGGCTCCTACAAACAGGCGCGTTACGCGATACAATTGCGCGCGACACAAAGGCACCGCAAGTCGCGCAACGAGCGCGGTGCCTTTGTGTCGCTCGCGATTATATCGCGTGTCACGCCTGTTTGTTGGAGCCTTCAGGCATCCGAAAAGAGAAGCTTTTATTTATATGACTTACTACACAAAAGATAGCCCAGAATTTATTATACTCGTACGTCACGCAACCCAAAAACTTTATTCATTTTACTCCCGAAAACTATCATGTTACGGTAGTTTAATTAATAATACCAATACACTAGATGTTTACTAGCAAAAACTTGCCATATCACGTAAAACGCTACCCGAATATCAAATAATTAAATGTAATTACACATTCCATTTCCCGACGTTTTACACCTGTGCCCCAGATAGTTAGCGATCTACCCTCCCATATACTATGAGTGATATTACCCTACTACCGAAGTTAATTTGGTAGAACGCGCCAGATAGATCAAGTGTCAGAGTATACCCTTAACGTTTATGAAAGACGACATTGTCATATTATGGCCGTAATATCTTATCTGTCATTGTGTTTGATCAAAATGTATTCGTATTTTTATACAATGAAGAGTGAGGGGATGATTAATGAAGCCATTTGTAAGCGTAAAAAATTAAATTTTACGCTTACGTAGAGTACAGTTTACATTACATAAAATAACCACGCCTTGTTTCCCCGAAAGGTTGAGCAGAGGTGTGTTTGAGTTTATTAATGTTATTTTTATCTATCTGAAATATCATGCCGGAAATAATAAAAAATGGAAATAAAAACCCGTTCACATAGATAAAATCCATTCAGTAATTACTATCGACACATCCCACATCCTCAGACCTCATATTTATGAAAGCTACATCATGGAAATTGCCGTAATGCGGGATCCGTTTTTCACGCCTCGAATCCTAAAATCATACGCATAACTAATGAATCGGAAAATACGACGAGTCATCTGAATGTGAGCTCCATTGACGGCAGTAAATCTTTTATTCGAGTATTTTCGTGTTGCCGAAATATGAAGGTTAATGTGTGAAGGTATTTTTTTGTATTGTGTTGGTGATGGAATCAATATGAGGTAGGGGGGGCGGGGGGTGGGGTGTGTGGTGGCTCTATGTTATTCATAAAGGTGTCGAGGTTAGGGATATGGTAGTAGGTGCATTTTTAGGCACAGTTACCCCCTTACTAATAAACGTTGTAGGTATAGCGTCTGTATAGTTACACAACGCTTTGTCTTCCTCTTTAGAAAGTCAAATTACTGACTACTGAAAGAGAGAAATCGGTGTGTAACTATTCATCTGATATAATACGTTTATTAGTAAGGGGTACGTTGAAATATACAAGATGGCAGAGAACCATGGATTCAGTACAGTTTCTGTACTACTGAATTGCCGATGAAAAATTTCTACGCTAGAGGGGGGCTAGAATTTGCGTTAATGTCCAGCTTCTCTGTATTCTATATAATGCTTTGAGAAAATCACATATCTATGTTGCCTTAAGTTGTAATTTTAAACTTTGAATAGCAACCTTCAGCGTGCAAATAATATAGACAATTTTAAGTTATAACAATCATACAAGAAAGGCTCCTTCAAACAGGCACGACACGCGATAAAATCCCGCGCGACACAAAGGCACCGCAAGTCGCGCAACGAGCGGTTCCTCTGTGTCGCTCGCGATTATATCGCGTGTCGCGCCTGTTTGTAGGAGCCTTTAGTAAAAGGTAAAATTTGAATCATCAAAGTACATAGAACTTCATAATTAAAGCCAGGCTGAAGCAAAATGAAAACCAAAGCCATTTTAAACGTACCGTAGACAAAGTAAACACTTATGTCACTAATGTACCTATGTGCTTTGTATCGTTTGCGCTCTGTGTTCTCTGTCAAAGAGACAAGCTATATAACCCCGCATTAGTCTCTCCTTACTGCCTTATCTCAAACAGAACTACTGTCGGGACTGCTACAGTTTCTAGAATACAAAGAATTTTATGTTTTCAACGAGTAAAATAAACTACCACCATCAATTTTGCTAATGAACAAGCATTAAAATACTACTACTATTTTGGTGTATATTTTATCTATTCTTAATACTATAAAGAGAGAGAGAGAGAGCGAATTTTGTGAGTTTGTGGCTCACAAAACTGACTGGATGTGGTTCCGGAGGTTACCTTCCACATAAACTGAGAAAAGTAACCTACGAAACCACAGCTCATAGTTAAAAAATTCTTTCATCATTTGAAAGGAACATTATTCCAGATGGAGATGAGCTGTTATAAATGTAAATATATTTTTATTTACTTAACATTACTAATGAAATCTTGAATTCATGGAAGCCTAGCCAACAATAAAGCTTGCCAAAAGCGACAGAGTATTGTTGAAAGTCTTTCTGAGTTAGGGTAAAACCGGGATAGATGCCGCAGTGGGATAGATGCCTCATTCTCAAAAAATCTAACTTCCCAAACTCGCAACTAAGAATTAATAGTACAAGTAGGAGCCGCAATCACCCCGCACCTCAATTGTCCCCGGACTGTCGTATGGTGAGGATGCGTTTCGCTCGTGTATGCAATCATCTCCGCGGCGAACTTCACAAACACGTCAAAGATTTAAAAGTTAGTATTTGCCGTTGTATAACTTTATAACTAGTTATAAATTTCAATAAATTTTTTATTCCATCAACGTACTGGTTCATTAAGTGTTCATCTGGGTGTTAATAGTAGCTCTTTTGTTTTTAATTTATTTAAAAAATATTTGGACACCTATACCTATCGTAAAGGATAGTTGCCCTGATTTTTCGAGGTATAGGTGCCCCAAGGGGCATCTATCCGATTGGATTCAGTGTGTCAAAACTGGCTACATGAAACCTGTACACTTTTCAGAAATTATTGCTCAAGATGTGGAAAACTGAAAGCATTGTCCGGATCAACCTCATTTGAGTAGTATTAAGAGATGATCTCTATATTATGTTGTTTTAATTTTTTTTTTAAAGTTCGATTATGCCTGTTAACACTTAATAATTATATTTTATAATAACAATTAAGAATTAATACTTTTGTTGAACAAATACTTTTAAAATTTTATTATGTTTGTTTGTGTCATATTCATATTACAATTATCTTATAGGTAACGATAACAAATAAAAGATTTAAAAAAATAAAAAACGTTTTTCCTAATACGACCCATGTCTTTTGGAGACAATTGCTGTTTCAAGAGTAGAACGACCTCATATTTGGTGGGATTTTTCGTTTACACATTATAAAAGGCATCTATCCTGCACTGCAGGCATCTATCCTTCTTAGTATTTTCATGGTGGGGCAACTATCCATACAGGTAGGCAACTATCCTCAAAAAAAGGGATCCACAAAAAGCTAAATTCTGCAAAATTTGTAATTGATAGGTAAATAAAAAATAACTGTGATTCAACATAAATGATTAAGCTAACTACATTCATAGAAATAATTCATATAAAATTAATATTTTTTAAATAAGGAGGCTATTTCAAAAAGTGGTGCATCTATCCCGGTTTTACCCTACATTTCTCAACAAAGTACACAAATTAGCCAAATGTAAATTCTGATAAAGCTATTCAATGTGATTGTTTACGCTCTCTTTGTAGCCATAGACAATGTCTACACAGAGAGCTTTAGCGAAAGATGCAAAGACTTTATTAACTGGGTACTAGTTACGCAAGAAGCCTCAGTAAAGAGGGTAATCAATTAATGAAAGAGTACTCGAGGTCAAAATAAAAGAACCGGTGTTACCTGTATAATGCTAGTCTTTCCAACAGCTGGGGCCCCGAGTAGCACCACTTTGACGAGATCGAGGCTGTCAGGACTTGGCTCCAAGCTCGGAGCCCCGCACACTGTCAGGGTACCCCCTCCGCCCCTCTCCAGGTAGTCCAAATCCAATTCTACGACAAAGAGAAATAAACTTTAGGGTAATGTTGATCATACAATCAGCCTATAACGTTCCCACTACTGGAACCCAGGCCTCCTATTTATCAAAGGGACGGGTCCGTAATCTACCACACGGGGGCCCGTGTGTTAGATTACGGACTAACCCGCACTGGGCAGTGCGGGTTGGTAGATGTCACATGTCTGCGACTTTTTTATTCTACGACAAGGATTTCTCACGAAGTTTATTTTCAGTTTCGAGACCAGTGGTGATGAAATAATTAAACATTTGGAAGTTACATACATTCGATGCAGCTGACGCAACCTGTAGGTATTGCAAAAGTTTTCTAGTCAGCCTAAGTACTTGTCATAATAATTAATTATTATTATGACAGCGATATTTTGTATTTTGTTAAATTCAAAATGCGACATCATTAAATTTCGTATTGTAGCTTTATTAAGGCATGCGAATATAGAGGTATGAGAAACTGGGTGTAAAGTTCACTCATACTCTATAGGAAAGGGAGGATCCTCCGACCAGACGATTGCTGTGTCTGGTGAGCAACTGCCCGAGGATTGATGTCGGACGGAACGTTGTTTAAATGCTAGTCGCGCGGTAAACACTACTTGCGCGATGAAGGATTTTACGTGATATCAGTGTGATGCGTAGTCCGCATATAGCGATGTAGCTTCTTTTTCTTTTCGAATTTGATGATACAAAATTCATCTACTTAACTAGATTATCTTCTCCTTACTCCGGCATTTGAGAACCACCACCACCGGCCAAAGTAACTTATTACTAAAGTAATCTACCTGTGCCTCGAGGTCAAAGAGGATAATTACATACTTGCACGTAGCAAGTTAATATAATTTTCCTCTTTCAGGTACCAAAAGCTACTTCTATTTTGAATTACATTAAAATCGACTTGGTACGAATTAGTTCATAGTGAAATGTATCTATACTTACTAATATTATAAAGCTGAAGAGTTTGTTTGTTTGTTTGGTTGAACGCGCTAATCTCTGGAACTACCAGTCGGATTTGAAAAATTCTTTTTGCAATTTTGATAGCCCATTTCTTGAGGAAGGCTATAGGTTATTTAACATCACGCTATGACCTTTAGGAGCCGAGCAAAAAGAAAAAAAGTCAGAAAGAACGCTAAGCAAAAACGAAGTAATAGCGCGGGCAGGCGATGCGATGCGACGGGGTGGGTCGGAGTAACAAGAAATTTCACGTGGAGGAAGTCGCGGGCAGAAGCTAGTAGATAATAAACAGGCAGAGATCTAAACTCAGATTAGATTTTTATCATCAGATAAAAATCTAATCTGAGTTTAGATCAAATAATCTGAGTTTGGGTTTAATCTGAGGTTTGAAAAAATGATGTGATGATTCACATCATTTTTTCAGCCGAAAAAACTCCACTGCTGGACATAAGTCTAATCCAAGCACCGCTATTTCGACCGACTCTGTGCTTCTGACACCTAACCGATTTAGCTAATTAGATTTTTATATCTACGTATTAATTGTATTTAGGCATACTACTCTAACTAAACTAGACAATGTTGCCAGTCGTGAAAAAGATACTGTTTTTGACGACTGCCAGTAAGTTGTCTTAATTAGTTTTACTGACATACAGTAGTATGTGGTAATATATAATATTTTTATCACACACAAACAAAGAAATATTACATAGCTAGAGCGGCCCGTGGCTAAATAATAATAACAGCCGCAAAGGTCGATCGATCAGGTTAAGCTACGCTTGCCGCGGTTGGTCTGTGGATTGGTGACCATTTTTACAAACCGTGACCCCTCCGTGCCTCGGAAAGTACGTTAAGCCGTTGGTCCCGGCTGTCATTCGTGGATCTTTGACGGTCGTTACGGGTAGTTAGAAGCCCGAAAGTCTGACAACCAGTCTTAACAAGGGTATCGTATTACCCAGTAACTGGGTTGTGGAGGTCAGATAGGCAGTCGCTCCATGTAAAATACTGGTATTCAGCTGCATCCGATTAGACTAGAAGCCGACCCCAACATAGTTGGGAAAAGGCTAGGCAGACGATGACAAACAAAGAAATAAGAAAAAAAAATACGTAAATACTTATATAACAGTATGTACCTAACAAAACATGCTTACGATAAGAAAATAAAGACGACCAAAAATATTTATGACATCAGCAATCCATGAAAAATGGTTTATAGGCCGCCAGTAGCTAAATACGATCCATTAAATGAAAAACACAACAAAAAGATGATCCAACGTGATAAATGACACGTAATAATAGCCATATCGGTTCATCTACGTTTTATAGTAGATATATAATATTTTGGGACAAAAGACTGGGAATTTGTGGATATCAATAGCAATAAATAAAATTCATTTTATGAGAGTTAATTCGGTTACCAGTATGAAAAATTAAAAATAAGACGGATAGGTATGTAAATAAAAATGATCATGTTTAAAAAAATAAAATTATTTCCTTAGGTGCTCGCAAAATGGTTTCGATTACTTTCGCAGCTTTTAAACATAGGGTTGAAGAATAATCTAATGATTAAAATGGGCAAATGCGAGTCGGACTCACATACGAAGGGTTCCGTACCACAAAGTAAAAAAAAAACACCGGAAAAGACACGTTTCTTGTATGGTTTTGTTCACTTTTTTATTATTATTTGTTGTTTAGCGGCAATAGAGATACACACACTGTGAACATTTCAACTGTCTACCTATTACGGTCATGAGATGAAGCCTGTTGAAAGACAGACAGACGGACGGACGGGCAGCGAAGGGTTCCATTGGCACCCTTTAGGTATGGAATTACGGAACCCGGAATCAAGAATGTTATATCGTTTAATACTCTTAGAAAATGCTCATAACAACAATGCCATTAATCCTACACAAGTTGCTTATAATGCGATATAATTATGTAGGATTTCAAAGACATATACAATGCTGTACGTGTACAGTACACGATGAAGCAAATAGCTTGAATTCAACGGAGCGACTATAATCTAATATTAATTGAAATTCCATTCGAAACGCAAGTCAAGACAAGAGAATTCCTTGAGAAATGGCGTTCAAGATACGCGAAGGAATAATCCAAAATTATTTTCTTTTCTCTCATGTAAAGTCAAACACAGTGATTAGTATACATTTATACAGGCGGTTACTTGAAATTGGAACATGCAATTTCTTTTAAACAATGTTGTGAGGGTGCTGATTAGTCAAGTCTTTTACTCTTTTTTTATAAGTATTTCGTTACTGCGCCGTTGGTGTTGTTGTCGCAAGCGCGACTGCTAAGCGTGGAGTTCTGGGTTTGATTTCCAGGTCGGGCAAAGTATTATTCTGTTTTTCCATAAAAATATCTCAGCAACAGCCCGGAGTTTGAAAGTTGGCGGTGTGATACTAGTACAAATCTAACTTAGAATGATGTATTAATGATTAATTATAATTCTGTAAATACCCTGTGACTCGGAAAGCACGTTAAGCCATTGGTCCTGCATTGGATCTCTCTCCGGTCGCGTCGGATTGCCGTTCCTTCGGACTATGAGAGTGAGTCCACCTGTGTTTGCGCACACATTTGTGCGCTATAATATCTCTCGCGTAGATAGCCAGTCTTCGTTGAGATTGAGATTGATTGACATTCGGTCTGGAGAACTATTATTATTTATTATTAACTCTTCGCACGTCGCCGTTACACCATTGGATAATAAGAACAATAAAATTCTATTGTGTCTGGCTAATTAGACGCGCGATGGGTTAATAGAATTTCTTAAGTGTAATGAGTTTTTATTAGACACACAAAATGAATATTGACAGTGCAGTGGAAATCATTTTTTTTTTAATTTCTAGTTAGTTAACGAGTACAGTCAAACAAAGAGTATATTATCCGACTATACTCGTGGACTATCTATAAATCCTTTCTTTCACCAAGAAAATTAATATCAAGTTTGCGCGGGATTTTCGAGCTAAAAACCGTTTTGTAGTTGTTTGTGAAGGAAACAAGTGGAACCATGTTCCTGGCAGATTTACTTTGCTCAAGTTTTTACCTTGGATTAAGGATAAACCTTTGAAATACTTACTGTGATTTTGTTTGTATTGAAGAAACTGAGTTACGAAGCTGTTCGTTTACTTTTGGGGAGCGGAAGTTCTAAACGGAGGTTCGAGAGTTTGTACGTAATAAGGAAAAGTGTTTTTGTGTTTCAGATTAGTTTTCATCTTCCGTGTTGGTTTTGGAATAAAAAAGTAAGCAATTGTAATACTTATTGTTAAACAGTAAACCTGTCCCACTAAATGCGTTTAGCGCTAAACTTAAACACTATTATCACTCAGTCATCATCATTATCATCATTACAGCCGAAAGACGTCCACTGCTGGACATAGGCCTCCCCCAAGCACCTCCACTTCAACCGGTTCTGTGCTTCTCGCATCCATCGGGTTCCTGCGGCCTTCACAAGGTCGTCAGACCACCTTGTGGGAGGCCTTCCAACGCTACGTCTTCCGGTACGGTAATATCTCAGTCATCATCAAATAATTAACGCTACACTGAAAGATATAAGCAGTAAATAAAAATGAAAAACCATTAATCTGAACTGCTTTAAACAGTTCCCTGTGAGCCTAACGTTCAAAACAGTATTTTTTACTGATCCGAAAACAGTTAAAGCTTGAAGCAAAATGTTACCGTCATGACAGTAAACTTTAACGTTTTAAGTAGCTAAAAAAGGTCACAAAATTAACTGTTATATTCATTTGGTGACATCGTTCAAACCATTGAAATTTACTTACATTACAGTAATAGTGGTTTTTCTTTCTTTTTGTTGTTTTTTTTTTTCAGTAAATTGGTACTATGTTCAATCATTAAAAGTTACTGTATTGTCTTTTACTGATTTACAAACTTTTTTCATTTACTTTTTCTATTCTATTCTATTATCATAACTAGTCTGTTTTGTCCCACTGTTGGCAAAGGCTTCCCTCTCCTTTTTCCACACAATTCTGTCTTTTGCAAGTAAATTACTTTTTAGTCACTTAAAACACGAAAACACATGAAATTCAACTTAATACTCCAATCCTATTCCATTAGTATCAGAACGCCATCATCAGCATCTCCCTAGCCTTTTCCCAACTATGTTGGGGTCAGCTTCCAGTCTAACTGGATGCAGCTGAATACCAGTATTTCACATGGAGCGACTGCCTATCTGACCTCCACAACCCAGTTACTGGGTAATACGATACTTGGAAAGACTGGCTATCAGATTTTCAGGTTTCTTACGACTCGTAACGACTGTCAAAGATCCATGAATGACAGCCGGGACCAACGGCTTAACGTGCTTTCCGAGGCACGGAGGGGTCTTGGTATGTAAAGATGGTCACCCATCCACGGACCAATCGCGGCAAGCGTAGCTTAACTTGATTATCAGCCATTAGTATCAGAACATTATAATAAAATCAATTTCAACGAATTAAGGCCAAAATCAATTAAAAATATTTGCTTGAAACAATTTATAAGTAAAGCCCTCGCATTTAAAACATCTTCAGACTTTAGTAATAAGAATGTTTAATTTCGAGAAGGATCTCGAAAATAAACATTCTTATTACTAAAGTCTGAAGATAAAACCTAGAACATAGGAATGTTCTAGGTTTCGGTTACAAGAAGAATACCTGACAGTAACGACTTGGATAAAATATTCAGGAGCTGCGCTAGTGAAACAGCTCTCTTTTGAACCGAGAACAATAAAACTAGAGTAGGATCGTTAGTGGTATTAGGGAATTAGAATTCGAGACCAGTTTTGTAAATGGAAATTAAAAAGCTGAAAATAGGCAAATAAATGACTTTGCTACGGGAAAACTAAAGGTTTAAAATATAATAATATTTTAGACATAAAAATCCTTAGAGGCTCGTTACTAAAGGCGGGCCGCGCCGCATCGCAACGCATAGCAAAAATTCACCTGCATCACTTTAGTACATTTTGTGTGAACGATCGCATACTGCAAGCGGTCCTCATCAGACAACAGTGCAACGCTCTGGCAAATCGGTCGCCGGGCGTATTTTTGCGGCCGCTGTTAAACGTTGCACTGGACTCGATACAATTCAAATTCGAAATTTGAATCCATCTAAAACAATTACTGCGTTGCGGTGCGTTCAGCCGCGGCTCATGTGTTTTGGCGTATTCTTGTAATCCGACGCGTTGTGACCCGTAATGTCCGCTTAGCGATCAGTTCCGGATGGCATTGGAACGGGACATGGTATAAAATAAAGAAAATTAAAACGCATTAACGCACTGTCAATCACATAAATATACAGACCGTACTTCGGCCATTAGTGACCAATCTCACTCTCTCTTCCCTTACTGTCATAGTCCGACGGGAAGGTAATCAGATACGACCGGAGAGAGACAAGTGCAGGACCAACGGCTTAACGTGCTTTCCGAGGCACGGAGGGGTCACGGTATGTAAAGATAGTCACCCATCCACAGACCAACCGCGGCAAGCGTAGCTTAACCCGATCGATCGACCTGTGCGGCTGGTATTATTTAGCCACGGGCCGCTCTTAATCCTGTTCTAAAAGAAATTTCTAATGGAAAAACCCAATAACCTCTTTTAATCATCCTCGTCTAAACAAAACACAAGACAGAAAATGAAAACGCGATGGAAAAAACAGCAATTCCTGAATATTAACTGGACTATTAGACTCGCCGTTTACAAGAATATTTGGCGGTTGATTTTATAGACCAGCAACTGAAAACACTAGTACGAATGAAACATATTTGGAGTAAGTTACAGAACAATAATAAAATGGAACTTATTCTTCAGACGATTTATTACTACCTCTTTGAACTTCATGTCTCATAGAACGAAAATGAAACGAACATCTATATTATATTTCAACCATTAAACATTCGCAAACACATTCTTCGTTCAATTTCCGAAATATGCGCAATAAATTCAATTTCAGGGTGAATTTATTGGATACAGTAAACATAATTCAAGTCTTCTTTCGCACGAAAATACTGGCATTTTTTTTAAACGTGTTGTGGAGCAATATGTGTAACAAGTAAAAAATGCGAGCCTATTATGGGGAAGCTCTGGTATAAATCAGGGATGTTTTTCCTTTAAATCTCGGTACACGACAGTTTTACCTTTGGCTGACGCGACAATGTGTCGGAAGATTGCGTCATTCGTATATGGCCCGAGGTTTAGGAGAAAGTAAATAAGACAGCGGTGTTTGTCAAAAAGATGACTAGCAGTATTTCCTTTGTGAGATGAATAGAATAGAATAGAATACTCTTTATTATGTACACCATATAAATTACAGACATAAATATAGAAACTGTACAGTGCGTGCCACGTAAGAAGAGACTTGACCCCGCCTCCCCCGCCTCTTTCTGCCGCCCCTATGACGTCCGGTCCCGTCCCGCACTCAGACCTCATACCGCTAAAGATACCTAAAATTGTGTTCTGCGCATGTCAGACCACGTGGTGTGTCAAGTCTCTTCTTACGTGGCAAGCACTGTACAAAGGGTGACACACCAAGGGGAGGGGGGGTTCAAGGGGAATGAACAAGTGAATGAAAGTTACACAAAGAAATGAGAACTTTATCTACAACCATTTTTTGGTAACATTTAGTTTCACATAAATACTAGTGTGTGATGTTTATGGGTTCAAATCCAGGGCCTGCAGTCTCGACATAGATAGCGACGCTGTCGCAAACTACCGATAGCTAAATAATACCGAAAATAATCACTTACCGTAACGATTCTTACGACAAACGCAAGTCTCTACCTACATCCGAGATACCTCCGCCATAATTAAATTAAATAGATTTTTCAATAGCAATCCTACTGAATCACTTTGCGGGCTGTCAAAAATGCTCGCAAAATATTTTCGTACACATTACGAAAATCTTAAAGTTTGCGACAAACTTCGGTAAAATATCGTTGACAATCGATGACTTTGAGAGGCAGGCTTAGCCAAGTTGACAATCTACAATCGTTATCGCCAGTAGAAAACTAATCAAATGTATAGGAATGACATCATCTCAACGTTAAGTCACGTGGTCAGAGCAAACGAATAGAAAATTCGTAGCCAAGTTTACTCGTTCAAAATGATAGAATGAAATGTTATCGTTTCTACAACGTTGATCGCTACATCCCATACAAATGGCAGCCAAGTTACAGTTTTGACAAGCGCTTACGAAACGATGTCGTAGTTTATGTACGCTAGCTAAGCGATCGCCGAGACCCAAGAGTAAACGATAAAAAAATGGCGTCTATTATGATCAGCTGTGCAAAGACCGAGAAGTGTTTTGTTTAGTTACAATAATTTTGGACTATATTTACCATTTAGCAATTAAAATGCATACTTTAAATATGATGTGGTGCGCTAATAATTAAGAAGAGTGGTTTAGGCGCCAAACAAATTTTAAATGTGAATGCAAAGTTTGGTGGAGCTACACATGATTCACATACTTATATAGTCTTCTAGTAGAGTTGAATCATAATTTTATATGCGTGAACATCATCAAAATATGTAATGAAAAAGTATGGCTATTAGGTAGGTATTCATAATAGTAAAAAGATCTAATCTATAGGAGTTTTCCTGTGTTTTGTCTACAGAAACTAATTTTTCAGGTGACTCTGGATATACACAACGCCCTTGGCTTATGATACCTATCCTCAACGCAGTTCAAGGTTCTGTTGAAGAACGATACACTCAAAAGCATGTGCAAGCCCGTAACTGCATTGAGCGCTGTTTTGGATTACTCAAAGCACAGGAGATGTTTGCTTAGAGACAGGGTTCTTCACTATCATCCTCATCTAGCTAGCAATATTACAATGGCCTGTTGTGTGTTACACAAAATAGCTTTGAAAGCTTGCTTACCACCACTTCCTGCTGCACATGACGATGGGGATGATAAAACCATGCAAGATACCACACCCACTGTGACTGAGGGTAGCCAAAGTGAATTAATCCAAGGAAGAGCCATGCTGAGATGTTTATTGAATAGGTTATAGTAAGATTATTCTGTCTTGTTATACAATCAAGTATTTCCTAGCTTAACAGACAGCTGTGCTGCTGGGGAGTTTGTTGCGCCACTTCTCCCCAGCGAAAGCACTAGGAAGTGGTGTAGGGCGGGCGTTTTGGGCGACTGTCTTTTGTAATTTTGACGTTCGAAATGTGCTGATTCTCAGCCTAGATTAAATAAATGACTTTTGATTTTGATTTAATACGTATATTATTGTTTTTACTAAAACCTGACATTCATAATAAATTGGTAGTGGCGTGCACGGTGGGTAAGAAGGAGGAACTTTTAAGTTACTTATCCAATACTTTGTATTTACAATTCACTCAATACCTACATTTTAGGTATTATATTTTACTTTACATAAAAATCAATTTCCTACAGTTATACATAAATATCGGTTTCATTATTATTTTAAGTCTAAATTAAAATAGGTTTTGTTTTAATACTACAAAAGATCAATTATTATACTATTAAGGAGGAAGCGGTAAGGTAGCCCGCGAAATTCATATTTTCTTACGATTTTTGCAATTTGCAGCTCAGTGTCTGGGTGTACGTTGATTAAAATATGGTTAGCGACTGTAACAAATATGTATTTACAGCATAATAATCATTAGAATCAGTAATACAACTTGTTAAGTTAGTATAATCCTAAATGTCAAGATTTCATGAAATAGTCATTCAATATACCTACTTGGTTTTAGAGTTATTTTGATGACTTTAATGATTATAATTCTGTAAATACATATTTGTTACGGTTGCGAATCATAATTGAATCAACTTACAACAATACTGACCAGCAAATTACAAAAACCGTAAGAAAAATTGAATCTCGCGGGCTACCCTGGCGTTTTTGCCTTAACAATGCTAAACAATTTGTACATATAAAATTTAGAGAAGGAAAAAGTAAACTGGATTAGAATAGCAAACAATTGAAATAAAAAATTTATTGTTACTCTGATATTGCAGGCAATTTGAAATTGTTCAGCTGAGACCACTATCACTACTTTAGACTTTAAGGGATAATATCTGTCGAAGGTAGTGATGATGGTCTCAACTGTGGTAAAATTTCTATCAAATTCTCTACAGTACCAGCTAAACGACTTAAAATTTGATTTCGGTTTTCTTCAATTTCAATTCTTCGCGATTCCAATCGCAACCTTTCCATCTGCCTCTCGTGATAATTTTATCCCGGTCTGCCTCTAGTTGTAGCCGGCGATGCTCGACAGCCACGAACTCGCTCGTAGCCCGTTCGAAGGGCGTTTGTATTCGCCGCGTGCGCGCTCGAAGCAGCCCGTGGCGCCGCGGCATGGAAGTGGTGGGCGACGGGCTTACGCGATGCCGCCGCCGCTGCGGAGCCCGTCGTGACGTGGACGTGGTAGGCGACGTTGCTGACGGCATCGGCGCGGACGCAGGGCGGCGGCGTTAGCACTGGCGGTGGAGGATGGCGTGGAAGTTCTCCAGAGGGAGTAGGTGGCAGTGAAGGTCGGGTGGTAGATGCTGGTGTTGCTGAGAATAAATAATTACAGTCATTATTAAAATGTGCCCAAATGAATTATTTAGTCAAAACATTGTATATTAAAAAAAAAGTACCTTGTAATATAATCAGAAGGAATAAAATCCAACATAATTTCATCTGTGGCAGAATTTTGGGATGGACAGACAGTATGCACAGAATCTCTGGATGGTGGTGGTAGAGAGTTTCTCTCTGATGGCGGGGCCTGAAAAATATGAAGAATTTAAATTAGAAAAATTACACTTGTTTATAAAAGAAAATATAGTAATAAGCAAAGAAAACAAACTAACATCAAAGCCTCTCTCCTCAATTCCAGCTTGACCAATGACAGCAGTCAAACCCATTATGCCCAACACTCTTCTGAAGCAGTGAGAATTGTGTCTGCTGCTTGGACCACCACCAGTACCAGAAGCCTCAGAACGTATTACCATGGCTTTTTTCTTTGTTTTTGCTTTCCAATCTGCCCACACCTGAACATATTTGTCTGTTAATTTTATCATGCATGTTTTCATCAATCATTTTCTAGTCTATGAAGAGTAAGCTGGTTGTTGTATATACTTGCATCTTTTAGAATACTAAATGTTAATAATAGGAAACCAAATAATATTTTACAGTGGTTTGTGTGAGAATCTTACTTTTTTCCATTTGTCCAATGGCTTTCTTACTCCTCCACAAGAGAGTTAATTAACTCTCCTAGTTCCTGCCACAGTCGGTCAGCCTTTATTCGGCCTTGGGGACCTTGCCGGGGCCTCGTTAAATCGCCATGGCTAAAACATAAGTTATAAAACTATTTCAGAGAAACAAAGGGTCTATTGATTAAGTAAAGAGTCAAACACGTATCACGTCATTGTTTATGTTTCAAACTTTCGAGTGCCCGAATACCTATGTTAGATCTTCAAATAGCAAAGGAAGATATTTACGAAACAACTAACAATTTACGTACCTTTCCATGAATTCCAATAAAGCTGCGAACTGTTCTGGGTTTGCTCGAGATCTAGATTCCATCCTATAAAAGTTATCACTTCATTATTTTAAGGTATCTTTCATTCATAATATTATGCAGTAAGTATCATATTATCGTAACATTTTGAGACACAGTAATGTTTAAAATTACATTCCACACTGATATAATAATAAACCAAAATAGAAGAGCTTTACCTTATTTAGCTTACTTTCAAAACACTTAAAAACAATTATTTAACCGCGCACGAAGTACACAACTGTGACTGACGTTAGTTTGACGTTTGTAAGAACGCTCACCATAGACTAAAGTATAGGTTTTTTCTAAAAACGTTGTAGAATGAGCGTTCGACTCGGTCGTGTCAACTTGGCTACCAACTTATCGTTTTCTACAATCGTTTACGCCGAGACGTTAACGATTGTAGAAAGAGATTCGATACGAAACGTTTGTAACTTGGCTAGGCCTGGGATCGATAGGACTTTGCGACCGAATTCGGTCGTAAAGCGATCGCTATGAATGGCGAGACTGCAGGCCCTGGTACGTACCAATGACTTTTTCACTTCATATTATATAGTAGGTACTTTCTAAGTTTATCTTAGACATCACTGACGAATCATTGAAGGAAAACATTGTGAGGAAACCTGCAAACTAATTGCGTAACATACTAAGCTTTCAATCACATGTCGAGGGTTTGGAAGGAATTTCATAATCCATTGCTTCATAGGTTTAAAAAAATCATCAGGTCAAAAACGTAAATAACGCAATGAAAGTTGCTGAACTGGCAAAAAGAAAGGCATGGAATATGCATGATTTTTTTTATTTAAAAAATTAATCCTCATTCATGTAATAAACAGTTTAGTAAAACTGTTTTTCGGATAACTATGAAATTAAAAAAGATTTATGAGCCATCGAAGATTTGTTTCTATCTCTTTCTCGCAAAACGAAATTTAACACGGAGTTTATATGGCCGTAGTGACATGTGACGTCACAGTCTATGTCGGATCTCTCTGTCTAATTGGTGTGTAATCAATAGTTTTAAATGCTCATATCGGCCGTGTTTCTTGGCCGATTTTAATTTTAATTTCACTTTTTGTCATCTCTATTACGGTATTTTCATATTTTGTTAATAAATGCCATGAAAAAAATTCATGCATATTCCCTATTGGTATTTAATGTGTGCTACGCAATAACCACACAGAACTTACAAGTCTGAAATCATCAATACACCTTGAGCAAGCAAGGTGATCAATGCTTTGAATGCCTTCGCTGTATGAGAAGAGGAGATTCTTTTTTTTCAATGTAAGCTACAAAACTTGTGTTGTTGATACGCACGGGACCTACCGTACAAATATTCCTGTTAGAGGCAAAATCATTTTAATTTTGTTCCTTTTTCAATTTATCAGCAGTGTGTTTTTCTTTTCACGTTGGTACCTATTTCCAAGATCGACCCAAAGAGGTTACATTACAGTGATAATAATCTAAACTGCCTGTCTAGTACCCCATTTATACGGAACATGTGTACGTTTCGTACCCATTCGCGTTGTAGCTGCGCATTTTCTTGATACTCCCGATAAAATTTACATACTGAGTACGAACTTTTGAACATAACATTCAAAAGAAATAAGTGGATTCAAATGGAATGCTCAAATAAGAAGGTAAGACGACTGAAACAATTCTTTGGAAAAGTTATTTAGCAATTATGAAGAGAATGGCGTAAACATGTAAGTAAGCCAAGGACAAGGCATTAAAGTTACAGAAAAGTTTTGACTTGGTAGCCTTGTTACATATTTTGATGCTTATTAAATAGGATAAAATTATGAAGAGTTTGAGGATTTCGCTTAAGACTTCGTTGAAATTAATATTGTTATGACAGATCGCTCTACGAGGGCAAAAATGGACTTACAAACTAATTATAGACCGGAAAGCAAAGAAGAAGATATGGGAGACTAGGCTTATGCTATAAAAGATAATTAAACAAACAAGAGTTTAACATCAAAATCAAAATGAACACATAATATCAAAAACAGAATGGCGGCGAATTCAAAGCCAAAAGCGACAAGTCCAAACTTGTCACGACAGGACAATAGAGCCCCAATGCTAAAATTCAGTATAATAATTCAATTACCGGACATCAAAGGGCAACATGGAGAAAAGGGTCCCTTAGATTCCATTAGTGCTCCCCGCTGGTTAATTTGTAAAGGATGGTTTCCACCAAACGGCTCGCACCGCATCGGATCGGAACGGATTTTACAATCTTTAAACGATATTAAATCGTGTACACAGTATTTAAAGTCTATATTACCAAGCCGCACACAGCGGCTTGACGCTACACGCGATCGTAGCCGAAAGTATGCTGCGACGCACGTACGACTCCGTACGCTTGTGGTCATATCCGATCGAATTCTTTCGGCTGTCGTCCAAATTTTTATTTTCCTCTTCTGTGTTTTATAATTATTTTCTTCTTCTTCTAATGCAATAGCCAACAATAGTACGTCAAATTCAACCATTTTCAAAATAAGAACACGGTAGGAATGAAACTTATGGACTAGGCGCAGAAACGGATACGTTCGCAAGCGACGTACGGAGCTGTTTTTATACGACGACATCCTGCCGGACGCGATCGGCTGTCGCCGCATCCGTTCGTATCCTTTCCGATCCGAAGCGGAACGAGCCGTTTGGTGGAAATCATCCTTAATAGAAGATAGGGACACAAAGAGGTCTCGCGAATTGTTCTGAGAGATGATAGTGGGTAGGAAACTGTGTTAGAGTGATCTTAAGGTCTACGACCTACAAAGATAAACGTTACTTAACGTGTCACAAACTCTAATCACCAATGAGTAGTCAGAATGTCACAGCACTAGTAGATATCTGTGGGCTTCGCCGCAAAAAGAATGGAGATCTAAATGAGTGCCAAGTTCTATGCAAAATCGAAATATGTATCTATTTACAGGAACAAAATAACATTATGAACAAGCATTAAACTCTATTTCTTTGCTTTATTGGATACCTGTAACAATTGTTGTTATTTAAAAATGTGAGATCTTAAAGTAGATTAAATTTGACTTGGCCAGTTTTCATTACATCAGTAATTTTATAAAGTTATTCAACATTTTAATTCTGATAAAAACTGGCCAGGCCAGACTATCTAGCTTCATGAAATTTGGGCTTCTACATGTCCTTATGGATATAATTAAACACACGTACTTTTATGTGTTTACTTTAAAGAGGTTTTAAGTTATAGAAGGGTCAAAAGTGGCACCAAGTGGTTCGTGTAATATTATACTCGGCGCTGGCTAGCCAGTTCCTTTGCTTGAACTTGGCTTGATACGCTGCCGCGTGTCTAGATTTGACATTTATTCGAGCTACGCTTCTTATCTGATAATAGAGGCAATCGCTTTCAAAGCGTTTCGTATTTCTACGACTTTCAACATGATTGATATGATATAACCTTTTAGGTAGCTCCTATCATTCCAAAACATTTGGTTACATTTCCATCATTGATATCGCTGATAGTGTGCGTCCACATTGCGAGCCTAGTGCGATTGCGACGACGGGCGCGAATTATCAAACAAATAAAACGCGCCTTTGCGTCCATAGTGTAGTGACTAAGGCGGAAGCCTAACGCGACGGGCCTGAGCGAGACAACGCACGTAGTTTTCAAACGTTCCCGACCGCGCGTTCTGGCCGCACTACGGGCCTAGTCAGCAAGCGACACAACGTGCGGGTAGCGGGAGTAACAAACCAGTTCGGTCTTATCGCTCGGCGTATGCGCGTCTGTATATTGTTTGTTGTAAAATGGCGGTGAATACTGAATTGTTCATAACTGCGATTCAATCTTCATAATAATCTCAGTCTCTCTAATCTCAGTTCTTCATATAAATTTAAAAATTCACCACATACTTCCCGGTTTTTATTTATTTCGTGCACACCATCTCTAGTGTTCAACACCTCCCATCTCAGGATCGGACTGTCTAGTAAAAATATCAAATCCTCGTCCATAGTTTGCAATCCCTGAAATACGTCGAACCGCTACAAGAGCTCGCGCGTCACTGTGGCCACCGCACGCGCCCGCTCGCCGCGCCCGCGTTAGGCCCCAGTCACTCGCATTCAGTGTGGACGCACACATAGAATGTCACTTTGTCTAGGCACTCAGGCGTGGCACCAAGAAAAGCTTCTAACTGTCTACGGCTTATCATTTTCTTTTATTATCTTGAGTGATAGAAATAAGGAAAGAATATTGATAATATACGGAAAAAATAATGAGGTTCGACAAGGTATTGTTTTTTCATTTATCAAGAGCCAAGTAATCTAATAAAAGAATAAGGAATTAATGTTTCTAGGTATTTATGTTACTTTTGTAGCCATACAATATATACCATACTTACTAAGCATCTATATGCTCTTAATTATCTGAGTTCCTATGAACTCAGATAATTTATGTTTTGAATAGTTATATGTATAGGTATACTCAAGATAGGAAGTTTAATGTCATTTTAGCACTGTTTTTTAGGGTCCCAAAAGGTGCAAATCTTTTTTGATAGAATAACAATAATACAGGATGTAAACGACCTTTCACGAAGCCGCCATCTACGCATTCTGTATAGACGCCAGCACATCAAGCTACTCTAAACTGTCAAATTTTCCCAATCAACTTTGAACCTTATGCTTTAGCGATAAAATTGAAAATCTATTAAAGAAATTTGACACATTGTCTGTACCTACATCAAATTAGTAACTTTGTGAGAAAGGGAAAGAAGAAAATGATAATTAATATTAATTTATTTATTCAGACAAAAGTCCATAATTGTTAGTTACAAAAATACGGAGATAAATGACGTTGGAGAAGGTATAGTTTCGGGTATTGATTATAATTATTTTATCATTTATCAAGGGTCAGGTAATATCCGTGGTTGGCGTGAATACATTGACATGTTGATTTCTATGTATTTTTTTTAATTAGCATAATGCTTCATAAGCATTGGGGATTAATATGAAAAAAATTTACACTTCTAAATATACATCATTTTTAGAGCAATCAACTTTGGTACTATGTTGACATCTCGCATTTTAACATGTCTAACTTGACAAATCCTCATGTCAAATTAACGATCCACATGTTTTTGTGAACGAACATTGGTTAATGTATGGCAAAATATTGTAAAACATTTTAAAAGAGTAACGGTGGAGTTTCTTGCCCATTCTTCTCCATATGAAAACTACCTTTTGGAATAGGCGACTAGAATCAATTCTATTTTGTTGTAATTGTTGAATTCAAAAGTGTCTTTTACGCGCCTATTTGAAATAAATGCTTTGACTTTAATATTTTGTTATATCAACCAATACTCAGTACCCAAAATATATTCGATATTTGATATCTCAACTTAGACCCATAAAATATTTCATAATGTACTAACAAAATTTTAAATTGACAAATTGAGATGTCAAGTTATGGCCAACCAAAGTATCTCTGTTCAAATCTAAGTTTAAAATTGATAACTCGTTGGTGACCAACTCGACAAGTCTGTTATTATGCAAACAATGGGGAATTTCCTTTATTTATTGTCAACATTGAGGAATTTCATTGTGGGCAGAGCACATTGCTCGCATAACAGATGGCCGATGGGACCGAAAGGTTCTGGAGTGGCGACCGCGTACCGGAGGACGTAGCTTTGGAAGACCTCCCACAAGATGGTCCGACGACCTTGTGAAGGCCGCAGGAACCCGTTGGATGCGAGAAGCACAGAACCGGTCGAAGTGGAGGTGCTTGGGGGAGGCCTATGTCCAGCAGTGGACGTCTTTCGGCTGAAATGATGATGATGATTGTCATCATTTAAAAGATGGCATAAAATAACCTTTAAAACAACTTAAAACACATACGTTAAACTAATTTACTGATTCACCAGAAGAAGTCAAACCTTTAAAATGGCCGCCCTGACAAATATGTATAAATAATTTTGGACATGTCAATATTCACGCCAGTCACGAATCTAATAGAAGAATAAGCAATTATGGTTTCTATCGAAATAAATGCTTTGACTTTGACTTATCTGTGTAAGTAGCCGTTAAGAACTTAGTATTACACGACTCATAATACGAAGCATTAGAGAGTGCTTTAAGATCGAAAATTTTCTTTTGCCTCCTTTCTGCAACTGTTTCTATTGAAAGATGTTCTTTTAAGTTTGAATGTGGGTCCAGTTAACCAATAAAAATATAGAAAATAAATGATGTGGTCAACTGGACCCGCGGGTCCAGAAGCGACCGGGTCCAGCTGACCGAAGACTCCTAGTACACAGAACCTTCTTAATTTATATACCACTGTATAGATAATTTAATGGAGATTAATTCTGTACCTTTCAAAAATTTATAAAGGGTGTCCAGTGTAAAATTTTTCAAATTTAAATTATCGTTATTTATTTATTAACGGGGCTAGAGGCGCGGGAGGGGTAGCGTTGGTTTTGTCATTTTTGCGGATTTTTTTGCAACCATGAGTCATTGGTCGGGAGCGCACCGTGCATTTGCGGTTGAGCAATATTTAAAGTGTGGTGAATCGTTGGTTCGAGCGCGTCGTGCTTTCTGTTCTCACTTCGATATTCGGCGATTAAACGACAGTCCGAGCACGCAGCTTATACGGTCGTGGGAAAAATTTTCCGACAAGAAGGGACAGTGGTAAATAGCCCGCCAATAGGACCGTCTACGTCAGCAGCAACGCCAGAACGTGTGGCACAGGTGCGACAAGAAATTATCAGAAACCCTATAAAATCTGCGAGAAAGATTGCGGGCTCTACAGGCATCAAGAAGTCAACTGTACATGCGATTTTGAAAAATAAATTAAAGCTTCATCCTTATAAAATGCAAATCGTTCAAAAACTAAATGACAGCGATTATGTTTTAAGAAAAACGTCCGCCCGAACGATGTTGGAACGTTTTCGGACCCCTAGAACACTTGTGAACATATTGTTTAGCAACGAAGCTCATTTTCACATCGGGGGATATGTGAATAAACAAAATATGCGTTACTGGCACCCCAGCAACCTAAGGGAACGGCATTAAAAGAATTTGCACTGCCCTAAAGCGACAGTATAGTGCGCGATTTCTGCTCATGGAATAATCGGTCCATATTTTTTTAATGAAAGTGAAACTGTCACTTCTTAGGTTTACTGCCGTATGATTGATGAGTTTTTGGTACCGCAATTGCAAGTGTTTTACGGACGCAACAATAGGACACACTTTCAACAAGATGGGGCAACTCCACACACTGCCAGGATCACAATGTCGAGGCTATGGGAAATTTTTCCTGGAAAATTAATAGGCAAGTATGGAGACATACCCTGGCCACCTCGATCGCCGGATTTGATGGCGTGTGATTTTTTCTTGTGGGGTTACCTTATGTCGAAAGCATACTGCAATAATCCCCGTACCATAACTGCCCTACAAGAAAATATCCGGCATGAAATCGCTACTATCCTCCCAGAGCTTTGTTCCCGCGAACTTGCCAATGTTAGGGTTCGCTTACAAGAGTGTATAACGAGGAATGGACGTCATTTGGAGGACATTATTTTTACGAATTGAAATCCGCAGACCCTAGTTACGTTTTAAAAATAAAATAAAAATTCTATAGTTATTCGTTTATTTGTTTTTTAACTTTTAAATAGAAAAATTCCCGCTGGACACCCTTTATAATGCAGTAGAAACGAAAAATACATCAAAATATTTCTAAAAAAAATCCCGTCAATCAAGTGTGAAACCTGAAAACATTGTAGCTTGCGAAAAAATCAATTAATTGAGTTTTTTTTAGTAGTTTCGTGTCACCCATAGGAGGAACCCTATTGAAAATGGCTCTTTTATTCAAAGTATTTTCGTTCTATAGATAGACAAAAGGTTTGGGTTCGCTACAGGAGCCGGAAAACTAATTAATTCTGTGAAGGTAGTTTTGTACGTTGTATCTACAATGAAAATCATGTAAATTAATTGTTTTTTTTTTTATGGTAACTCGTGGTAGGTTGGTAAATGAAAACACAAAAGCGGATATATAAATTAACGTGAAAAATTATTGCAGGTGGTGTTTGTGACACAGTCACACATGAACGGCTCAACGAAGTTGATTAAAAGTCTTAAAGATAGGCTAAGGTGGCTTAATTATGTAGCCTTTAATTAATGTGTTTTTTAGTCTCTAGTCAGCCATAGCTACTAACTACCTACTAGTTGAAAATTTGCAGAATAATTGAAAGACATGCACGTGCCTATCTGATTCACACACACACACACATACACACAATTATCCACACACACACAATTATCCACACTCACACACACACACCCTCACTTATTCACACATGGCAGTGACTCCCTTGTCATCAAAATTTTAACGTCACCCATAAATTCTGGGTCTGTAACTGAACATACTTTAATCTACGAGAAAAACAGGGCTATCAGCTTGACCAACAGTAGTTAAAAATTTAATTACACGCATAAATAATCACGCTTTTTTATTATGGGTAGGTAAGCAGAAACTACGGAACGCCACCTGATACGATCCTTACATATCTTTTCCTTTTGCTTTGCTTACGTTTATACACCTTTTCATACACGCACGCCGGTTGCGAGTACTACGCAACTGACCTTTAAGATCATCACCTATAAGGTAACTATTATGTCCTTCTTGGGCGTCCCCTCCCGACGTTTTCACTCACATAATATAAATAATTTGTCATAATACTTTTTGATGAATAATAATTGTTTGCTGCACCGTGCGACGTCATCCTCATCACGTCGGCGCCGGCTGTCGCTGAAAACCAGCGCTGGGGCTCTGTCTTGCACAGGGTCGCAGCATAATGCTGAGCGATAGCCGTTTTGCGTGGATGTGACGCATGTCAACCTTTTCTTATTGTTTTTTTTTTTTTGTTTTGCGTCATGTTTACCGCAAATAAACGTATTTTCATTCTATCTTCTTTCACATCTGCGTTGAAAATACCTTTTTTTTGTCGCTTTTCATTCATCCACTCAACGTGACCAAACTATGTAAGCATAATCATTTCAATTTCTATCAAAAAAGTCTTTTTTCAAGTCCTCTGCCCCTAAGGATACGCAAGATGAAAGATCGACCGACATTTTTTTTTTATTTCAATATTTCGCGGGTTTTTTTTACATCATCTCATGATGACTAGAGCAACAATTTCTCTCCGGAAAAGATTTTCATTTGAGCTACCAATTTGAAAATATAGACCGTTAAAGTCAAAGTCAAAGTCAAATCGTTTATTTCAAATAGGCACATTAAAGGCACTTTTGAACGTCAAAACATACAGTAAAATTGAATTGATTCTAGTCGCCCCTTCCAAAAGGTAGTTTTCGTATGGAGAAGAATGGGCAAGAAACTCCACCGTTACTCTTTTAAAATGTTTTACAAGGTTTTGTATACATAATATAATTATATGTGAAGACGATGCACCTAGAATAAAAGTCTACCCCAAAAATAATAATAAAAAGAATTAAAAATTAAGCAATTACAGGTAAATCAATTATGTGATAGATACATGGTGCTCACATATTTACAAATATTGGAAAAGTAGATGACCTTTCTAGAACTCTAACAAGTGTGTGAGTTACTGTAGTCACAGATTGTAAAAATCAATGTCATAAAATTTAAAAAAAATATAAATTAAATTAGGAACCAGTTTGATTTTGTCTAGACACTAGATTGTCCTATGGAGCGTTACTACTTTGCACACAGTCTGCTAGCACAAATAAATAGATAGATATACTCTAATCACTTTTAATTCACTACTAATTAATTACAGTGCCCAGTATAATGTTGTTTATCAGACGAAGCGTGAGCGACCAGTGAAATCACCTGTATATAAAAAATCCAAAAAAATCGAAGTCCTTGCTCCATAGAGGCTACAATCCAACCCAACTTAGTTCCAAACTTACCCAATATTTTGTTTTGCTTCGTACAGTTTCCTCTAGCATCATTATCATCCTCTTTATCCAGTTTCGACGTATTGTCAAATCTATTCATTTCAGTAACACACACTCCTTCACATTTCTATATTCCAACATCTTTCGATACTTTGTTTTTCACTTTGAAATGTTTTAGTAACTTTATGAGCATTGTTAAGTTCAAGTTTGTCTCTTAAGTTTCATATGGTAACTTATTTAAAGTAATTTATTCCCATTAATTAACTTAACACACACTCACTACGTAATTTGAGTCACAGTATTGTTTTACGTATATTAAGTTTAATGTAACTACCCTAAAAACTTATCATGTAAAACCATATTATGTCATATTTAATCACCCATAACCACTAATTATTATTCCAAACTTCAATTAATTCATCAACTAGTTCTAATTCAAGTTAAGAACAATTGAATCCTTCAACATCTCCATCTACTCCGAGTTCGTAATTAACAATTTTATTATCGTAAAATTGGCGGCAAATCTGCGAAGGACAGCGCGACCGCCCCCGATGAGGCGTCGGGATCTACTGAAGCAGCCGCGCGAACCTGAAAGCGCGAGTCGTTCATTACAGGCTTTATGTCATCCCCAGGTTTTTTTGACGCTGGCTGAATGTTTATGCCGCCTTTGCCAAATATTGGAAAATTTTCTTTTTGATTTCTTACTTCGAAATGTGATATTAAATGTCGTTACCCAGTAATTGGGTTGTGGAGGTCAGATACGCAGTCGCTCCATGTAAAATACTGGTATTCACCTGCATTCGGTTAGACTGGAAGCCGACTTCAACATAGTTGGCTAGGCAGATGATAATGATGATGTTGACTTCGAAATGTCGGAGTCCAAATTCGGAATTTATAAGCCGGGATGACATTAATTTATGTGAGAACTTCTTAAATGTTAATGCCATGTTAATCGAAGCTTAGGTAATGCTAGCTAATGCCAATAAATGTGAAATTAATGTTAACGCCCTACTTAGCCAATTCTGCAGGTTCAAAGAAATGAGCAGTGCTGCTGAATAATGTATCATTTTGTATGCATGAATTTGGTTTATGTATGTAGCAGAAAGTTGCGTGAAATATTTCCATTTCAACACTAATAACGACGTCACATATTTAGGTATTATATATTCAAAGCCATGGCGAAATGTTTATGGAGCGCGGACATGGGAATGCATGCTACCAACTTATATGAATGATTTACCCATGGAAATCTGCAATGTAATAAATTCGATGAACTGTTCAAAGGTATTAAAAATATACTTTCTAGATTGCAGTGCAATCTAGATAAAAATAAAAAATATCTATGTATCTACTTGCACCGAGTTGCCGACTCTGGCTATACCGCTGTTTAACCCGCGATGGTTTGTGTGGTATGTTTAATTGTTCAACAAGGATTTGTTATTGTTTTGTTTTTGATTAATTAAAAATTAAAAAAAAAATATTTGAAAAAAGAGGCCTTCAATGACGAAAAATGTTCGTCATTCATAAAGATAATAAGTTACTTAGGTACGTATTATTAACTTACTTAGGCCCAGTTGCGCGTTCATAGGTTATCTTAGAAAACTCGTAGTTAACAGCTAAGTTTGCTCACATAAAAAGCGGGTTTTCAGTCCCGACTCCCGGTACAGGTCTCTGCAGGTTTATCTTCTGAAGGAAACGGGTGTGAGCGCATTAGTTAATGTGGGGCTGTTTCACATGCACTGATCGGTACCGATCCGCACAGACTCGCCTGCACCGGACACCTATTTCTTTTTGTAAGCTCCTAACTCAGTCTTGATGTTAGTAATGTCAAAATAAATTGACGTTAAGAGGTACCGCTGATAACTTATTCTGTATGTTATATTGTTCGACGTTGTAATAAGTGAAAATTCAGTACTATATCAGCAGGCAATATGTTCGTGAACTCATAAAAACTAAAACTTAAAACACGTTTCTCCTTATCTGACAACGAAATCTTCATGGAAACCGCATACAATACAATTAAAATGAAATGTCATGATATAAAATTCAAAGACAATATTACGTATCGTAATGTAATGTAAAAAGAGATGGGTAGGTATACAATTTCCGTTCATTATCCGTTCATTCATTTTTAGTTGGATTACATTATCAGTGCACAGACATTGCAATTCTACATGTTTCGTCGTTTGAACTGCATTAACTAACCCCATGTTAATTTTTAGTAGCGCAACGCGTATTATGAGTTAAAATGTTAATTACTCTTACTACTAGCTCATCGAAATCACTCTATCCCTTAGTTGTAACGCTGCATACTGGTTAGATACCTATGTGTTAAACCTTTTTTTTTTACTTAACTTTAACTTTACAAACTCTATATTGGGCCGTAATTATTTTCATCAAAATAATGATTCAAGACTCAAGACAAGACAACAAAAGGCCCTCTTAACAAGTCCTTATTTAAAACAGCTTTAAATTCAAAATTCAAAAGCAATTGTTCGTCTTGACGTTGTCGCTTTAAGAAACATTAAAACCCTTTGGATTGTATTTCCACAAAAGCTTATTCAAAGAAGGTCTTAACACAAAACTTGATGCTTACCACAGACCTTGAGGCTTAAAACTGCATTTCTGAGGAAAGTTGTTTGAAATGCTCTCTCGTTTGGCAGAATTAACGAACTTAGGCGAAATTTCGTATGTACACTCGAGAGAGACAAGGGCGTTTTATTTCCGAGAATATTTCGTCGAGAACTGTGTGAATTGTGTTGTAAAATGAGACATAGAATTCTTCGCAGCCAATTTAGCAGTTGAGTCAAGTATAAGAATGTTTTTACAAATATAACTTCAAAGACTTTTGCACTGTGTTGATATTTCTTTGTCAACGTGATATGATATTACGTCGAAACACTCTACGACTAAATGAATTCTGGTTGAAGTGAAAACACAAAGCAAAAATACATTACCTTGGCGAGATTTTCGTGTGTGACAATTCCCTGGAGCATAGTTCGACAGCAACGAAAAATAATCCACCTTTCGTAGGTATACCATGTATGTTAATGCCGATTAAACCACGTTTGCACGGACGTAAAATTATCGCGGCGGGATTTTCAACCCTCGGTGTTCAGCCGAGCATTGAGAATAAAACGGAACGCATCCTCGCGCGTCAAATAAACACACTGTTGGGTTTTCTCGGCCCTACGCAGCGCGTTGAAAGTACAGCGCGCGAAAAAAAATCGCCGCGGGATAAACGCTCCCGTAAGTACCTGGGCTTTTTTTTTTTCAGGATGGGAAATCTACAAATGACCTCTCCCGCTCTGGGTGGAGCGGAAGGGAGTGTCAAACTCTTACTGACTAAAAGCCACCCATGTTCCTTCCTTAGCCCTTTATGTTCCGGGCCAGCGGTAGCCCTTTCGGACAATCCCGCTGACCCGGCAAGCTTCGGCCCTGACGGGCGCCTTCATTTGATGCTGACATCTCTTTGAGGCGCGCGTGGAACACGTACGCGCCGTCCGGCACGGGCCTGGTCCTCATCGGAAGAACCTAGGCTAATAGTATGTTTTGAAGCCACTCAGGCAACTCGAAAGTTCAATAATAAATTACCTTCAAAAATCAAATCAAAGCTTTGTTATATTAACGTAATTTCGGGAAGTGATAATATCAATCAACTCAATGCTTCACTTTGTAAAGGCATCCATTACATATAATAAACCTATAATGGTCCCACTGCTGAGACATAGGCCTCCTTTCTGTGAGAGGGAGTGGGCCGTAATCCACCACGCGGGCCCAGTGCGGGTTGGTTATAATAATAAGGCATTCATTAATCAATCTTCTTCAATTACAAACTTCCATTTTCTAATTTCAACAACTTCGGTTCGATATCTTCAATAATTTATTTTACTTATCCCCAAGATCATTAAGTACGTATTCTCTATCGAACGCCAATTTTATCAAATAAAAGTAGGTATTTTCTTACTAGAGGGGCTTGTGGCCAAGTAATAATAGCCGCACGGGTCGATCGATGAGGTGAAGCTACGCTAGCCGCGGTCAGTCCGTGGATGGGTAACCATCTTTACATACCGAAACCTCTCCGTATCTCGGAGAACACTTTAAGCCATTGGATCCGGCTGTCATTCCTGGATCTTTGACAGTCGTTACGGGTTAGAAGCCCGAAAGTCTGACAACCAGTCTTACCAAGGGGTAACACTAACCGGTCTTACCAAGGGGTAAGACTGGTTGTCAGACTTCATGGTCATGTTATCCAGTACAGTACCCGCGCGATAAATATTGCACATTGACCTATTCGTTCCTATCGATTTTATACAAAGAATAAAAATAATTATCAAATGAAGCAAATCATAATTGTTTTAACAGCTCCTAATAGATACCGGACTATTTGTATTTCGTGCGACAGAGATAACGCTCTACGAAGCCGAAATTAGCCGATTGTCTCTTTCCAAAGGTCGATGTGCAATATTTAGCGCCGGGTACTGTAATTGGGTTGTGGAGGGTTGTGAGGAGGATAGGCAGGCAGAGCGATTCAATCAATCAATCAACTCAGTCAATCGCAGTCCACTGCTGGACATTAGGCCTCTCCCAGACTGCGCCTCAACACCCTGTCCTCTGCCTTCCGCATCCAGTCTACCCCAGCCACCTTCTTTAAGTCGTCCGTCCATTTGCATCCCATTCATCTGCGGCAGAGCGACTGCTTATCTTCAATTGCATCAGGGTGCTTACTCTTCAATTTAATTCCGATAGATCGACATTGGAATTGTGACGTTTCGTACTCTTGAGTTCGATGCTAGCGCCAAATGATTTTTAGATTGGGTGTCCATTTTGGAGAACTAAGTGGAATTGGGTTCGGGCTTGGCGTGGGGTAATTGTTGATAATATTGTTTTCAAGAGTACCGAATCACGTGATTGTAATATTAACATTGGAATCATATTGGCATCCCATTGGAATTAAAATTAGTTTGGAGAGTAAGCCCCCTGGTTAGACTGGAAGCCGATCCCATCATAGTTGGGAAAAGACTAGGCAGATTCATTTGATTTTCTTGCATAACAACAAAGTGATTGCTTTGAGCCTTCACTTTGGTAGATACGACACAGCATGTTCCTTTCCTTTAAATATGCATTGTTTGGTTGATACCATCTGTGTTTGGGCAAAGACGAAAGAAAATAATCAAAATGTGAACAGCTGATGTTGGATTTTGTATAAAGGTTTGTTCGGTTTTCATACTGCTTTAATACGATGATGCACCAACAGGATTTGATAAGATGAAATTAACAGTTAACTGTCCATTTTGATTCATAATGTTATCCTTTTATGATTCTGATAAAATGGCTTTTTAGGCCCCCAGAGCTTGTGCAAGTATATTCATGCTTATGTCATGTGAAACGCCAGTGCGCTTACACAAGCCTGTTTGCTAGACGTGTTAAACTAGTATAGTGTTAAACTCTTAGTCAGTGCAGTGCAAAGTGGTGAATTTTAATTAATTAAATGCTCTCTTGTGAGTGCTCATTAAGTCGGATGTTGATGTCTGTGACACAGTGGTGCTTTGTGAAATGTTTCTGTTTGTAGTTATTTTATCATAGGCATCTTCTGGGCTTGCACGTTCCATCGTAGATTTCATCTATCGCATTGGCGAAATCGAGGTCAATCAATTTTGTAAAAAATCTCACTGTGAAAACATACTTAGGTGAAGTGAATCGAGTCATTCCTAGCACCAGATGGAATGACAGCTTACTTCACCTAAGTTTTAACGATGAGTTTTTTTACAGAATAAACCAACTAGCCCACTGCGCAATAAAAATACAACAAAACAAGTCATCGTCGAGCAGGCAAGGGACATAAAAAAAAATATTTAATTTTGTAAAACATGAAACGTTTATTTTCTCTTGACTGTACTTACCTGTCAAACAGAGTAACCTAGATAAAGTGAATAAGACAGAGATCAAAACAGAAGACGAACTAGCAGGGGATTGAGGAGGGGGGTTCAGGGTATCAGTTCGGAATAAATAATCTGTCTGTCTGTCTGTTACATCTTCACGCTTGAACCGCTGAACCAAATTAGTCCCGGGAAAGAATATATAGGATACATTTTTATCCCAATATTCCCTCAGGATCGAAACTTATGCGGGTGAAACCGCGAGGCGTAGCTAGTGTTTATACATTTTAAACATCTCATTCCTTTCCATAATCTCAGATGTTTACTACAAACAAATATACAGTGCTTGTCAAAGTTTATTCAAGCTTAAGTCATGTGAAGCGCCAGTGCACTTATAAGAGACTGTTTGCCAGACACGAGTGTAGTCTTTTAATTAATTAAATGTCCTATTGTGAGTTTTCATAGCTCAAGGTATTAGTTGTTTGCTGATGTCTGTCATACTGTGGTGCTTCATTAAAAATGTTAAGGCTCCTGCAAACAAACGCGACGCGCGACGCGAATCGCGCGCGACACAAAGGCACCGCTCGTTACGCGACTTGCGCTGCCTTTGTGTCGCGTGCGATTTCATCGCGTGTCGCGCCTGTTTGAAGGAGCCTTTATTGTTTGCAGTTATACCTACGTATTTACTATTTTATCATCGCTTATAAATACGTTATTATTATAAGCTACCAGCGCCCTGCGGTTTCACCCACATAAGTTTCCCGTGGGAATATCTCTAGGTAGGTATACCAAATTTTAAGCGGTTTAAGCGTGAAGAGGTAACAGACAGACAGACACACTTTCGCATTTATAATATTAGTATGGATGAATGAGAATATTAACTCTTAAAGTGGAAATTCTAATGGAAACGTAGAACAGTTCTTTCTACTCGTTATAACTACAGGAATTTTGGGAAACTTTGTGAATCTGAATCAATAGCAGAATACCCGTGAAGCTAACTTAGAACACAATTTGGATTGAGCCCAAAATATATTTAACGAATAAACATTCCGATTTTGGCTTCCAAAGCTAATCACAAACTGAATAAACGCTCAAAAGTCAGGCATAAACAATGTCTAAATTGGTTTCTAACACAAATATCTCCAGCAAAATATAAAGGTGTTTTTTGGACAGATTTAATAGACATTTTTATGTCTCGGGCAAGCGGGACCCTTTAACCTAAAGTCGACCGTCCACTGCTACGTAGGATATGCACGGAGAGTCGGCCATGTTAGCTGCATTAATTTTTGTTTCCCAGCCAGGTATCCGTGCGTAGCGTGGCCGTGGGTCGCCGTCATATATAGAGAAGGGACCGAGCATTAGCCTCACAAAAGTGACCTCTCTCTAGAAAGAGACCAAGCGACTGTGCGGCCAATACCTGTCCCTTTTTCGCAAGCTCATGAGGCAAGAGAACGTAGTGGACAATCCCGCCTACATTTTATACAAAGCGATGTACAATGCGTGCCACGAAAGATGAGACTTGACCCCGCCTCCCCCGCTCTTTCCGCCGCCCCTATGACGTCCGGTCCCGTCCCGCACTCAGACCTCATACCGCTAAAGATACCTAAAATCGTGTACTGCGCACGTCAAGTGGTGTGTCAAGTCTCATCTTTCGTGGCACGCATTGTAAGTACAAGTGCGTGGCTTAGCCGTGGGTTACTATGGAGTGGTGACTATAAACTTACGAATTTACGATGTTACAGAGGAAGGCAAGTCTTTTTTTAACGAGGGTGTCCTTCCATATTTGGAAACCTTGCAAGTCAAAGAGTTTTATTTCGTTTTTTTCTTTATTGGCATATGAAATAAGAGGTGTTTGTTTTTTTTAAATAACAAAAGGGACAGGATTTACGACATTTTTTTTTATTACTGTATACCTGATAGATACAATATTTTTACAGGGGCAAATTCAATTGACTAGTGAAACTTCACAGACGTTAGAGTATTGATATACAATAACTTATTCATTCGAGTATTTTGAGAGGTAAACGTGACGGCGCAGTAAGTGGCGCCGCGCCGTCACTTTTTATTACGAAGTTACTTAACTGGATTCACCGAAAAGGTCGGATTAGAGTGACACTGGCTGATTACTGTCAGTCTAGCAGAGCATCGCATCGAATGGTTGAGTGTCGGCTAGCCAGTATACTATTGTAGTCTTTGGTGTCGGCTGTCTTCTGATGACAGAGATGATGTCAGGGGAGCCGCTGTCGTACCACGTTCACGACGAACATACTTAGGCACAATCCAGAGGGAAAAACAAAAACGAAAAAAAACGAGGAAAAAAAAACGAGAAAAAAAAATACGTATAAACGTTCACAGTCTGATCTCAGTTTCCATCTATCAAAAATACCTCTAACTTCCCTACATTTTTGACAAATTTTTGACTACCCTACATTTTTGACGATTGTCGCTGAGATGATATGGCCACTAGATTTTGAAAGTTTTTAATTACGGAAATTGGCCTGCAGATGATATTCAAGTTGCTGAACCACTCAATATGATGACTTCTGGTAAAGGCTATCTTGGGCTATTATACTAAAAAAAAACAAAATTTGAATAGAACTAAAGATATAGGTACCTCTCCATTCATAATAATAATAATTTTCATTTATTTCAGGTACCACATAACCCATATTATTATTAGAAAACATCTTTAAATTATTCAATAATAAATACAAACGAATAAAAATATAAACGTTGCTAAAGTTAAATAGTGATTAGCGACTGTTTAACCATACTTTTTTGACGTTTAAACGTCAGTTAACTTTAGTCATCGTTTATAAATAAACCTCACTATCTAAAGCATAGAATTCAACTCGATGACACAAAAAACAGTTTTCCAACACAAAACTGACTAAGAAAAACGTAGATAACCATCGTCATTAAGTAGTTGAATCCAGACCACATCGAAATCTTTTCCTCGTCTAATTGTGGAGCTATTGTCTGAAGATAATGTAACCGAGGAAGTCTTTTGTTCCACTGAATACTGTCCCTAGTCTGTTCCTGCCTTTAAATCGTAGCCGCTCTGCTCGGCGTTTTTTTTTTTTGTGGTTGCTATATCTTGGATGGTAAGGGATGTGAAATGACCTAATCCAATTCTACTCATCATCTGCCTAGCCTCTTCCCAACTATGTTGGTGTCGGCTTCGGTATGTAAAGATGGTCACCCATCCACAGACCAACCGCGGCAAGCGTAGCTTAACCTGATCGATCGACCTGTGCGGCTGTTATTATTTAGCCACGGGCCCCTCCTAATCCTGTCTACAAATATTATAAATGTGGAAGTTCGTGAAGATTTTTGGATATTTGTTACTCAATCACGTGTAAACCGTTGAACAGATTTGTATGAGAATTGGCTCATAGATAGACCATTTCCTGGATTAACACATAAGGTCACTGTAACATAAGGTACTCTCTCAAATACCAAAACCAATTCCGGTAGAACGGTAAGCGAGTTTGGGTATCCCTTGAGGCAAAGAAAATTTTACGGAAAATATTTATCAGCAACATCCCGTTTCCCGTTATAAATTAATTTACTTTAGGATTTTATTGGAAGTTATAATTATTACGTTTATTTAGTACAGATATGAGTTATAGATATGTGATCCTGGTAAATAAAATTATCGTGGACCTATTAAAATATATTTATTTATTTATTTATTTATTAAACTTTATGCACAAGTAAGAAAAACTGTACAAAGGCGGACTTAATGCCTTGGGCATTAAGTCCGCCTTTTTTTTTTGTTTATATATCTAGATATACTAATATTATTGTTACGAGCTTGGGGTTCGTGACAATTAAAAACTGCCGATTTAGTAACCAAAAATTGACACTTTAATCACAACACTAATTACAACTCAAATACACTAATTATGAAACACAATTTCACTACTGATCACTCTTAGTCGCACTTGAATATCGCTTCGATGTACTCGCTTGTATCGCTTATTCAAAACTATATGTCTCGCGGCTCACACCGGCCTTATAGTGCCGCAGAGCTACTAGTTATATAAACATCTAGAACGTTCGAGTACATACCGGTCCCGAGTGAATCGATGTCGATAGTTCTCGGAATTTCTAGGACCTTGACCCTACTAGTTCTGCTACCTGATACTAGATGGCGCTAGTGGTAACTAATGTCACCATGTACCAGGCATCAATTGTGGCGCGCAACATTATAAAGAGGGTGAGTTTGTATGTTTAGATTAACCCTGATCTTCGGAATGACTGATCCGCACCCTAATTTCATAACACATGACACACTATCAATCGGAATCTGAATCATTTTGAAGCAAATTGATAATCCATTGCTTCATAAGTTCGAAAAAATTGTCTGCTCAACACGTAAATAACGCAATGAATGTTGTTGAACTGTCAAAATGAAACCGATTCCGATTGATAATATGTCACGCAATTGCCCCGTTGATTCCGAAAATTCTTTTATTAATTGGAATTGGCAGTATTGCCGAGTGTCATAGGATATTTTATGATAAAACAACAAATTTTACATAGACGAAGTCGCGGGCAGAAGCTAGCAATTTATTATTTTTTAAAGGCACTGATTTAGAGGCGGAGGTAAATAGCGATTTTGGTAAGTTAAAAATTATAAGTGGCACGTTTAATAACTAGTTCAGCAGTTAAAACTAAGCAGTAAAGTAAGTAGTATTTTTGTAGTTTGTTTTTGTTTGTATGTTGTAGTAGTATTTGTTAGTAGTAGTAAGTTATAGGTACTACTACTAACAAATTATGGTTGTAAATCTGAAATAAAATATTTGAATTTGAAAGTAAATAAAAATGAGTAATAAAAAATAATGAAATGGATCAGTGAATGAATATATAAATTAGCAGGAAAATAATTAAATGGGCGGTAAAAATTATTGAACGAGCGGGTCTTTTCCCAACTATGTAAGTTGGGGTCGGCTTTCAGTCTAACCGGATGCAGCTGAATATCAGTATTTTACATGGAGCGACTGCCTATCTGACCTCCCCAACCCAGTTACTGGGTAATACGATACCCCTTGGTAAGACTGGTTATCAGACTTTCGGGCTACTGACGACCCGTAACAACTGTCAAAGATCCCCGAAAGATAATCGGGAGAATCCACGAAAGATACCTCGAAAATCTAACATCCTCGGAAACCTAGTAAACGAGCGAAAGTGATGCAATTACTTTTGAAACGCAAAAGAAGAGTGATGGCATAGTGTGCGTGCGCTCGGAATAAAACGACGTATGTGACAAAGCGAATTTACTCCTTTTTAACAAAATAAATTAATTAAATATAAAACTGCTTTGAGTAAACTTTGATATGATAATTCTCTATGTTTTAAAGATAATTCCATTGAATAACTCTTAAGTGTTACGCCGTGATGTCGAAAAAAGTAAAAATAATAGATATAACTTTGCATTTTTTTTGTATCGAGAAAAAATCATTGAATCGTGTATTCCTTTTACACAGTACACCAAAGAGTCAAAAAACATAATATGCTAAAATGTTAAATACCTATTCCACATATTTAACAAGTTACACGAAATAGAAAAACCACATTTTTTCAACATATCATCTTAACTTGCTCTCCGAGACACGTATTTAATGAAATACTGTTCAAAATTAAGTTACAATTGCCACTAAATAAATAACAACCCTTCTCCTAAACGTCTACAGAATATCCCATTAATAAAACTAAATACAATTCCACAGGTCCATGTAATTACGTCAGTAAATGAAAATGGCCTTCCAAGACGCCTTTGGCCCTTTAATAATAAACCCAAAAGATACCTTGTGTACTTTCTGTGGAACATCTACTAATTATCCCTGTGGCCCCGGACTGTTTGTGTTCCTAACGTAATTAAGGGATGATAGAGTATTTTATGCTTGTTGCTATAGGAATATTCAGGAAACCACTGAATTACAATAGAGGTATCTCTTTTTTCCAATAAGATATTATTACTACTCTATGCTGGAAAGCCAGGACATCGACGCGCAAACTGAAACTAAGAATTCAGCACATGATTCAAGACTTTTAGAGTGTAAAAATTTTTTGAAGGTTATTAAAAATAAAATGCAAAGAAAAAATCTGCTGTTCCCTACATGTTGACGAGTTATACGAACATAAATGTAGGGAACAGCTGATATTTTTTTCGCAATTTCAGGTTTGGTCCCATAGTAAAAGTTGTTCATAATGATGACCTACCTCTCGAATGTCTTATGTTACACAGTGCGACATAAGAACAATTAACTTCTATTGTGTCTGCTCATTAGTCAATCAAAGGGTTAAGAGGTTGTTGGTGTTTTTGACCGACTTCAAAAAAGGAGGAGGTTTTCAATTCGGATGTTTATATTATTTTTTTATTTATGTTTGGGCATAACTCCCACATACGACTATTAACCATTTATTATAATAAATTGATTGTCCATCTTTTTGCTGGACTATTAACCATTAATAGTCCAGCAAAAAGATGGACAATCAATACAAAAGGTCTACAATATTGTAATTTCTAGCCGTATACAGCCTTTGTTTTTCCCATACGGTTAACTGGCTGAAAAACCGCTGAAATAGCAACTGAACCAAATCAGGTCAGTGCTGTTTTAGTGCGAGCATGATATTTTGGATCGTTGCCAAATGCTTGAATGTTTCTTTGTAAAGGGATTTTTATGTATGAACCTTATATTTAATGATACGCTTTTAAATATGCGTTTTCAAAACATTAACTGTTCCTTTTCCAAACTATGTTGGGGTCGGCTTCCAGACTAACCGGATGTAGCTGAATACAAGTATTTTACAAGGAGCGATTACCTATCGGACCTCTACAACCTAATTACTGGGTAATACGGTACCCCTTGATAAGACTAGTTATCAGACTTTCGGGTTTCTGATGACCCGTAACGAATGTCAAAGATCCACGAAAGCCGAGACCAACGGCAAGGCTCGGAGGGGTCTCGGTATGTAAAGACTGCTATTATTTAGTTACAAGCAATTTCACAACATGACACCTGAAATTCCCGAGGGGTTGGTCAGGCAGAGGAGAATATTTATTAAGGCCACATTTCCCTATATACGTAGTCCCATGTAACAAAGGGAGAGCTTATTTCACTCGCTTCAAAACGTCACCCAGCTTCTGTCGTTTTTTGGGTCATATGTAATACAGTACCCGGCGATAACTATTGCACATCGGCCTTTTTACACAAAATCATTTTATACAAAGAATAAAAATAATTATCAAAAGAAGCAAATCATAATTGTTTTAACAGCTCCTAATAGATACCGGACTGTTTGTATTTCGTGCGACAGAGATAACGCTCTACGAAGCCGAAATTAGCCGATTGTGTCTTTCCAAAGATCGATGTGCAATATTTATCGCCGGGTACTGTAGTTCAGTACTTGAGAACTCAAGCAGTAACAAAAGCGAAAGTAAGTTTGTTTGTTACGTTTTCATGCCTAATCCACTAAACGGATCATCATCATGAAATTTTTAATATACATTGTCAGGGGTATACTCGTACAGTAGGACATAGGTTACCTTTAGGTACCTTCATAGAAGCCGAAAAGCCCGGCTTGCCCTAATAAAATCATAATTCACAACAACAAACGTACTTAAACCTATCAATAAAAAATAAATTTAAAAAAATACCAGTCAAACATTCGCAACACACACGTACACAATAAGAAAATCAGCCAATCCCTCAGTTGGCCGTTTTTTTATACGCTGAAAATCTGTGGGCTTTCCCTAATTTTGACCCCTAGGCACGCCACTGTAATAGAGAGTCAAAGAGAGAGATAGTTTCCATGGTTTTCGACGGTTCTGAAGCTGTTAGTGAGGTTAAAATGAAAATCCAAGATGGCGGCTGCCAAAATTTTCAAATTTATCTTCATGGGTGTCGTTTTCATAATTTTCGAGGGTGCTGACGCCGATAATGAGGTCAAAATGTATAGCTAAGATGGCGGCTGCGAAGATTTTCATTTTGAACTTCGTTCCTGGCAGAGGTCCGCCGACCCCACACGTTTTTAGGGTTCCGTAGTCAACAAGGAATCCTTATAGTTTCTACATGTCCGTCTATGCGTCCGTCCGTCCGCAGCTTAGCTCAGATACTCTTAGTACTAGAAAGCTATAATTTGGCATGGATATAATATGTAAATATTAATCACGGCGACAAAGTGGTAAAATAAAATCATGACAGAATTTTTTTTAGGGTACCTCCTGTACACGTAAAGTGGGGAACTGGGGATGTTTTATTTGTTTTAATAAAACATCGAACGATACCTTGTTGGATAGGTCTTTCAAAAATATTGCGGTTTTGTGGCAGCCATTATTCGATTCAGGGATCCGTTTGTTTCCTATTTCTAAAATTAAATCCTTAAAAAAGACTAATTTAACAGTGGAAAACATTTCTTAATTTTAATTAGATCTCTTGCGTATTGCACCGATCTATCGCTTGTCCCATTGATAGCATATCACAGTTTTTGAAAACATAATAACTTAACTACAAAATAGAAACAGATTCAAAACAGGACAGAGCATCGCAGCACCAAAGTGTCCTCGACATCAGAGCAAAAGCGTCGCCATTGAGAAACAAAAGAGAATGAATAAAACTCATTTTCATCCGTAACTCACTAGACGAGTTCAGACAAATTCCCAGTTAGTCTTTGTTACGCGACAAATGGGCGAGATTCAATTTGACAGTAGTCTGACGTTACTACGGATTCACCCGTATAAATTTTTTTGAAGTGAAAACTTCTTTAGCGGCGTTGCAGTTGTACACTTTTTTTGTAATGAGTAAAAAAAAATAAAACTCGCGTCAGGACACGTGACTTGGTCGAAAATTTGTAAGACGGATGGAGAGTAGACAGCCGGCGCGGCGTAGGAGAGGAAGTATCCTCCTCTCTTTCTACGGCGCGGCGAAAATGTATGCCTGCGCCTGCTGTTTCGTTTAGGCGGCGCAGGGCGCTTGCGCGAATGTTCGTGTGTGTTTATGTTACAGCGTGCCACGCGCATCCATGGATGGTGACAGCTGATGGCTCGACTGTCTGTGTAGTGGCCACGCTGCTGTGTATTCGTAAAATTCGTGTATATAAAGTGTTTAAAATATGGAAATCGAATATATAATAATATTCAAGTTTTCACTTCTGCCGGCACTCCCGTAGTGCAACCCGTTGTTTTTTTTTTCAGTTACTCTGGGCAACCCAATCTTATCTTATTTACTAGCGACCAGCCACTACTTCGCTTAGATTTTACAACTTGACAAATTATCGTTTGTATTATATTTAAGAGCGTTTATACAGAAAGTGGGCAACGTCGCAAATAGCTGTCAAATATTTCGCTGTTTAGATTAATTTGTCAATATTACTGTATGAAAATAAGAAATATGGCTAACTAATGAACTAGAATATTGATTATGAAATGCAATAATTAATATCGTAACACCGAATATTTAGTTTTAGATGTAAAAAAAGTATTTGGAAACTTTACAAATGCCTTTTTTACACCTAAAACGGTTACAACATCAAATTCAGTGTTTTAATTGCAATTCATTATTAATATTCTAGTTCATTAGTTAGCCATATTTCTTATTTTCATACAGTAATATTGACAAATTAATCAAAACAGGGAAATATTTGACAGCTGTTTGCGACGTTGCCCACTTTCTGTATACGCGCTCTTAAGTTTAACAATACCTAAATCAATGTTGATATTCCTGTATGTTTTGAATTTGAATTAATCTCCGTTAAAACCTTGACCTCACAACAATAATTAAGTACCAAGAACTATTTATTGTGCTGTTCCTAACGTTCTAATAACATTTACTGGGAGGAGAGAGGAGGGCAAGATTAATGATTAGGTAGCACAAGATAATGGGCCGTGTATGATAAGCTCCATGTAGAACATAATAATTGATGTACAGACGCCAGCACATCAAGCTACTACAATCTGTCAAATTTCTTTAATAGATTTTCAACTTTATCGCTAAAGCTTAAGAGTAAACTAGTCGCGAGGTCGAACTCGCTGGTGGTCATGGCCAAAAAGCACGCTGTCTCACCTGGCTTCGTGTCCGATAGAGCTAGAGTGATGAGCAGTTAGACGCTAGTCTACACGAACAACGCCTAGTTCTCACGCACAGAAACACCGTTCCGAACTGATAGGCGCGTAAAAAAGTTCGAAAAGTGCTTCGGAAGATCGAGTTTTATGAAAAAACTACTGCTCAACTCAATTACAAATAAAGTTTATTGAACTCTTCGATAACTGAGCTTTGTCGGTACCGACTTTGTTTTGAAGATTTTATAGTTCTTTTTATTACTTATTTACACCCATAGTTACGTTAAAAATAGCAGCAAAAACGATTCTTTGTTGGCTCATAACTTTTTAATGGCTTTCTATTTTACTATTCTGTTTCCGTACAGACAAAATTAATAATAAGTCAAAATGATATCATGTTTAACTTTGGATAGAAAATGTCAAACAGTGGAGTAATACTCTCCCGAAATTTGTGTGGGAAAAATATCGACTAGTGGCACCTTAAGGTTCAAAGGTGATTGGGAAAATTTTCTCTCTATTTTCAACATTTATTTTTGTGTGACTTCATCAGCGAGAAAATTTACTCCTTGCGCCATAAACCCCAGAACCCGAGCCAATTAACCGCCTTTGTTGCAGCAACCGGGAGTCCGGGACATAAAACGTCCCAGATTTGTTACCGGCGCAAATCGATGTAACCGTGAAAGGGACACAGTGGGACATGATTGGATTAATGATTAAGATTTTGTTAGATAAGGAAGTGAACATTAGGGGGGATTCTTTTGACTTGATTTTGGATTCATCAAAACATTGATATTGTAAGATCATAAAGACGGTATAAAGATAACATAGGGTGGTAATATTGACGTGCAAAGTGAGATTCTATCGAAGACATTTTTCATCGGTCATATAAAAAAAAAACCGGTCAAGTGCGAGTCGGATTGGCGCACCTAGGGTTCCGTACAAATTTGTAGTTATGTACCTACAAAGTTACGGTTTTCAGATTTTTCCCTTTACTTGTGCAACAAGATAATGCTTCTTGCCAAATTTCATCATTCTAGATCAACTGCAAGTACTCTATAAATTTTGATTTTCTTGAGAGTGTCGAAATATACGTTTTTTTGCAGCATAAACGGCCGTATCTTTTTTTACGTTAATTTAGAAGTTTGATTTTTTTTACAGCTTGAAGGGTTTCTAGATCTGAGTATATGGTTTTAATTTTAACTCGATACCTCCAAGCGTTCCCGAGATAAAGGGTCTTGACAGACAGACAGACAGACAACAAGGTGATCCTTTAGGGGTTGCGTTTTTTCCTTTTGAGGTACGTAACCCTAAAAACAGCTGTTTCATATAAAAGTGCAATATGTTATATATACTTACGCGGCTACGCATATATCTTTTGAGTTTTTTAAACCATCAATCCCGCTATTCTAAAGTAAACAAAACCAACTACAGTACCCGGCGATAAAAATTGCACATCAACCTTTACCTTTTATTGTATTTTATACAAAGAATAAAAATAATTATCAAAAGAAGCAAATCATAATTGTTTTAACAGCTCCTAATAGATACCAGACTGTTTGTATTTCGTGCGACAGAGATAACGCTCTACGAAGCCGATGTTAGTCGATTGTCTCTTTCCAAAGGTCGATGTGCAATATTTGTCGCTGGGTACTGTAATCCTATTAAATATTAACGCTCTTTCAAATTTGATGTTAATCTGTGGTTATGTATGTAAGAATTCTCTCCTAGTTCCATTACTTTCTCATCTAGCTCTCAAAGGGTGGCATTAAAAATAGATTAGAAAACCGCCGCAGCTTCGCACACGAGTTCTTTGTGCTTCGTAATAAAATGTGACTCTTAAACGGAAATTGTTTTTAGGTGAAATTGCTTTTGATTGGAGACGCGAGACGTTGAGAATTTCAAAGGACATTCATCAAGTTCTTTACAAGACCGCCATACTTGTCGCGACAAGTATGGCGGTGCGCGCTAAGTCGTGAAGTTAGTTAGTGAAGTGAAGTGTGTCGCGAGCGCCGCCAACATCGGGCGCGTTCGCATCCTCGCCAATATGAAAGGCTGCGTTCAGGCGTAGACATCCTCCGGCCCTTGAAAGACTAGCTTTCAACTGGTTCAATTGGCAGACGAACAACGCTGGCGTCTTGGACGTATCACACGTTTGTATTTGGGACCAGACAACGTGGGTCGAGTGGTTGATATTTACACCGCCACTATACGTCGGGCGATTCACAACATTGTTCGTCTGCCAATTGAACCAGTTGAAAGCTAGTCTTTCAAGGGCCGGAGGATGTCTACGCCTGAACGCAGCCTTTCATATTGGCGAGGATGCGAACGCGCCCGATGTCGGCGGCGCTCGCGACACACTTCACTTCACTAACTAACTTCACGACTTAGCGCGCACCGCCATACTTGTCGCGACACATTATAATTATTGTAATTTTTAAATAATAAACTACTTTTCTATTTCAGTCAACGAGGTCGGTCTCTTATTTGTATCGCCCACAAGGCGTATGACGAGAATCTAAAAGACACAAAACTGAAATTAAATCTCAGATGCAACTCTCTGAAGCGTAGGTATACTTTTTTGTTTAATGTACTTATTTTTGAGATGTTTATGCAATGTTTTCTCTAAAGGTATATACTGCTAAACAATGATCTCAAAACTTATTTGTATGCTTTCGATGATAAAAGAACTCATGTTGATATTCCATTATACCTATAACTTTTTCTGGGCCAAAATATTTGAAACACAAACAGACCGTCTTCGACTCGAACTGAGCAACAAAAGTTTTCGTGTTCTGTATTTACATAAATTCCCAGAGCAATACGCGGAAAGCCTGCCATAGGAGAGAAAACAAATGAAAATGCGTGTAGCCGTGGTGGAATTCCAACTACAAGGGTCCTTTCAGACGTGCCACAATCGCAACACCGCGGCGGCAAAAATAATAATAATAAGTTCATTTATTTCGGAACCAGTCCATATGCATGCATAATTATGTAATTGAAAGTATTAGACACATTACATTAAGAATTAATTAAAATATTACAATTAGATAAACATTACATTTAAAAAGTCATGAATTACAATTTTACAATAACATAAAGATTAAATACACTATAATATATGTTTCATCTTAGTCTAAATTTAGGTTTGGATCCGGAGTGCTCAACATGCAACCTGGTCCGGTACCGCATTATTGGGCAATCCAGATCCAGATCCAATGTATGCAAAAGTGAAGTTCCATGCACACGCACTACAATTTTCAGCCGTTCAACAGCTGACGCGAACATGTTGCCAATACAGAACATACTGCGAATACAGATATATGCAACCACTTGACTGACATCACTCACAAGCAAGCAAAAATCAAACAAAATAATACACATAGTACTGTGTGGTTTGCCCATTCTTCTCTATAAGAAATTAACCTTTACATTCAAAATTACCTTTTAATGGTACGATTGAAATAAACTATTTGATTCTGACTTTTACGCTGCTACAACGCGACATCAAGGAGCTGCAGGCACCATTCCCACTAGCCTTCAGCTCACATTTCAGCCGAAAGACGTCCACTGCTGGACATAGGCCTCCCCAAGCACCTCCACTTCGACCGGTTCTGTGCTTTTCGCATCCAACGGGTCCACTAGCCACTGCCAGGCAACAATTTTGTCGCTGCGATATGTCTGTAGCACGTCTAAACAGACTCTATGGGGGAGACAAATGAAAATGTGTGAAATTCCCCTACAAGAGTATGGCCTTCCTTGTCCAATTTGAGAAGCAGTTCGTAGTTTCCGTCCTCTTCTAGTTTGGCGACGTCTGCATCATAAAGGTTTTTTATTACTTATTGAGCCTCTTTTTCGTGGCCATTTTTGTTAGGAGGCACTTCAAAATATTTCCTCCGTGCCCGTATATATATCTCTTTTGGGAGTTCTTTTTGGGACATTATCACAAAATCTTTGGGTTTCGTTCCGCTTTCAGATTTTATCAGTTCATTTGCCCTTAAGGGTCTGTGGATCAAACCCAGTATAAAAACATTTGCCATTTCTAGTTAATCGGGGTAATACGCAGAAGCACAGATTAAAATCACTGTTATTATTATAGAATGTGATAATAATTAATTTCAATGATAAACCTCAAAACTGTGTGCTCATTAAAATCGTTTATCTGTATTTGTTATTCAAATAACCTCATTAACGAAATCAATGTTAATTGTATGTTGCCTCGGTATGGTCGGTAAATTTTCATTGTTATGAGTGCTGAAATTTAAATGAATTACTTATTTATTACTGGGAAACAGATGGACTTTTCATTACATCGCAACAATTAATTTTTATATTGCTAACATATATGGTCTCCTACTTCACCACCTACTTCTCTCTTGCCCGACAATCTTCTTTTACTTGAGACTGTTACTTATATAATCAAAATTATTATGTAGGCTTTAAGGGTCATTTTCATTGGTTGGTAGGGCTTGTATGTGGGGTGCGGGAGATTTCTGTAAAGCATGCTATAAGGCCCGCATGCAGAGAATCGTTTTTATTAATCGGCTGGCTGCGTCCCGCGGTTTCACCTGCATAAGTGTCGATCCCCTGGGAATATCGAAATATAAAGTATCCTATATGTTAATCCAGGGTGTGAGCTACCTCCATACAAAATTTTATCAAAATTGGTTTAGCCGTTTGAGCGTGAAGAAGTAACAAACATATAAACACACACACACACACAAACTTTCGCCTTTATAATATTAGTGTGATAGGGCCCGCATGCGGGGTGCTGAACATATCTGTAACGCATGCCATAGGGCCCGTATTTAGGGATCCGCTTACATTAGCCGATAGGGAACGATTGCGGTGTAGGGAAACCGCACCGCACGTTTGGCAGTTGCTTTGAAAGCTCATTTTCATTGGGTGTGGCTCTCCGCATGCTTTTTACCAACCGATGAATTTCATTGGTCGCTACGCCCGCTTCGGGGAATCCCCGGGGTGGTGATGAATATTTTATAAATTAAATATTCAACACTACCCCGAATGCGGGGAGACCCAGCATGCTATATTATATCGACTGAGTTATCGACTAATGAAATTGAGCCATTAGGAGGCCTATGTCCACCAGTGGATGTCTTTCGGCGGAAATGATAATATTGAAGATATTAGCTGATACTTCATCATCCCCACCAAATTCGTATTCTTCAAAGTCACTTTCGCTTTTACCACGAGCAAAGGGAGGGCAATTCTCGTAATTTTAAAAAAGTTCACAGTCTGAGTCAAAAATACCACAAATTTTCCAACGTTTTTTAAAAGTTTTTGACATTGATTGTCGTTGAGATGAACGTGCGACTAGATTTTAACCGTTTTTAATTACGGGAATTTGGCTTTCAGGAGTCCTGTTACCTTCCTACTTATTCATCTGATTGTACTTTTCAGGAACGAAGTACAAAGCTAGAGTTTTAATTAAGTAATTATGGAAATAGTTAATTGACCTTCAGGAGTCTTGTTATCTTCCTACTTATTCATCTGACTGTACTTTTCAGTAACGAAGTAGAAAGCTAGAGTTTTAATTAATTATGGAAATAGTTTTCCTTTTAGATTAAACATCTATAAATATCGGTCCAATCAGTTGTACTCTGGTAATTTTCATTTTATCGCCATGTTTTCTACACGAGTTCTGCTGCTCCTGGTTTTAATAAGTTGTGTTTATGGTCGTATAAAGGTCAAAAGTAAGTGTTTATTATTATATTTACTACTTTGCCTTCCCATTTCTATGTATTAAATAACGTATCCGCTAAAATTAGCTTGTCTTAAATATCAAAAACGAATAGAATACTTGAGTACTCTTTATTATGTACTCGTACATCATATAAATTACAGACATAAATATAGAAACTGTACAAAGGGTGACGCAATGGGCGGTCTTATCGCTAAGAGCGATCTTTTAAAGACAACCTTTGGATGAATTTAAAAAGGGGAAGAATAGACAAATACTGTTGTAGTCCGTGGTGTACCATTTACATAATACAATAAATACATACATAAAGTATATTATACTAATCAACGAATTCAATAAATAAGAATATACTTTTTGTTTATAAAACCTATAAGTAAATGCATAAATATAAAAGCAAATCAGATTATGATATAATTAATATCATATCAAGATTTTCATAAAAATTACTGTATTTGCATCTGATTTATTCAACCACCAACTTTCACTAGAATACATTTTCATTTTGAAGAAAGTAGGTATCTGGTACATTGTTTTGCAATATTGTTGTTTTTAGCTTCAAAAAGTAGATTGTCCAAGCTTGTATATTCTACTTTGTATGAAAGTGGGATAAACAAAGCTCAAGCAGGTTTTGGTACGGTGCCAATTTTACAGAGATATTTCAAAGACTTGGATTTTCTCATTCGCTTTGCGATCCTAAGCATTCATTTTGATATTATGTAATGCAGTTCCATTTGGGGAACTGTTATTATCTGCTTGAGCTGTTTTCTTATGATATTTGATAAGTCGAAAGAACTTTTTGTGATATTATTTTACACGTTTTTTTTTTTATTTTTCGATTGTTTGCTGTAATATCTAACATGTAATTTTAATTAGTCTAATGGGTTTTTCTATCAGAAACATGATAATTACAGATTTCTTATATTATTATTTATTAGGGTCAAATTAAAATAAGCAGCGTAACTTCACAAGATATCGATATTAAAATGACAATAAAAAAGAAAATATTTTCTGAACTCAATTTTTTTGAAGTGAAAACTTCTTTAGCGGCGCTGTGTACTTTTTTTGGAATGGGTAATAACTTCTAAACTCGCGTCAGGTCACGTGACCCTGATCGAAAATTCGTAAGACGTAAAACGTAAGACGCGCGTTGTTGAGGACAGCGCCATCTATGCACATCGGGAAGAACTACGAGGGCCTCGCGTACTAACTACGTAGTTCATCCAACAACGACGAGATGGCGCTGAACCACGGATATATAACTGACGACGAGCTCCATGCGAGCGGCTTGCTTCTCTTACCACTGCCGCGACCAACACCACGAACTGAAGTCTATCCTGTGTGCTTATTTGTAAATCTGAATAAATTCCTTTCACGAGAAGAATAAACCAGTCACTTTGGTCATCATACCTGATTTGCAAAAAACCCTATAAAATAAGGAACACACCTTAACACGCGTGTTTTGTTTATAAGACGATTCACAAAATACACTCGTAATTGTTCAAGTTTTCACTTCTGTCGGCACTACCGGAGTGCCAGTGTTTTTTTTTTAGGTAATGATAACATATATTTCATTATTTTATCGTCATTAAATATCGATACTTATGACAACTATTAAGTTTCACTAGATAATTTAATTTCACTGTATAGAGTGGTATAAATAAATATTTCGGTAGTTTATCAAAAAAAAAAAAAAAAAACACTGGAACTCTTTCAGAGAAAAGTGCAATTACCTACGTGTTCAAAATGTATGGAATAGCTATTTTTCGTCGGTCATGCACAGACGCCAGCACATCAAGCTACTACAATCTGTCAAATTTCATTAATAGATTTTCAACTTTATCGCTAAAGCATAAGGTTCAAAGTTGATTGGGAAAATTTGACAGTTTCGGGTAGCTTCATGTGCTGGCGTCTGTACATGAACCCATGGTAACAGGTTGGGCATTTAATATCCCTGCCACCCTGTATCATAATTCTAGTTCACGTTTAGGTTATCCTGATTTCGTTAATCTTCAAGTTACTAACTCACCTATCTTTATTTCACCAGAAGACAAGAAACTCCAGGACCACAATGTTGGCATCATCGGTGGGCACAAGGTCCCCATCGAACAAATACCATTCATAGTGTCAGTCCGCCTCAATGGTACGTTCCACTGGTGTGGAGGATCTATCATACATGAGCGATTCATCTTATCTGCTGCTCATTGTATTGTACCGTAAGTTTATTTAATACTAGTACTTGGTAATTCATTTTTTTTTTTTGAGCATGGGAAATCTTCAAATGACCCCTCCCTCTCTGGGTAGAGCGGAAGGGAGTGTCAGACTCTTACTGGACTAAAACCCACCCGTGTGTGTGTGTCCTTAGCCCTTTATGTTCCGGGCCAGCGGTAACCCTTTCGGACAATCCCGCTGACCCGGCAGGTGGTAATTCATTATTTAGGTGAGTATCACATTTCCGACGCGAAACCACAGCAGCGAAACCGCAGTAGTTCCGCCATGACTTGTCTGTTGTACGACAAGCGAAACAGAAGCTAAACTGCCTGTTCTAACGCACAGATTTGATTATGATTATATCTCTTTCCCGCGTGATTCCGCCGCTCAGAAGCCTGTTTTGTTATGGTGCCGCGTCTGTTTCGCACGTAATTGTGGCAGTCGACAATTTTATAAAGCGAAACTATGTTTATTAATATATTATTATATAACTACTAATGTTTATTTTACGGAATAACTAATGTAAGAGGTCCGAAATAGATCTATAGACTATTATTTACTACGTCAAAAGCGACGATATTTCGCTCCGATTGCTACAATTGAACTAACAAACTGACTTTTATGATGATCCCCCAGCGGAATTCGTTAAGCGGTTTCCCATCATAATTTTCGCGGCGGAGGTGAGCTAAGCCCTCAAGGTAAAATTCGGCAGACTACAGATGGTAACGTCAGTGCCGGCCTGACTGCAGCATTACCTGGTTTCTATGAATTTCAATGAAAATAATCGACGAAAGTATTGTTCTTGGCGGCACTGCCGTTGGCGTCTGCAGTCAGCCGTCACCCGCGGAGTGTGCAACCAGGCTATGTTCGATCAACGTTGGCTACCAATAAAAAATGTCCAACTTCATAAGTATATAATTTGTCTCATAACCGTCGATGGACCGCTATCTGAAGGCCAATTCTAGTACTTAAAAAAAGTTCAAATTCGCATTCTCATCTCAGCGACAATCAATGACAAAAACTTCTCAAAAATATATACTTAAATTGATTGTATTTTTGACAGATTGCAACTGAGATTTGAATGCAATAATTCTTAAAAAATACGGGAATTGCCCCTCTGGTTGTACCCTTGGTTTAGCCCGTTTGAAAAAGTTGTAGCGAAGCTGAAAAAACTGATGAGTTAGACGATGATAAATGTTTGGGCCGAAAAAAGCTTAACTACTTAGTTGAATTTTTTTATTATCAACCTACTTAACTATCGCCTCTGTAAACCTCCGATGGCCTATGAAAATAATTGTCGAACACAAATTGTCTGCTTGTACTCGATGAAGTTATAGATATATCTTTGCTTTATGACATACTAAATGGACGCCTTGATTGCCCGGAGTTCGTCGCACAAGTAACTTTTAACACTTCCCTACGGCGCACTCGTCACAAGACGATGATACACGTGCCTCGGCACTCGACTAATTACGCCAAATGTGTATTGACCCGTATTGCTCGAATTTATAACACATATTCTCTCAAGGATAAAAAGGTCAAAGGATGTCAATTGAACAAGACTTCGCAGTAGGTATGATATTTACGCAGTAAAATCGTTCGCAGTACAGTTTTTCGTTGTAACGAAATATCGCAGTAACAAGACGTCGCGGTCGATTTAACAAGGCGTCGCAGTATAGTGATGTCGTTGAAAGGTTTTCGAAGAAACAAAATTCGATGATACGGCTTTCGCGCTCAAGTAAGAATTCCGTTACAGTTAAATTGTATTATCCTTTGACCTTTTTATCCTTGAGAGAAATATAAACCTACATATAAAAAAACAAAGATAATAAAAACCATAAACGAAGGCAGATAACAAACTACTGATCTCTGATTTTTCTAAATAGGTAGTACATTTTTTTATTTAAAAAAAGGTAAGCTTATCTTTAAGTAATTTACCCTAAATTGCAACTTTTCAATTTAAATAGTTCTTAGAAGTCCGTTTTCATGTTATATACTTATGCTAGTTACACATGGAAACCCATTATCAGCTACACAACACTGCAATACACATACCTACTTTGTAACATATTACTATATATAACGCTGTTGGTTGCCTAAATAAAGATAATAAAGAAAAGTAAACACAAGGAAACAGGGTCTAAATAACAAAGCGTTTTACTACATACTGTAGATCAAAGTAAAGAAACCTCAAAGACGAAGCTACTCTGTCAAATATTCCGGGGTATTGTAAATGTTATCACAGTTTTGCACCCTACTGCAAAATCTTTTTCTCAAGAGGTTCATAGATTAATGTAACTTACTTGCGGTCCGAAAACTTTTTTTTTATTAGTTATAACATTATTTTCAGGTACTTATTGTATTTCTTTGTTAGTACGACCTACATTATTGTCATAAAAATATATAATAAACACATAACTCAGAAATCAAGGTAGAAAACAATTTCAAATATCACAAGAATATTAATACTTCTAATGAAGCAAGGCTCAATTTATTTCCTTTGATTTGCCAAAAGACAAGATTTAATTTCGAAAAATAATAATGTTTTGTCTGTTTGATTTTTTTTTGAGCAATCATTCTAACACATTCTCTCTTATTATATCAGTGTCCTGCTAAGAAATATTATTATAGTTCCATTTATTTTGCTGTTTATTTTCCTCTCTTCCGTTGCCTAATACCGTCTAGAAATAAAATTCTGTATTGATTTATAGAACCTAAAATATTGTAATGCACTAAATATGGTTGAGAATTGAATAGGCCCAATTTTACGATAAATTCAGCTTGATTTACTTTTCCAACTCAATCATTTATCTTTTTAACCAGCCTAAATCGTTTTCGAAGGAAAAAAAAAACAACATTTCCTAGAAAATGCCTATCACGTATCTCGAATCGTTTTCCAGTACCTACTTTCCATTTCATAATGACACTCTTTTCTATCTACAATGGATGATTTTCCTACCGGTAGATGTTTTCCATCTGAGAATAAATTACGAACACCAAACGTAAATTCGCCATGATTCCCATGTTGGCTTCTATTTAATTAATTATTAGAAGGTAGTATTTTAATTACCTAATATAGTTTCCTTCAAAGCTAATATTAATTTTACATAATCAGAAATACCTTACAGCATTGTATTAAGCTTCAAATACTTATTCAGAAAAAGGTCTCTACGAACGGAATAGTCAACATCCAATATTCAATTTCCTTGGAAGGTCTTCCAATACATAATTCCCGGGATTCTGTATTTACGATTGTATTGCGTCATCTAAAGGAAACTCCTCTCAAATGATTCTTAACTTTATTTCCAGGGACAGAAAGTTTAAAGTTCTTGTTGGTACCGATAAAGTTGACGAAGGGGGAAAGCTATACGATGTTGAAAAAATTATAGTACATAAAAAGTATTCAAATAAAACTAGCGACTATGATGTCTGCGTCCTCAAATTGAATGAATCCTTGACTTTTGGGCCTACAGTGGCAAAAGTTCTATTGACTGGAAATATTGTAAGCTTGAAGAATGGAACACCGCTTAATACAACTGGATGGGGATACATTCATGTAAGTTTTTTTTTATTAACTACTATTGAGTTCATTACACAGTGTTGGATACGGAACTATGTAAGAGATAAATTAAAATGAAACAAATTTGTATAGAATTATGTGCCAGGTGAGTTAATTGTAATTTTTTCAAAAGTCATTAAAACGGGCTAAAAATCACATATCTTAGCTAGTATTGCTAATTATGAAAAAAAAAAAACAAGAACTGCTTCATTTTTCTCGTTGATAAGGATCAATTATTTGCTTATCACCTCAAGATTAAATCTAAGCAAGATATTAATCCTATCCATGCAAAAAACTTGAATAACAAAAAAAAATATGATAATAATGTAACAACAGACGATGACAAAATGGAAATTGAGATAATCCGAGCGAAATCGCTTGGAAGGCTTGTACTAAATCAAAATTAATATTAACATTCAAGTCTAGACAGAAATTAATAGAAGCATTAAATGCGACACGATACCTTAATATTAAAATTACGACGAGCTGGAACACAAAATAGGAATAGGTACAGAAGGCCAACTCCATATAACGAGCGAAAACAGGCGCATGCGCATAAAGACGGTGTCCTGTTATTTGACAAAAAACGAATCACGAATTTTCATTTTAAAAATAATGTTAGGTTAGGTTAGGTTTATCACTTTACAAACTATTCTTTCTGTAAATAACTCATTTGACAAATAATTGAAAGACAACATTTCATTGCAACAGAACAGTATTTGAAAAACTTATCTTTTTATAATCATGTTAATGGTAAAACAACGCAAAGCATAAATAATATAAATACTTAATTTATTTGAGATTTTCTAAGTGTCGGTCCAAGAGTGAGCGAAGCGAGCTCGGGACGTGGGGCTACCCGACTCGGACAGGTTAGGCTCGAAGGGGATGACGGGGCTCAAGTGAGCGAGCAAAGCGACCGAACGAGCCTCCGTCATCTCCTTCGTGTTAGGTTTCTTTAAACTCTGTAGATAGAAATAGGGGGCCCGGCGAAGCGCGGCTCCGTCGACTACATCTTATTATTATTGCTTGTAAACCAAATTGTTTTTACTCCACCCCTAAGAAGGCACACTAACCCTTGTTATATATTACTATGACAGTGCAATAAACTGTGGGTACTTCAATACATTTTATTAATCAACAATTTATCTACCGTCATTTTGTAAAATCTCACATTGGGCTGTTCGGAAACGCACTTTCACAAGTTATCGAACCAATAGCGCTAATAAATAGATAAACCACCGCTAAAACTATTTCAGAAACCGGGCAACGGTAAAAGCCGCTCGAGTAAGCTCGAATTGTGCCAAAACGACCCGAAATTTACCGAATGGCATGAGCCGAATGAAAGCGAAATTATGTACTTAGTAATTGCTTCGAACTTGCCGAACCGAACAAGTTACCCTGAAACCCAGCCGCGAGAGTGTTTGCACTCTCTGTGCATGGGCCGTGCATATGTGTGCGAGCATTTTCGTTGTATGGAGCGGGACTTCTGTATCTAGAGCCTGAAATATTATGAGCTGTCAAATCATTTAATATCTCCAGTGACGATGAATAATATAAGAGTCTTATTAGATTTGAGTGGGTACGGTAACGATATCTACTTGCCATTTATTTTATTTGAAGAAAATGGAAAGAAATAATGAAGATGAGAAAAGGAGTTGAATTATTTAAAGGCTTGAAATTTAAATAGAGCAGAATTTTTATAACTATAACCGTAACTCTTTTTGTAAAAATGTTTAATTAGGTCTCCATTTTTTCATACTTCACTACAGTTTTAAAGTGGTTCTACGTACTTTTCCCTTCTCTTTTGACAACTCAGTTATTCCCTTCAGTGGAAAAGTTAAAAGCTACGGGATATTCATTGACAAGAACTTCTCTTGGACTGCCCAGCTCAGGAAGTTAGCCGCAAGCTGCTGCATCTTTGAAGAGATTATGTAATTTTCTGCCGACTGCCACCAAGATTGCGCTAGCACGTCGCTTCTTCTACCCATCCTTGGCTATGCTGATGGCAGCTATCTTGACCTTATCCACGACCAACTCGATAAACTTGAGCAGCTTCATTTGTTTTTATAAGGTTCATATTCGGCTTGCGCAAATAATTATGACTAGTTCCCGAATTCCACGTAAAGCGAATTGGTAACCACCACTCAGGTGGTTACCAATTCGCCTTCACCGGAATGCCTAGTACGAGAGAGTAATCTACAGACGCCAGCACATCAAGCTACCCTAAACTGTAATTTTTCCAATCACCTTTGAACCTTATGGTTTAGCGATAAAGTTGAAAATCTATTAAAGAAATTTGACAGATTGTAGTAGCTTGATGTGCTGGCGTCTGTACTTGTACTTTTACAATCATTCTAATATTTTTTTATTTATATTTTCCAGCCTGAAGGTCCTATCTCCAAACAACTTCTACAAACAACAGTACCAGTAGTGCCTCGGCGTAAGTGTATGATGTCTTACGGTACACAGAGAGAGATCACACGCAGGATGATGTGTGCTGGGGGAATTGGAAAGGATTCTTGTATGGTAAGGACATTTCACCACTGCTCTCAAAACGGTGAAGGAAAACTTCGTGAGGAAACCGACATATCCTAGAACCAAAAATTCGAAGACATGTGACATCTACCAATTTGCACTGGGCCCGCGTGGTGGTCTGGCCCGGCTGTCATTCATGGATCTTCGACCGTCGTTACGGATCGTTAGAAGCCTTAAGTCTGACAACCAGTCTTACCAAGGGGTTTCGTATTACCCAGTGACTGGGTTGTGTAGGTCAGATAGGCAGTCGCTCCATGTAAAATACTGGTACTCAGCTGCATACGGTCAGACTGAAAGCCGACCCCAACATAGTTGGGAAAAGGTTAGGCAGATGAGATCGCTCTTAGCGATAAGACCGCCCATTGTGTCACCCTTTGTACAGTTTCTATATTTATGTCTGTAATTTATATGGTGTACATAATAAAGAGTATTCTATTCTATTCTATTCTATTCTATTCTATTCTATGATGACTTATAATCCTCTATACTACTCATAATAAAGCTAAAGAGTTTGTATGTTTGAACACACTGCTCTCTGGAACTACCAGTCAGATTTGAAAAAATATTTATGCATTTGATAGCCCAATTCTTGAGGAAGGTTATAAGCATCATGCTACAACCCTTAGGAGTCAAGCAAGGCAAGTGAAACCACGTGAGAAAGCTAGTTGCTTATAAACCTCTAGTTTCTATAAACAGATCCTATAAAAACTGTTATCCCTCAGCAAACCCTTAAGAAGAAAAAAACTCTAGACACCTGAAGGCTAATTCTTGTAATCCAAAACTCTCAAAACGTCGTTGCGCTTGCAAAAGCCGCTATGTGTTTTTAGTGAACTTATTTGAGCTATATGAATTATAACATTTAGCGTGTTTATACGGAACTTTTGATGTATGAATATCACATAGCTACATTCCTTAACTCTTTAAATATTGCACTTATCACATAGCTGTTTATACAGTATGTGTGTATTGAAATAACGATTAAAACTGCATAAAGAACCAAAAATAACTAAATAATACACAGCGGCTTTTGCACGCGCAACGACGAAAAGCTAGTTGCATTCTCATCTCAGCGACAATGTCAAAAACTTGTCAAAATGTAGGGAATGTAGGGAAATTAGAGGTATTGTTGACAGATTAAGGCCTAAGTTCACCAACATTTAAACCACCGGTAAGGAATTTAAACGGTTTATGTCAAATTTCCTAAGGAAATTTTAAATATAGAACTGATTAAATATTTAATCAGTTGATTTAAATGTTGGTGAACACAAAGCTGAGACTGAGGTCAGACTGTGAACTTTCTAAAAATTACGAGAATTGCCCCTCTGATCAAATCTTTGATTTTATGCTATCATGTTAAACGTGATAAAACATCGACATCAAAACTAGTAGCTTACAGAAACAGAGGAAAAGACTATTGAGTATTTCCTCTTGTTTGTACGTTTTATTGCACTTACTTAGCAAACCATTAATAATAATAATAATAATCTAATAATAATAATCTTTATTACACAAGAAAGTGGTTACAAAATAGTGTGAAGTCCCTGACTCCTGTGCTAGGTGATAGACCTGTGTTACAAGAGCCAGTGCCCTCTCCCAGTAGGAGATATTACAGAATCTTATGCAAAAAGATTAACAAATAAAAAGAATATGGGAACAACAAAAAGTAAGATAAACTAAAAGCGTTAAAAGAAGCCTGTATTGAGTTTATATGTGTGTGTGGGGGTGTGTTTGTGAGAGTTTGTCTGTGTGTGTGGTTGTGTGTGTGTTTGTGTGTGTGTGTGTGTATATGTGTGTATGTCAATGATTGGTTAGGAGGGGTTTTTGTGTTAAGAAATGGATATGATAACTTTCTCTGTTTCGTTATAGTTCAGCGACATTCCCAAATAGTTTGAGGTTGCCTAACCGCCTGGACAGAATCGGTTAAAGACTACCTGTCGCCTTTCCTATGTTGGTTTGCACGGACGATGTTTTATGGCGCACTGGGTTTTCAATTGTCGGTTTTGAACTGAGCATTGAAGACCCAAAAGAGTGGATCCCAGCGTGTCAAAACAACATACTGTTGTATTTTCAACTCTCGGCGCTTAGCAGTGCGTCGATAATACAGTGCGAGATCAAACATCGCCCGTGGGTACAAGAGCTTACCATATTATTGTCTGTTTTAACGCTACTTCTCAGCTACCTCCCTATCCAGAGACCAACCTACGTCCCAGAAAAAATGCTCAATTAGTTTTCAAAAATCAGATCATTGTAGAAATTTTAATTACAGGGTGACAGTGGAGGTCCTTTGACATGGAACAACGTGCAAGTCGGAATCACTTCCTTCGGTGCTGGTTGTGGAGTTGTCCCTGGAGTCTACACCAGGATATCCGCTGTAAAACATTGGATTGAAGACACCGTGAAAAATCATCACAAAAAAGAAGAAACGAGAGCCAAGAGCCCGTTCACTAAAAAAATCTTCAAGCGTGCTCTGCAGTAAACTTTTCTAATTAATTGTATTTAAATCTATCTTGCATCTTCAATAAATTCGATGTAAAAGAACGATGTATTGTATTTTTTGTGTCACAGTTATTTAAATCCGGGCAAAATCCCTAACAAAGTATTGTTAGGTATTTAAGTGGTTTAAATAAGCATTTAAACCCAACCCTAAGTGTTTGCTATTTTAAAGCCACTTACGAAGTTTCCATAGCAAAATAAAAAGGATAAAAGAAGACCAGATTTTATATTCTTATACCAAATCTATAAAGCACAACAAGAATAGAATGCCTTTTCACTCCGCAATATTTTCATATTCATTCTTACTTCATGAATTCAAAAACGACTGAATCTTCTCATTCCATTCATAATTCAGTCAAAACGAGCCATAGAACTCACTCGATCTCCCAGTATCCATTGAAATATATAACTGAAGAAGATGGTCGTATGAAAATGTGAAGAAAACCTCGTAATTTACAAAAGTACGTTATTAACTGAAAAATACTTTTTCGCCATAAATATCTTTTTTCCGCAAATTGGTGGTTTGAAACAGACTTTAGGTTGTGGACTGTGGGAATAGGAAACGCGGAATGATCATAAGCGGCGCGATAAGCAGAGCGACGTATCTTTTAGAATCCTGTGTGACGGAAAGGAGTTACTGATCTCCATTGACAACGGTGCAATACAAACAGGCCCCGTTGATCTCGTGGTTGCAAGCGCGACTGCTGAGCGAGGGTTCCTGGGTTCGAATCCGAGGTGGGGCAAAGTGTTATTGGGCTTAGCAGATAGCCTCGTGCCTCGGAAAGCACATAAAGCTGTTGATCCTTCGCCTGATCTCTGCCCGGTCGAGTTGGACTGCCCATCGGACTTTGAGAGTAGGGGATCAGAGAGAGAGAGTGAGGTTGGCCACCGTGACCGAAATTGGTCGGGAGAATATTATTACAAATATAATGTGGTTTCAATTATGGTGAAATGTCTTACGTGCTAGTATTGTAGAAAGGCAGTCTGTAATTTAATATTTGGAAACAAGTCATAGACAAACAAGTGTTCTGACGATGAGTGCAACTTCAAATATGCAAAGTAAATGTAACTAACTCATTGCCCGTTTTTGCTATATCCACACCCTTATTTATATTCTTCCATAGCTTTCAGTTTCTGTGTAATTACATATTTTTGCGAATAATAACGGTGCCAGAAACAGAGTTTGAGCCCCAAGAAGGGCTTTTAACTGGATTTTTTATTCAGACTAGAACGCAATAAGTCGAGATTTTTTTTGTAAATAAATTACCAGGGACTTCAGATTTCCTTTTGATACTCGTAAATTAGCCTCGGTCTTTCGTTAAGCTGGTACCAGACACTTCACTTTTTGTTAATTTATGTGTTTCTATGGCATATTTCACCCGAAATGAAAATTCTGAACATAAAATAAATCAAAAGCGAAACATTTTATTCTTAATGAACCAATCTAACGATATTGGATTTTGGTGATCGGCATTTTTCACTTGTGTTCGGAATTATCAAGAAAATTAATAAAATACGCAGATGAACGTTCACGTTGGTGTCGTGTGAACATAGAGCGAAACAAAACATTCCGAGGTTGCCTGGAAGAGATCGCAGAAAGCGATAAGGTGGCGACCTTATTGTAAGTTTTGTAGTCTTAAAAATGTTTTTGTTATATATTTTCTGGTGGACAATAAAGTATATACAGCGTGCCGCTTTAATGGCGGCATTAATTTAACACACGTATACGGTTTCGCGTTTTCTTTTCATGATATTTTAATTTCATTAGACGTTATTAATTTACAATTTTCTAAAATAGCATCTTGGACCTGTACTTAAAGAACTGTGCAGAGATCATTTGCCGGGGTCACGGATCATAACATCGTTACAATGAAATTAAAACGAATAACGTGCAAAAAGTAGGTGAATTGAAAAAAGAGAGAGCCCTGTGTCGGTGAGCGGCGCAGGCGGCAATTTTCAAATTACGAATTATTTTATGTTGTTATAATTTTTTATAATAACAGGCCACTAGCCCTACCTGTGTCAAATATGTCGTCATTGTAGTGGCACGTTGTATAAATAATTAAAATAAATAAAGTCATTAGACTGAAACGTCTGATCTCAGCTTTACGTGAGATTTTTTTGGTTTGAAGAATGTCTTGTAAAGGGTTCTTCAAAAGACATTCTCCGAAGCGAAGCAGTAATGCTCGCGAAGGAGGAGGCGGAGCGCGTGAGGGAGAGGCAATCTGTGCGCCCTCACGCCCCTAGTCACCGAAGGAGACGCCCTGGGCGTCGGGAATCGACAGCCGATTCTCGGCCACCGTAGGCGCGGGCTTGCGGACGGCGAGCAATAGGCAGGTCGCCGTCCGGTAAGGAACAGGCCCGGATCGGCGGCGCGTTGTGTTCCACGCGCGCCTCAAAGAGATGTCAGCACTAACTGACGGGGTCCGCTAGGGCCGATGCCTGCCAGGGTCGCGGGTTGTTCGAAAGATATACCATAGCCTCTGGCACAGGTAACTGAAGGAACACGGCTGGGTTTTAGTCAGAAAGATTCTGACACACCCTCCCGCTCCGCCCAGAGCGGGAGAAGTTATTTAATAATACCCCCAAAAAAAAGTGTTATTTGAGTAAAGGGTGTTTTGTTTATTTCATCCGTTGCTAGAGGGCTAATTTCTCAAACCTTTTAGCGTTTCGTTTTTTTGTTTTACTGAGTTGTGTATTTTACGGGATTATACATTTGCATACCTTTTTAGATTACAGAAAATAACTCAAAGATTTTCATGGCTTATTCCAGTAGGATATTCAATTTTTTGTTAAAAATGTCTGAAAAATACTTTCTTAGAATACTTTATTTAAATGCTCACTTTTCACTGGCGGCTTACTCCTTATAATGAAAACCCTTCCTTTGGAGTTTATTTCCGACCTAAAACCCACGTATTCTTGGAATTTCAAATCTCTAACAGCTTTCACCCCGAGCGTTAATATAATTAGCTAGTCATTCAGTTAATTCTCTTTTAATAATAATAATAATAATCATTTTATTATCAGGCAACTAAGGCCCATAGAAAAAATACACAAAATAATCTTATACAATAATAAACTAATACATATTAAAGAAACTTAAAACTATGATTATACACGTAACGTTGTCGGCGTCGTGTTTCGCTGCGTGGTGTCGCGTAACCGTCCTCGGAAACGTCGATATACGACACCTTTCGGCCAAAAGTCCTCTTTCAGACAGGTCTGTAGATGTTGGGTTGGAACACGTACCACGAATGACTTAAAGTTGATGTTGTGGCGCGATTCCAACCTTTCGACCCTCAGAGTCCAGTTGGTCTTCACCTTCAAATACTGCACGACTTCCTCAGTTGTCGTGGAGTGATGCAGACGCGAAAGGTACAGCTGCGTCGTAGGCACAGCAGGGCGCAGCAGCATGTTGGGTCCAGTCGCTTTTAATTAGCTCTTCTACATTTAATGTTCTAAGAATCTCTCATACTCGTATTCATTTAAAATCCAAGTCTAAGGCCGTCTGCAAAAAGGCTAGCTAGCAGCGAGATATTACTATGAAAACAAATTAGCATTTAATACAACTAAGGTATATTGAAAGTTGAAAGGGGCTTGTGGTTAACTAATAACAGCCGAATGGGTCGATCGATTAGGTTAAGCTACGCTTGCCGCGGTTGTTCCATGGATAGGTGACAATCTTTAAATACCAAGACCTCTCCGTGCCTCGGAAATTATGATAGCCGTTGGTCCCAGCTGTCATCGTTACGACTAGTCAGAATCCAAAAAGACCGAAAACCACGCTAACCGAAGGATATTACTCAGTATCTGGGTTGTAGAGGTCAGATAGGCAGTCGCTTCATGTAAAATACTGGTACTCAACTGCATCCGGTTAGACTGGAAGCTGACCACAACTTAGTTGGGGAACGGCTGTGCAGATAATGAGGTATATTAATTTTTAATGGATTATAACCATCATGAAGGGGATGTTGCCTTGGTTTCAAACGAAACAATGTTGTTAGAAAATGTTCATAATTGTATTGTGTTTCGTGTTGTGCTACATGATGTCATCATTTCAGCTGAAACCCGCCCGCCGCTGGGCATAGACCTCCCCCAAGCACCACCACTTGAACCAGTTCTATGCTCCGCGCATCCAGCAGATACCAACGGCATTCACAAGGTTATGGAGGTATGAGGAATAGAGAGTAGAGTTCACTCATCCACTTAATAGAAAAGGGAGGATCCTTCGACCAGACGGGTGTTTTGTCCCGTAGGCAACCGCCCGACGGTTGATGTGTAGACGTTGTTGCACGGTAAACTCTGCTTGCGCGATGCAGGATTTCCTGTGACGTCAGTGTGATGCGTAGTTCGCATGTGGCGAAGTTGTTGCCACCACAAAGTCATCGGTCCTTCTTGTGGGAGCTCTATGTGATGTGGTGCACAGTACATGCTACCAAGTGAAAACATGGCTTAAGTTATCATGCAAGCAGGCTTTAAAATACTTCTTTCCAACACTTTTCTTATTTTCACATCCACGTCAAAATAATCCGCACATATCTCCAATAATAAAAACGATGAGCATAAAAAACATATTATTTTACTTCACAAAGTTCAGAAACAAGGTTTCGGTTTCAGAACGAATATCATTCCGTACTTACCTACGTAGTTTCTACGTGCCTTACTCGCCACCAGCTCTAATGTATTTTTTATTTTACTTTACCGCGTAAACTTGAACATGTCTCGAAAGTTGAAGGCCTAATTTAGATGCTCTGGCAAGATACGGTTATCTTTTTGGAAGGATCTTAATGATATCATGACTTTTGCGGAGTTTCCGGCGTTCATGTTATGGGATAATCTAGTTGCAGGCTGCTTATGTCAAAACTAAGGTTTAAAATGTAGAGAATCTCCATTGTTGGTTGCCTTTTAGACACGTATAATTAGAAAACCGGTACAATTTAACTCCGGTTGAAATAATAACAGTAAACTGAAGGTGTATTAAAGGCAAACGTAAATGAGTTAATTCAATAAAAACTCATAGTCACTAAATTGCTAAGCGATGTTTTTTTTTTAATATTGCGTAGCGAATCAGCTTTCTGCTACGATAGCGTAGCGAACGCAGTCTTCGCGTATGCTACGCCGTAGCAAGTACAAACTGTGACCTCGCCAGTTCTCGAAAATACTTTATATAGCTAGCTTAAGAAATGTTTTTCTGTAAGTATTCAATTATTTAGGCCACTCCTGAGAACCACGCATATTCTTCTTACGTGTCAATGGCAAAAATAACACGAGAAAATAAACCACCTATATTAAATACAGACATATTGCTATATGTCTGTTTTGTCAAATTGTTTCAATTATCCTTAATTGAAACAATTTTTCATTATTTCGTTACATTATTTTATCTAACGTCTCCGTCTATAACAAGAACAATTTGAAAGATTCATAGGTACGTAAGCATACCTTTTAAAAGACTCATAAAAGAGCAAATTTCATATTTTTTTCTTAAACAATTCTCAATCTTCTTCCTACAGAACGTGAGCTGAGTCTATAACATTTACGCTAAAAACTTGGCAATACAACCACGTAATTTTTCATTTTTACGGCCCACCCTTATAGTATTCGAGCATTATTCGAGCTATTCGAGGCTCCATCTTTTAGTATCGTTAGAAGTTTTTATGCCAGTGCTTACTTTTAAGAATAGGTCGTTTATTCGAGTTATTCTATTACAGTGAAGCTTTGGGTGACTTATGTGTTTTTGACTACAGTCACTACAGTTGAAGTTGGACAATGGAAGCAACTTTGTGTGAATGAAAGCAACATTGTTAGTGACATTAAATCTTCTTATCCTAACACTATTGTGATAATTACACTACAATTAAATTGAATTGTATTCAATTTAATTGTTAGGGTTAGTTCGTGAAAGGTGAAACAAATAAAAACTATTCACCATTTAAATTGTCATAAAAATAATTATCGGAGCAAAAATACTTAAAAACTCATATATTCTGTTAAAAAAAAGAAAGAAAATATGTTTATTTGCGGTCAAAATGACGCAGAGAAAGAACACAAACACAGAAAGCGATAAGGCCGCCCATTGTATGTTTTGTATTCATAATCGTATTTTTTTGTTATGTATTTTCTGGTGTACAATAAAGTATATATAAATAAACACAAAAAATAACAACACACATATCACACATCTAAACTACACAACCACAATGTGGTTGTGTAGTTTAGATGTGATGTAACGGTGTAGTGTATCTACACTATGGCATCATTTCACTGGCACACATCTGCCAGTAATATGATGCCATAACCATAAGATATTTACTCTATGTTTACAACGTTGACAACATCTACCTACGCAACATACCCTAAATAAAAAGTACCTACCTATAAATAAACAAATCGAAACAGAAACCTCCTTTCAACGCTATCACAGACAGAGCAGAGCCCTCATGTTTTCCCAACATCGGATAGTCAAGGCTTGAGCACGACCATGCTTATCAAACACGACGGTCACGTACGAACAGCTCACTTGCAGCCTTAATTAACGAGACAATCACGTGACAGAGTCGCTGGCAACTCGGCCAGTCTCGGCAGTGGTCGGCAAATCTCGGTGCATATCGTATTTCGGCGAGATTTTGTTTATTGTTGTGATTAGTTCTTGTTAGTGCGAGTGTGGGCGGAATATTGTTGAACAAGCCAACCTTGCTGGAACTAATATTAATTATAGTGAGTCCTCTGATTAATTAACTAAAGTCCCCGTCACGAGAAGCTATAAATTTTGTAAATAAACGTAGCGACAATTCAATCAACAACAAATAATCCCAAATTCAATCAACTCAAAGTAACATACGTGTAATACGAAACTAACGAGCAATTTCATTTGATCGGGTTATATTTTAGCGATATAAAGAGCTGTCGTCTAATGTTTTGTGGTACTGGAACGCGTCTGACAGAATACTCAGAATCGTCAGAGGACACTAATTAGATGTGTGTGTTAACATAATTATATCCCTATATAAAAATAAAAATCATTACAAAACAGTTTCTTTTCAATTGAACCAAAGGTAAGCCCCTGAATGTGTTTATAAAATGTATAACTTCTCGTGACAAGGACTTTAGGACAGTTGCTAAAAATTATATTGAGACAACGTTAATGAAAACTTCTCTATCCGAGTTTTAATAATAAAACACTGAACTTTTTCACCAAAAACGGTGTCAGTTACGAAACTACATGCGCGCAAATATTAAAAATACACACCTCAGAAAAAAAAGCTCCCTAAAAATACGTTGAAACATACACGAAAAACGTAAACACGGGAAAAACTAACGAATATTAAATACAGAAACTTCAGCGAAAACCGTAATAAATGAAACTCTTAAGTGGCCAAACCACGTTTTAAAAACGTAATTACAACACGAAGCATAGAGAAATAGAATAAAAATGGCGTATAAATTACGGTGCAGACAATTAAGTATTCATCCTACAGCGGCGCTAGTGAGCAGAGCACAGAAAAAAAAATCGGTCGTTGCGAAGTTTGCTGTGTAAAAAGTTAGGAGTAAAAGCAGTTTTCATGAAACGTATTTTTTATGAATAAGAGCGCGGACGTGATATTCTTTTAGAGGATTTACCCGGTATGAAAATATAACGCGTTTTGTATTAGGGTTTGGCATCTAAATGTCGTGAGAATTGAGGTATTATTAGCACTGCATTGATCTCCATCAGACTTGAAGAAAGACATCTTGTGTGTGTCTCATAATTTTCCAATTGGGCGTGGATGGCCAAATCCGAAACAATGAGGAATAGTGAAAAGTACTTAAAGGAGTCTCGGGCTAGATTTTGATGAAAACTAAAACTACATCATTGGATTTTTGAAAAATCAATATTTCTAGCCAGGAATCGAACCCGTTGATTTTGAAAAAAACAACACACTTTATTATTACACCATTGGATAGTGTCGCTGATAAGGACCAAATTCTGGGACGTAATGACATACATTAACATACCTAGTAGTAAACCCTTTTCTAAAAATAACGGTGCAGAACAAATTTTTCTATGTAGATATACGTCTTATTTATAGATTTCTTGGAACTCCGTTATCTCTAAAAGGAAAATATGGAAATCATATTATTAAAGAGACATTTTCCTCTCGAAAAAAGTACATTTCGACAAAACGCAACTCATAAAACTGTCTTCACCATCTAATACATTTCCCATAACATACTCAATTTTCCTGTTTTTCCTCTTACTAAGCCATATTTATTCCAAAATATAGCCGTATTTTATTATTATTCGCTACGTATCGTATAAATAATGTTTGGGATTTATCCGCCATATTATTATTTATGATGCATGCAACGGAATGCTGTTTTATGATCAAACTAGCTGCGAAATACATCCGATGTTTCATAGACTGGAATCGTAAATGTCCACTGTTTATTATGAGCTATCGTAATGGAGCTTTATGTGAAGCAGCTCGTCCGGAAAAGTACTACTACTATACTTATCAAAGCTGTTACGATAAGCAGAAAGATCGTCAAAAAGTTTATTCACAACACATTTCGTCACTCAGCGATGAGCATGACAAAAAAAGAAAGAATTTAATTGCGGTAAAACATAAAACCAACAAAAATAAAAAAACAAGCTGGGATGCTGCAATGGCTGTTTTTCGTGGATATGTCGCATAGTTTCCTATAATATATCGTATGCTTAATGCAATAGTAAAATTTTGAGATGAATGATGTCAAAGTTCATATACGTAGATGATTTTTAAAAATGTTTAATAATAAACTTCTTCCTTTAACTTTTCAATGTTTGATGTTATAGAACATTTGGTTACATCGAAAGATTTGTTAAAGTATCAGCTGTCCAATTGAATAGAATGAAGGTAATTCGAGAGTTTAGAGAAAAGTGCTATTTGGTGATGAATTCTGAGAAATTGACAAAAATATATAAAAATGGAATTTTCTCGAATCCCATAAAGGACATGTCCAAAAATGTATGGACCAAAAACCCAGAATCGACAGGAATGAAATGTATACCAGTCGATTGACATTGAAATATAATATAATGTTACCAAGGGGGCAACCCTGAAATCGTTACAGTATAGGAGCTAGGAGCAAAATAAAATGAGAAAAAAAATTCGTTTAAAACAATAATAAAATAAGTTTACGTCATGTTGTGGCTTAATATGACGTTGTTTTAATGTTGTATCACTTGTGATAATTATCATCAACACATTTCACAAGCAACAGCAACATAATAACAACATCATATTAAATCACAACATAACAAACACTGTTTTTTGTATATTTTTTTTCACAAGTCACACAACGGTTACGTTCATCCATTTTAAACAATATCCAGTGGCAAAGAAAATCGAAGTCCGGTTTAACGCGCCACAGTTTCGAATCAACAAGAAAAATCAGTGTCCAGTATACAAAAGCAGAGGTCAAGTTAAAATCCACGAAGTAAAACAAAGCATACAGATCACAACGAAAACAAACGAAGGACTGCGACGGGATATGGTCGTTAGTCGTTACCTGCCTGCCACACCGCCCCGCCCCCCACGTCACCCCGTCCGCCGCGCCCGCGCCCGCGCATAATAGCCAGTAGCAACTGTGTATTTTTTATTTGCAATCCTTAGCTACAGAATTACCAATAATACACACAGTACTATAACGATTGTAGTATCTATGGGCCAAATAAAAATAAAAAAACATAAAAAAAAAGAATTTTTTACTTATTTTATTTTGCTCTTAGCTCCTATACTACAACGATTTCAGGGTTGCCGCTTTGGCAACATTATATTATATTTAAATGCCAATCCATTGGTACACAGTTCATTTCTGTCGATTCTGGGTCATTTTTTGGACATCATCTTTCGCCTTGCCTTTATGGAGTGCTTAATTGTTGCAAATAGGTCACACATCCTAAAAGGAATACGTCAAATTACAAGTCAATTTGGAATCCCACATTAAGGACATTTTAATGAGCTCTATTTTCAGCAAGAACTGAAAATTCAGAGTTTAAATTCACAGAGAAATGTGTTACATATTTCAAATTTGACGAAACCACTGCTGAAATCTGCAATTTGCAGTGTAGAAATTCGTGAATTTCGGTTAAAATATTTTGCTATTCAGTCAGACATGTTGTGTAATTATTCATAGGAATAGAAAATAAACAACACTGTTGTATACACGCCAGCACATCAAGTTACTACAATGTATCAAATTTCTTTAATTGATTTTCAACTTTATCGCTAAAGCATATGGTTTAAAGTTGATTGGGAAAATTTGACAGTTTCGGGTAGCTTGATGTGCTGGTGTCTGTACAATATGTATTGTAGGTACCATGACTTTCCTATAACGCATGTAATAATACGATGTTATGTTTCAAACAAGCGTCATCATCATCACTTGCCCTTATCCCAATGGAGTCGGTGGAACATGTCTTTTTCTTCCATATTTCTTTCATTGTTTTTTTTTTTTTCGGTAGGCCCCCCTTTCTAAACATATCATCATTCACACAGTCCATCCATCGTATCTGGTGTTTCCCTACTCTAATACACATACACATCACACATACATCACACATCATTATCATCATACATACATCTCTCTATATCCATCGACATTCATACTGAACACTTCCCTCAAGACATTTCTTGATATTTTATACGAGCGTCTGACATAATAATTATATTTCGTATTGTAATATTCACTCGAATATAAATATTTCAGCAAAACCCGAAACCTGACAGCTGTTCTAATCTTAGCATATTGGTATTGCTAAACAATTTGGTCTGAAAGTCAGATGCGACTCGATCTAATATAAAATATTGATATTCAGTCACATCTGGTTAGTCTGAGAGCCGACCTCAACAAAATTTAGAAAACGCTAGGCGAAATAAAATTGCCGACTCATCCAAAATCAATCGCTAACCTTGATGTAACTTGCCCTACATATACAAAAAACCCCGCCCACAAAATATTCCTTTCCTCTCGCCGCCAGGTGTACGATAAGGCAATCTAGCCTCCACTAACTTATGTGGCCCTGGTCCATTTGCCTTGCCTTTTGAAGTTTTATTACAAAGTCAGCCGATCTGAAGAGAATTGATGGAAGTTTTAATTAAGTTTTGATAGTAATGGACGATATTTCATTCGATTAGACTGTTGAGAACTTTGTTTTTTGATAGAAGAGGGGAATTTTAGTTCATTTTATGTTAGTGTAGTTAACACAGTTGATCGCATATCGGGATTTACACTTTGACCTTGAGTACGGAGTTTCAATAGAATAAGGGGCCAGCTTATATACTGGTTATGTTATTAGGTGCAAAAGTGCGGCCTACTCTTACAATAATGTAAATTTTTTTGAGGGAATCAAAAAGGATAACAAAAAAAAAATTATTTTTACAAAATGAAAAATACAACTACCATTCGGCCATTCAAAACCAGCGACAATAGCAAAACAATTTAGTCAACAGGCCGGCACTCTAACAAACACTTTGAAAAATCAACATTTCAACAAAATAAAATAACTGAAACAGATGTGCGATCGAAACAAAATGGCTGCCAAAGTGCGACACATTGGAGGGAAGCGGAACGCTCAATCAATGAATAAAAATATTAATGTTTTTGCGGACGAGCGCAAAGCAAACGCCACGACCATTTTTCAATTTAACGCAGGCGAGAGCAAACTTTGTTTTATAAAGGAAAATAGTTTGAAAATACATAGTTGGTTTAACACTTCAGTTTTTTTAGAATCCTGTTGTTTTTGTACAGAAACCTGAGCTTGATCATTATTATTATTATTTATTTATTATTTATTAACCAAAGATGGTAAGTAGACTTATAAACTAAGCCCCACAAAACCGTTTTAATGGTTAGTGGTTGGTGGTTGTTGTGGTGGTTAGTTCGTTTTACATTTCTGTCTCATAATAAAAATCTTGTAGCTCTCAAAATATATCATCGTTAAACTCTTTGCTGAAAGTATTGATTATGCCACTACTAGACACCACATTATCCATGTTTAGCAAAAATAATTATTATGACAGCAGAAGCTATCGGCTTCTGCTGTCATAATAATTATTTTTGCCAGTACGGAAACAATAACTAATGATGAATGTGATCAGCCAGTCAGCACAGTTGGTACCTAGCGGATTGAAGGCTCAGCGCCGTAAATGAGGCACCGATGTACTAACATAATCCCACTCGATATTATTTCAATTCCCTCGAAGCTCTGAGATCCTGGTAGCCGTCATAACAACATGGAAAGGTACTCTGAACCGATGAGCGTTCGCGACTAAAATAGTGATCGAGAAACTGCAAAAACATTCACATTTTTCCGACGGTGAACACAAAGAAAATAAACCAGCATATTCAATATCCCATAGGCGAATGCAGACGTGTTTTCAAAAAACCCAATACAAATTTTAGCCGACCGAGAAGTAGTTTACATAGAAAACGAAAAATGTGAAATGTTGAAGCTATTTTTGCTGAGATGTTTTTTCTGGTCGGAATAAAGAAAGAACAAAAAAAAAGCTTTAAGAGTAGGGGAAGACCTTAGAAACGATGGATGGACTGTGGGATAGATGGCTAGAGAAGGAGAGGGATGAAGACTAATAGAGAAGTATGGAAGAAAAAGGCAAGTAAATTGGGATAAGGACAGGAGAATGAAAATTATGAATATATTGAAAGTACATTGTTGATTGTAGATAACAATATAACCAGCCGGTCGATTCTGTAAAAATCTCACCGTGAAAACTTAGGTGAAGTGAGTTTGTTTTTGCTAGGAATTGACACTATTGACAGCTCACTCCACGCTCACTTCACCTAAGTTTTCACGGTGAGATAGTTACAGAATCGCACTGCTGCTCTTGTAAAAATCACGAGAAAATTGCAGGCGCCTATACAAAGCCTGACACACTCCACACAGCTGCTTGTTTACGGCGCAGCGCTTTCATTGTGTTTTAGGTTTTGTGCTTTCTGCTGTGTTTCATATAAATGGAAACGAAAAATCGAGGTACAATTGCCGCACTACGTCCAAAACCAAAACAAAAGCACATCGATGAAACCGCGCTGAACCACGCCGCACTTAGTGTGAAGACCACATCATAATACTGTGTACAACTTTCTGCACAAATCGTGAAGACATAAACGACTTTTGCAGTAGTAAACATTTATTTACCTCATGACGCAGTGCTTACTTATCGCTTGCGAAGCAATACACCTCCATGCAAGTTATTTACCTAAGTAACATCAAGGTTAAAAAAAAAATTTTTTGACGAATACTAAAATACTAGAGCTTCTTGGTAGCTTCGATCGTGACAGTACAAGCAGAATAAATGTGATCAGGATTTGTGCTGAAAAGCACAGTGATACAATGTATTAAAGACTTAGTAGTGATAGTAATTCATCTTTTTGCTAAAGGTTGGTAAAAATAAATTCATATAGCTGCTATCTAGAAATTGAAAAATAATCCAGTTCAAGTAATTACACTGTCTGTCTGGCATAACGGGTGTCTAGACACAACAATAAAACAATAACACAAAAATAATAATCAATAACAAAAAAAAAAAACATCATCTAAAATAACATAAAATAATGTATAGAACGTACTGAGTGAGTCTAGACTCACTCAGTAGGTTCTATACATTATTTTATGTTATTTTAGATGAAATATTAACAAAGTAAGCCAAGTCGACATACACTTCTTTGAGCAAAAAGGTCGTACTTTCTCATAATACCCAACTGTAGCATAGCATAATCAGGGTTGGTAGAGACGTCTATCAATCAAAGGCACTTTTGGACGTCAGAATCATGACAATGATTCTGACGTCCAAAAGTGCCTTTTATGTGCCTATTTGAAATAAATGCTTTGACTTTGACTTTGACTTTGTCATATGTCTTAGATTCTTTGGTAAAGTGCCTGCCTGGGTACGAACGAAACTCGTAAGTCACGGCCGTTACCTCTGAACCACCACTGCTCTAGCAACTATACTGTAGCAACCATAATTTTCTCAGTTGAAGTGATTCGAGGAGGTAAGTAAAAAAAGCAATTTCCTTTGATGCAATTTTATACCGCTTAGAATATGATTGAATCAGTTTCCATAGAAAATGTTATTAGCAAGAGAAATTTTTAATGGCTTTCTTCAAGAATGCTATTAAAAAACGATGAAACGTACAAGGCATTTACTAGACTTGCTTATTTATTAGATCAAGCCTGCAGTTGTTAATGGGGGTTTCTTCCCTTAGATGCCCCTCTTCTGGTCTACTTGTTTGCGTTTATTTCTTGCTGCTTATGTATAATAATATGCCTGTCTATACCCATAAGTCGCCTATGACATGAATAGTCACGTGTAGATAGCATTGCCAAATAAATAAGACAAAAAAAAAGAAATGGCAATAGTTTTATGTTCCATGTTACGGGTTTGGTTTCCGCACTTAGTTCATCAAGTGGACCATTGTGTGTGAATGGTAATAGATATTCTACATATTGAGTATATTCCATATAAATTATTAGCTACGAATTAATTACTCTATTAAAAAAACTTGTAGGAAGAAAAAACATGTTCCGTCTACCCTAAATAAATTAGGTTAAAGACCAAAAACCTGTCATCAAAATCATAATAACTTTCAGAAAGCATCTTGTTTACACAACTTCCCATATTTCATTTTTATTTTCCTTTAAAAATATTTTCAAAAACGAATGGAAGCATACCAACAAAAATTAAAAACGCATTGCTGGCAAGAAAATTTCAATTTGCTGAATTTGAAAGTTGGCAACGATCCCGAATTCCGGGCACTTTTCTAGATTGGCCGATACATAGCCAGACTCGCAATCTATTTCTTAGACGGAAAACTTTTGAACATTTATTTTTGCTAGTTACAACCGGCAGGTTTCTGGCAAATAAGATATGATAAAAATATGAATTTCAGAAATTAGCAACTAGCTTTCGAATACGGCTCCGCCCGCGTGAAGGTTTTAAATTATTCCATGAGAACGTACTACCGGGATAAAAAAGTATTCTATGTGTTATTTCAGCCATTTTTGCGTGATTGAGTAACAAAAATCCAAACACACAAACTTTCACATTTATAAATATAAATAATATAAATTCAGTCAAAAAAGTATCGGGAATTAATTATTTGTTTATGGTTCCAAATATATTGTTTTGTTTTTTTTTTTGTTGTTAGATTGGCATAACTATTTTCAATTTTGGCACAGAGTTTGAGTTGCATCTGTCATATAGATACAATACAGTTCTGTTTTTATGTATGGCAAATTTAATAACGGATAAAAACACAGAACAGAGTGTTTGTCTTAAATTTTGCATCGCCAATGGAATTTCGTGTTCGAAGTCACTGAAAATTATACAAAAAGCTTACGGTGAATTAAATTTATCAAAAAAACGTGCTCATTATTGGTATATAGCGTTAAAAAGCGGTCAAGATATGCTGGAAGATTTGCCTTGCCCTAGTAGGCTATCAACGTCTTCAACTGAAGTTAACATCGCAAAAGTGAAAGAAATAGTGACTGAAAATCCTCATTCAAGTTTGAGAGAGATAGCCCCTGAACTTATTGTATCTCATGAGTCGATCCGTATCATTTTAAATAATCAGTTGGGTATGAAACATGTTGCCGCTTGGCTAGTCCCAAAAGACCTGAATTTTCTCCAAAAACTCAATCGCATATGAGTCGCGGAAGACATCCTAGAACGAGTCAGTTTCGACCCAACATTCATGAAACACATTATTACTGGTGACTAGACTTAGGTTTAAGAGTTTGACATGCAAACTAGTCAACAAGCTTCGGAGTGGCGTTTTCCAACTGAACCTAAACGGAAAAAACCACGCCAAAGTCGATCAAAAGTCAAAGTTACGTTTACTGTTTTCTTTGACTATCGCGGTGTTGTGCACTCGGAATTCTTACCGGAAGGTCAAACGGTAAATAAAGTATATTATTTGAGTTTTATGCGGCGTAAAAGAGAGCAAAATCGAAGAAAAAGGCCAGATTTGTAGAAAGAAAATTGTTGTGGCCACGATAATGCGCCTTCGCAATCATTGTGAACGAATTTATGACCAAAAACTCAACAAATACCATCGGTCAATCACCTTATTTACCAGATATGGCTCCAGCCGACTTCCTTCTTTTTCCTAAACTCAAATTACCATTTCGTAGCACCCGTTTTCATTCGGTAGAAGACATAATGGAGAATTTTCGGAGACAACTAAACTAAATTCCGGAAAAAGCGTTTAAAAAATGTTTTGATGATTGGATTATTCGTTGGCGTAAGTGTATCGTTTCTGAAGCAGCATACTTTGAAGACGATAAAATAAATTTAGATGAATAACTAACATTTATTGTGTAAAATTGATCTTTTCCCGGTACTTTTTTGACAGAGTAGTATAATATATATGATTTTTGTAGAATTTGCATGAAAAGTTCTTCTGAAGATTTAACTGTGCAAATATTTTTAAACGAAACTCAGTTTTTGTGCTTGGCGGTGGTGATCTTAAATTAGAAACCTGACCTATTTATCGGCCCTAGACAGAATCAATTAATCCACTTAGTCTCGCTTACCACTTAAAGATAAAAGATTTTGTGATTTTCGACTTTAAAACTATCGGGTAATTACATAGTGCCTACTATGTAACTTTATTGCTATCTACCGGGTAAAATTTAATTAGAAATTGGCGCAAATATTGTAACCTTACGGGTAACTACAGTGTCAAGCCGATTGGGGTTGAAACACTCGGGTCATGAGGCCCGAGCCCGCGTCTCTTTTTTAAAGAAATTTCTCGCCGACTGGTCGACACTTCAAAAAATTAGCATTGCCATTCAATGTGCCAATACTGCTAGTCTTCTGGGCACCTATTCGGATGAGAGCGATGCGGAAGAGTACTTAGACGCCTAAGTGACCAAAAAATCAAAGGATCTTTTGTATTTTTTTGTATGTACATTTAGCTAGTTAGACATTTAATTTCGTACCTATTGTAGAAGTTAGTGGCGTTATAAATTGTATATGATCGTTTTTAATATATAGTAATTATTTATTATATAATAGAAATGAAATAATATATTTAATAGAAATAGAATTTGCATGAAATATCCGTCAGGTCAGTTCATCGTAACTTTTCAGTAAGTACTGAACAGACAATAATAAAATGTATAAATTATATTATAATTATATATTATACCTACCTACATAATGAAATAAATATAATTATGATATTTATTATACCTACTTACAGAAATAAATATATGATGTTTATTTCTGTAAGTAGGTTAATACAAGGTAACTTCTTTTCTTAGTCTGTGGTTTATACAAACACTTTTACACGTCAATAATATTTTAAAAAGATGAGTATAGCCATACACAACCATTTGACAGGCTTTCGTATATATAATGACACATTTCGATAACCTAATTTGCCTTACCTCAAGAGCAAACAGTCGCCGAAAAGAGAACGGTCGTCTATTTGATTTAAACTGACAAAAATTTCGGGTTTTGGACTTGTTAACAGCGTTTAGAGGACTCCTACGATAACATTTATTGATGTTCGATACGGTACGGAAGCGTATCGAGTGGTTGTGAATAGCTGTGGAGGTCGGTTTTTCCTATCCGACTACTCTGGGAAGATTCACCGAAACAAACTCAGAGGTTACAGTCTCTTTCAAGAAAAAAAAAACTTTTGTCAAAATATCCAACGAAATTCTAAAAATATCCAAAGCATTTTCAAATATGAAACAGCTAAAAGCTTCGAACAACGATTCCGTCTTTCTAAAGTGAGTTCTAACAAAGTTATTTGTTTGAAACTTAGCGCTGCGTCTTCAAAGCGTATGAACTGTCTGCGTCATCTTCTCAATAATTAGTTAACTTTAAGTACCTCTTGTTCACTTTATTCTGTTACTACTAGTCTGTGGTTTTCACAAAGAAAGTAACCAGTTATTTCAATGTCAAGTTTATAAAACATAATTAGCCTATAATGTTCCCACTGCTGGGACACAGGCCTCCTCTCTGTGAGAGGGAGTGGGCCGTGATCTACCACGAGGGCCCAGTGCGGGTTGGTAGATGTCACAGTCTTTAAATTTTTGGTTCCAGTATAGACAGCACATCAAGCTACTACAATCTGACAAATTTCTTTAATAGATTTGCAACTTTATCGCTAAAGCATAAGGTTCAAAGTTGATTTGGAAAATTTGACAGTTTCGGGTAGGTTGATGTGCTGGCGTCTATATATACCGGTTTCCTCAGGATGTTTTCCTTCACCGTGGTGAGTGCAGTGATGATGAAAGAATGAATTACATTGCGAACTTTATTTTCATAACTTTAGAAAGGTACTTTGTTTTTCAGAACTGAATAAGCAGGACTCTGTCTCGGAGGCGGACCTTGCGAAGTATCATGTCTGAGGTTGGTATTCCCTTCTTTTGGTACCCTTTTAAGTTTTACGACTTCTTTGTAATGTCTTCTTTATTTTTGAGTAACTGACGGGACCACACAGCTGTGTAGTCATCATCATCATCATTTCAGCCGAAAGTTGTCCACTGCTGGACATAGGCCTCCTCCAAGCACCTCCACTTCGACCAGTTCTGTGCTTCTCACATCCAACGGCTTTCTGCTGCCTTCATAAGGTCGTCGGACCACCTTATGGGAGGCCTTGCAACGCTACGTCTTCCGGTACGCGGTCGTCACTCCAGAACCTTTCGGCCCCATCGGCCATCTGTTCTGCGAGCGATGTGCCCTGCCCACTGCCACTTAAGTTTGGCAATTCTTCGGGCTATGGCGGTTACCTTGGTTCTCCTGCGGACTCCTCACAGCTGTGTAGTACCGCGGTGTAATTACATCTAGGATACGTGATTACACCGATACGTGCGTGATACGTGAACCCTTCAATAAGGAACAGCAATACAGATTGTTAGAAAAAAAAATTGCCGATCATTTTTCGAATCGATCTTTTGTTTTTTCTACATAGTACCAGAGTACCTACCTGATCAGCAGTGCGATTCTATAACCATCTCACCGTGAAAAGTTAGGTGAAGTGAGCGTGGAGTGAGCTGTCAATAGTGTTAATTCCTAGCAAAAACAAACTCACATCACCTAAGTTTTCACGGTGAGGTTATTACAAAATCGACCAGCAGCTCGCCAGAGCAGTGTTTGACCAGTGGTGGCCCAGTGGTAACTGCTGCGACTTATAAGTTGTAGGTCATAGGTTTGAATCCAGCCAAACTCATTCGTGTAAATTATTTCATCACCACTGCTCTCAAAACGGTAATGGTAAACGTGAGGAAATTCGAAGACATGTGACATATACAAACCCGCACTGGGCCCGCATGGTGGATTATGGCCCACTCCCTCTCACTGAGAGGAGGTCTTTATCCCTGCAGTGGGAACATTACAGGCTGATTACGCAGCTCGCCAGAAAACAGGCAAAACAAGAGGGCTTAGACAAGTGGCACTTTCAAAGCGTTTTATTTTTTTCAACGACTTTCAACAGGATTGTCATAAGCTTTTTTGTAGATAGCTTATCTCAATCCAATACATTTTTTACTCTTCCATCATCAATATCGCCGATAGAATGTCACTTTGTCTGATATATAACCTCTTTTTAAGTCACCGGATCTTCCTAAAACCATAGTAACGCCAGCAATATTTCTTCGTCAGCACTTGTTATAGTCTTCGCAAGCTCCGAGCGACAAGATGAAAACTTTTAATAACTCCCACAAAATTCTCGAGTTCGTAAACAATTGGAAATTAATCGTAGTTACTTGGCAACAACTTGGCCTTACCGTTTGTTTGTTAAATTTTGTGGAAAACAGAGAAAATGAAGACTTTGTGGTCATAGGAACTTTGATTAGTTTTGTAGATTAGTTGGTGGAAGTTTATATAAGTTTGACACTCTTTGGATGATTGTAACAGACGAGTGTTGGAAATATGAGGTTTGACAGAAAAGTCAATAAAGCTGTGAACTTGTAGGGGCTGAAAGCATCTATTTACACTCGCGGAATAAAGATGTCAAGCTTTAAGTCCTACAAGCAATGCACATGAGTAGTAAAAAAAACAATTTTAATTCTACGACTACATGAAAATGTAAAGCTATCTCCTTGGTGTAGTTAGAAGTCAATATTTTATGGAACCGCTGAGTTATTATGGATTCAATTCTTTAAAAATGTAAAGTTCATTAAAATTTCAGGTGGTGATCTAATTCAAGTAAGATTTTATGTTCTTAGCATGATCAGCCTGCCCACTGCTGGGACACAAGCCTCCTCTTTATGAGAGGGGGTGGGCCATAATTCACCACGCGGGCCCATTGCCGGTTTTTTTATGTGCATGATTTTTCACACACGTGACTTTACAGTATGTTAACTAACAGAGGGCGTTCCCGTTAACCCGCAATAGTATAGCATCCATACATCCATGCTAAAAAAAATATTACCATTCGAAAATAAAATGTTTTTATATTTTTTTATATTAAAATATTCACTAAAAATCGTAAATTGATACGTTAAAGAAACACTCTGTACACGCGTACCTACTTGAAGGACAGCAATGTAGGAATTTATTTAATTAAATAAATTAGAATTAATTAAATAAATAGAGTATCAATTTACGATTTTTAGTGAATATTTTAATATAAAAAAATAAAAACATTTTATTTTCGAATGGTAATATTTTTTTTAGCATATATGGATGCTATACGTGGCTATACTATTGCGGGTTAACGGGAACGCCCTCTGTTAGTCTGTTAACATACCGTATAGTCAAAATCACGATGTCCATGTCATGTCTGGTTTAGTTATGCTTTGATAATAAAAATATATCCCAAAACATGCTGTCAAAGTGACCTCTGCGCTGTCACTGATGACGCCGTGGAAGTAGCGTGCTAGTGGTAGTGATACGACGAAGAGTAGAAAAAAAAAACACGTGCTCGAATGTGCATGTTTAATATCAATTTCCACGCGTTCTTTCTTCTCTACAACTACACGAATGCTTCGTTCGAATACTTTATTTTCAAGTTCTTTCCCAACTACTGAAGCGTGACGTCAGTATCGCACCCTGAAGAACACGTTTAAAGAGCAAAGCTCTGTAACGCAACGGTAAAAATAAAACAACATAGGTCTGCTAGGAAAACTTTTACTTAAAGCTCCTCTTTGCTCTGCGTTCCTGGTACTCGTATGTCTTAGAACTTAAAATAAGCTAAAAATTATCCACTTTACTTTTCTAAATAATCTAAGCAAATAGAAATATGATAATTAAGCTGCTTATTGATAAAATGAACTTGGCCATAATTATACTACCATAATTCTGTGATTATTATAATTATTATTAATGAGGCATGAATGAGCTGCATCAGCAACCTAACAGCAACCTGGGGGCCTAAAAAGGCCACTTTGGCAGAATCATAAAAGGATAACAATATGAATCATAATGAACTTGATCGTATCAAATCCCATTGGTGAAGGATTTTCAGTTATTTTTTTTTGTCTGTGCTAATTTACCAATCAATCCAATCCAAATTCAATCCCAATATCTTTGATTATACCTACATAGTGCAGCGAAAAAAAGAAAAACATGGACTCTCTTCGCCATATTATGATTCATAATGTTATCCTTTTATGATTCTACCAAAGTGGCCTTTTAAGCCACTTTTTTTTGACATGACGAGAATAAAGATCACAATGATTTTGACAGACTTGTCAGTGGCAAAGTCAAAGTCAAAGCATTTATTTCAAATAGGCACATAAAAGGCACTTTTGAACGTCAAAAATTACAACAAATAGAATTGATTCTGGCAGCAACTTATCAGCAACCCTATTAGAATGAGAATAAAGATCACAATGATTTTGACAGACTTGTCAATAGCAGCAATCTAACAGTAACCTTATTAGAATGAGAATACAGAACACTGATATTTTTTTTTTTTGGGGATGGGAAATCTTCGAATGACCCCTCCCGCTCTGGGTGGAGCGGAAGGGAGTGTCAGACTCTTACTGGCTAAAACCCACCCGTGTTCCTTCCTTAGCCCTTTATGTTCCGGGCCAGCGGTAACCCTTTCAGACAATCCCGCTGACCAACTGTGATTTAAACAGTGATGCAAAATCAGAAGTAAAATAACTGAAAATGAACTGTACATAAATGTAGAGGTACATCATCTCTCCCAAAAAGGTTCAGAAATTGTCTCAATCACATACATTTATTTGGGCATGTCATCTTTTCGATCTGTCATTAACATCATCATCATGATCATTTCAGCCGAAAGACGTCCACTGCTGCACATTGGCCTCACCCAAGCACCGCTACTTCGACCGGTTATGTGCTTTTGTCATCCAGCGGATTCCTGCTGCCTTCACCTGGTCATCGGTTCACCTTGTGAGAGGACTACCAACGCTACGTCTTCTGGTACGCCGCGCCGTGCAGGCCACTCCAGAACCTTTCGACCCTATCGGCCCTCAGTTCAATGAGCAATGTGCCCTGTCTACTGCCACTTATGTTTGCCAATTCTTTGAGGTATGTCGGTTACCTTGGTTCTCCTTATGGATCTCTTCATTTCTGATTTGAACACTAGGGTAACAGCAAGAGCAAATTGGCCTAAATAATTTATTCTACGACTGTTTTCATATTTCAAATAATGTAGGTAGATATAATATAAATTATAATAAAATCACAAAAACACGCGCGGTGTCACTTACGGTAACAGTGGCGTCTTAAAAAAAGGCCAACGCGTCTAAAGAAATTTTCACTTTAAAAACAGTGGCACTCCGGGAGTGCCGACAGAAGCGAAAAAACACAAACAGAATACTTTGCCATCACTCACTGACATATCGGATACCTATACATTAAAACCGAGTACATCCCGAGGACAGGCGAACACATCTGAAACGGGTATTTTTTTTATCGTCTTATAAACAAAACACGCGCGGTGTCGCTTACGGTAACAGTGGCGCAAGTTCAATGGTAATTTCCATCTCAAAAAATGCCCAACGCGCCTAAAGAAGTCTTCACTTCAAAAAACAAAGCGCTCTTTGCAAAACAAAAACAAAAAGTGGAACTTCAAACAATATCGGAACGGATGTGTAGATTACTGATGGCTTTTTTTCTTAACTTTGAAACAACTGTAATAAATCAGGAACAAGCAAACAAACCTAATGAATTGTTACTAAACTTATACTTACTGAAACATTTTTATCTTGTGCGTGGAAAACAAAGGCCCAGTTCTTTGTTTTAAGAACTTTTCTTATTTAATTTTCTTCCGGAGATAAATGTTGGGTGGGAGACCTACAGAGTTTTATTACCCTTGGCCTTGGACGAAAAGAAGAAAGTTTGAGTGAATTTTTGATTGGTTTATTACGGCTCGCCTTAATTTTATGGTAACCAATATAATAATCATTTATGCTCGGCTTCATCGGCATATGGTCACTGCACAAGGCAATGATTTGGTTTTATATTGGTCGAGGTTTTGAAAACTAAGGGAGAAATAAAATAGGATACTCTTTATTATTTACAACACAAATTATAAATGAAGAAATGTTACAAAGGGTGACACAATGGGCAGTCTTATCGCTAAGAGCGATCTTTTAAAGACAACCTTTGGAGAGAAATCTTAAAAGTAGAAAAAAATGAAGATAGCAGTTATAAGCTCGATTTTTAAAATCACCAAATCTTTTTATTTGTGATACCTTTTATCAATTAAAACCGATCTTTGTTGCTAAAACACCAGCCTATATTGAGCTGCAAAAAACAATAGCTAGTAAAAGCATCAAATTCAGAACATAAAAGAACCAAAATTAAATGTAAAAAAAAATATTTTCTATTCTCCAATCTTTTCATTCTCCAAACCAAAAATCTATTTACATAACTACCCTCAATCCGCAAGTTCAAACCCATTTCCTACTCAAATCCGCAGAGGAACGTATCGGCACTACATAACATTGCTCAAATGTTGCCCCCAGGCGCCGTAGAGACTAGTCCATTCTGGCGTGAATCCAATAGATATAATGTTCGTGAAATTCCCCCAATACTCGTGTAGAACCGATTGTCACATAAAATCATAATATACAGAACTACAGAAGGTTTATTTGCTAAAATCACTCGGTACTGGAGTTTCTGCCTGGGTCATAAATTATGTCTAATTGAAACTGTCATTCATCGTCAGACTGAAATGGCTATTACACGGCAAATTGACGTAGTGTGTCAGCCTGCTCAACAGTCAAGTTCCCTGACTGTACAATTATAATAGGTACCCTTGACAGTACCTGACTGTGTTTCGATATTGCAAGTGATTTTGAGGAGTTTCAAAAGTAACTTGGAATCTAACACATAGCCAGTGCGTAGCCCTATATTCATAATTTTATAATCATTATCATTTATTTGCAAAAGGTATTGGTACAATGTTGGTATTAAAGTTAGTATTTAAGTTTCCTAATACGTAGTCAGACATTTGACATTACAATTTATATTTAATGCTAGAGTATAATAATGTCCAATGCTTTAAATTCAAGTTTTGTTTCTATTTTACGAACTTGGTTTGACACCTCTGTGTGAACCGACACTAAGATTTTGGCTTGCAAATTGTAAAGAAACGATGTTTTTACTATCTTAACAAATGATAATGTCGTTCATTGAGCCTTCTGTTTCCATTTTGTTACTTCTACACTAAAATGAATACGTAAACGTGATCGTAAAAGTTAAGTAGGCAGTTAACGCTGTTTTAACGTGGGTACCTCCTGTTTGAGATGTGTGGTTTATAGTTAGGAGGTAGTTTGGTTTCAAGTGTGTTTGTTAGTGTGCTGTCATTACTGTTTAGTATAAGTGTTAACTCTAGGGGAAGTAATTTCAGATCATGTAGGTAGTTTAGTACTCCACAAGATTTATGGTTAGTTCAAATGAACAATAACTTTCTGCTCGTAGATATTTTTAACACATAGTTCCCCGTAATTGCTAGTACTTACTACCAGGATTATTTCATAAGTTGTATTAGGGATGAAAAATTCTACAAACTAAAACAAAGGCTAGGCAGATGATGATGAAACAGGAGCCTTTTGGCTTCGTATAGGACTTTCTGCTTCATTTTTCTTTTTGTTACTCTTTTTTAAATATAATTTGGTTTTTTATTTTTGACTGTGTTTAGTTTAGTTTATGATCTTCTTGTACGAGTGGCAATAAATACTTTTTATTTCTTTCTTTTCTTTCTTTCTTTCTCTTCTTTCCTTCTTATAGTATTCACCCTGTTTGCGCCTGACGTTTTAATCCAAAAATGTCGGTAGATTGCGCACAAATAAATGGCTAAGGAAAAACTTCTACCCGACGATTGGAATAATCAATTCATCTATAATCTAAAACGGACGAACATCAGTCCACACAATATTTCTTTTTAATAAGAGCTTGGCATTATATAAATTCTTAATAGAACGCAGTTTCGGTGTTTCGTTGTATTTAAAAATTAAATTCATTGTTTTGTGACGACATCATCGTTTTATTGAGCACCAAGCTCCAGTGTCTCGAGCAGACATAACTGGCGACCGTGACAGGACACGATCCGAAGGAAAAATCGGAGTACCGAGGTCTGTTCGGTACCGAGCCAGTCGGCCAGCACCGCGCCGCTACCAGTCGGCCAGCACCGCGCCGCAATCAGTCGGCCAGTATCGCGCCACATCCAGACCTTGGGAGAAGAACGTACACGCCTGCCTCAATACCAGGGCCTAGCTGGAGTAGGCCAGCAACGCGCCGCAGCTATCAGCCGGCCAGCACCGCGCTACATCCAGCCCTTGGGAGAAGCACGTACATTGGAAGAATACAAGCAGTACTTAGCACCGCCGGACGTTGATACTATAAGGCGTCACACCGCAGCGCAGCAGCATTTCTGCAGCTAAGTGCCCTTCCTTAATTCCTAAACTTCCGTTTAAACCAAGTAGCCTACATCCTAATCCAATTTCTGTATGGTTTTCTACTTGTGCAACTTCATAGTTTTTTTTTTACATACATAGTTTCACCTTATCAAGGTTAAACAATTGCGTCATACTTTCTCAGTAAGTATTTCTTTTTTTAATTTCCACGAGTTCGCTATTACTTACGAGTAGTATCAGTGACAACTTGCAAGGATATTCTACGTTGCATATTTCATTTCTTTTTCCGTTTTGTCGAATTTTCAAGCGGAATTTTCTAGTACATTACACATCTCGAAGTACCTACAAGTACATACCCACATAAAGTAAATACATAGTACCTACAGCAATTAAATTTTTTGTTGTTTTGTAGTTTTTTAAAGAACTTCTTTTAGGAAATTAGTTCCACAGGCTGCAGCTGTGCCCATTGTAGTTCCGTTTAGTGATTATTCCGCCGAACATTTCAGAATTGCCCAAGTTTCCCGTGTATCGCTGAGCGTCGCTCGCTGCCGCAGCGCGCCGCGCACTCCGTCGGCGGCCGTGCAGAGGCAGCCCGCAAACCGGTGCCTGCGACTTCGGCCTCCCGCGCGGCAGAGACCACCAACCAGGGGCGTGAGCGTATTCTTTCATTTATTTGGTTTATTTTAACGTTACTTTTTCTTGAGTTTATTTCAAGTATACACTTCTTTAATTTCTTTCTCGTGAGAATTTTTTTTGAAATAAACAGTCATAATGGGAAGATGTTTGCGCCTGACGTTTTAATCCAAAAATGTCGGTAGATTGCGCACAAATAAATGGCTAAGGAAAAACTTCTACCCGACGATTGGAATAATCAATTCATCTATAATCTAAAACGGACGAACATCAGTCCACACAATATTTCTTTTTAATAAGAGCTTGGCATTATATAAATTTTAAATACAACGAAACACCGAAACTGCGTTCTATTAAGAATTTATATAATGCCAAGCTCTTATTAAAAAGAAATATTGTGTGGACTGATGTTCGTCCGTTTTAGATTATAGATGAATTGATTATTCCAATCGTCGGGTAGAAGTTTTTCCTTAGCCATTTATTTGTGCGCAATCTACCGACATTTTTGGATTAAAACGTCAGGCGCAAACACACCCCATTTCTACCCATCACCTTTCACACAGTCAGTCCATACATTGTTTCTAACTGCCAGTGTACCGTACCGTATTGCAAAAATCTGTCTGTATAACTTTCGTACATTTTATACGGACTATCGCACACTACAGGCATACAGGCGGGCCGCACCGCACTTACAGTACCCGGCGATAAATATTGCACATCGACCTTTACCTTTTTTTGTATTTTATACAAAGAATAAAAATAATTATCAAAAGAAGCAAATCATAATTGTTTTAACAGCTCCTAATAGATACCGGGCTGTTTGTATTTCGTGCGACAGAGATAACGCTATACGAAGCCGAAATTAGCCGATTGTCTCTTTCCAAAGGTCGATGTGCAATATTTATCGCCGGGTACTGTATAACCATTGATAAATGATTGATTTTCTGGAAGTAGGTTTGTACAAACACTTTTACACTTCAATACAAACATTGCGTTGCATTGCGCTACGGCTATATGCGCCTTTAAACTATGAAAGATCATTATCATTCTCCTGGCTGGAATAAGCGCAGGAGAACCCTTATCCCAATGTATTTAAGGTCGGCACAACATATCTTTTCTATCCATACTTCACTTGCATAATCAGTCTGTAATGTATTAAATTTCTAGCTATTCTTTCACACAGTCCATCCATTAAACTATGAAAAATGTCAGAAATTATTTTACTGTTTTCACCAAAAATTTTCTTTTCTTCCTGTGGGTATCATTAAGAGCGAAAGAAATGTAAATCAACGAGATGCGCTACATTTCCTCATTCTGTGCGAAAATATTTTATTCATTTGTTTACCAGCAAATGCAAATGAAAGGAACATGGGCTCTTTAATTAACTTTAGTATCGTGAAACGTGGAGGCTCGTGACATTGGAGCATTTACTAAATTAACTTTGTGAGTGTCAGTTACAGCTGTTTCAATGACAGAGGAAAACAACATAGTTATTCTGTTGTTACAAGCTTTTATTTTTACTTTACCAATTACACTTGAATTTTTTTTTAAGTGTGTAGGAAAAGAAGATTGTAATTTATTTCAGGCGACACAGGCCCTTTATATACTGTTGTTAACTCCTACTAGAGCAGTGCACATCAGGGACTGGTAGCGACATCTCGAGGCAAGAAACGACACCACACGCTACGTCATACCTATTTCTCGAATGTGATTGGTTTCCATCCAAAATATTGTGCCCTCACCCCCTTCCTTGAATATTGTAAGGTCAAGAGAAAATATACATCTTTTGTTCGTTAAACCTAAAGCATCGTTTTAATTTCAAATCCTCAACACAATCTATAAAACACATAAGTTTTCACCAAACCTCACCGCTGCTGCTACATTTTGGACCTTCGAACCGAACATTGGGATATCGATACCTACAAGATCGCCGAGCGACCTTTGGATGATCCCTTGCACGTGGCGGATTGAGAAGAAAACGCAAAAGGTTTCATCGAAAATAATACGCAATCGGTGGGGCCAATCCTTACTCCTTCCCATTACTCCTAAGTTCTATTTGGTGCTATAGTGTGTCTGTGCTCTTATTTCAGTGAAATTGCCGCATTGTGTTCTCGGAATATCGGATTTCCAGTCAATTACTAGCCTGGTGACGTTGCTAGCATCAGTGCCGTGGGTAATTGAGCTGACGATCATAAAACCGTGAGTACTCCTCTTTCACTGACCACCAAAATGCCTATTGACTCTGCTAAATCCCGTGACAAATCTCCTAATTTGCTAAGTGTGGAAAGTAGTGAGTTAGTTCGCGACTTAGTTAGGAAGCGTGGTATAATTAAGGGCAGGCTTACCAAATTTAATAATTATTTAGAGTCTTTAAAAGATTGTGATCATGACTTTCCTAATCAAAAACGCATTGATTTAAAGTTGAGGATTCAAGGATGTACTACATTATTTTCTGAATTTAACGACATTCAAACTAAAATAGAAGAAAAGGTTTCTGATAGTGAATTAGGCGAACAATTAAATCAAAGAGAACATTTTGAAGATAGTTACTACAACTTAATATCACTTGCTGAATTTATGCTGAACACTGATGAGGTTGCTGACTGCTCCAAGTCATGCCATAGTCATAATAACAGTCATATACATTCCGTAAAGTTACCCACTATCACGATGCCTACATTTGACGGTTCTTATGAGCACTGGCTGGAATTCAGAGACACATTTACTTCACTAGTTCATAATTCTAAAGATATTTCCAACATACAAAAGTTTCACTATCTCAAATCGTCCCTAAAACATAGCGCAGAACTAGTTATAAATTCCATAGAATTTTCTGCTGCTAATTATCAGGTAGCATGGGACTTGTTGCTCAATCGTTATAATAATTGCGGACTTTTAATTGATCACCATATCAAAGCTTTGTTAAATATAACTGCATTAACTAAAGAGTCGCCTTCTTCTATTAGAACATTAATAGACACTATTTTGAAAAATTTACGCGCTCTTAAGGTTCTAGGTGAGCCTACAAACTACTGGGATAGTTTAATTATTAATATCATGGTGTCGAAATTAGATAAAGTTACTGAAAGAGAATGGGGGTCTCATAAGTGCACATTGTTCCCGAACCCAACCGAGGATAATAATTCTAAACGCTTATCGGTGGATGTTTTAATTCACTTTTTGCGCAACAAAGCAGACATGCTGGAGGCATTGCAACGTTCACATATCAAAGAAACTCAAAGCACTGACAACAAAAAGCAACACACAAAATGTCATAATACGTCACACTGCAATGTTTCTAGTGGGCCGAGTAAATCAAATAAACAACGCGGTAAGTTAATATGCGTAAAATGTAACGCGAATCACCCACTGTATACATGTAAGGAGTTTATCGAATGCGACTTGGACACAAAGCTTAAACTTGTACGCGAGCACAGTTTATGTGAGAATTGTTTAAATTCGCGACACTCTGTAAACAATTGTAGGTTTGGGCCTTGTAGACACTGCAATCAAAAACATAACTCATTATTGCACAATAGTAACGCTAATAGTTCTGTTGCTTTGCATTCCACAACGAACACTGAGGCGTCGCATGCTAATGAGAGTGGATCGCCTGCGCACTTCCCCGCGGCCGCACCAGCCGCCTCAGACTCCGCAGTCCCTATTCAAGTAAACAAAGCACACATGCAACCACAGTCGATTAAGTCTATAGGTGTGCAATTCGTGTTGTTGTCAACAGCTATCGTTGAAGTAGCAGATGTACACGGTAGATATCATAAAGCGCGGGCACTCCTTGATAATGGAAGCCAGCGCTGTTTCGTTTCTAAATCATTATGTCAACTCTTAAATACAACATTAATACAGTCCACAAACGAAGTTCGAGGCGTAGGTGATTCGGTAGTACATTGTTCGCAAGCTTGTAATATCGTTATCAAATCCTGCGTCGATAATTCATTTACTGCGCGCATTAATTGTTATGTGCTGTCTAGGATCTCGGCTTCGATGCCTGCCGTATGTAAATTAAGCGCAAAAGTCTGTATTCCAGACAACATACGGTTGGCCGATCCGGAGTTTCTAGACTACAAAAATATTGACATTTTGATTGGCGCAGATATGTTTTGGGATCTGTTAGATGACGGTAAGATTCGTTTGTCTAGTGGTCCGTTTCTACAGAATACCAAACTAGGCTGGATTATTTCCGGACCTATAGTTAATTATACGCGAAAAAATGCGCCAATCCATTGCAATATTGTTAATTCTTTAGATACGCAACTTCGATTGTTCTGGGAGATTGAGGAACCATCTAAGGTCAGAGACGCACAGACTGAGGAAGAACGTGCATGCGAAGATCACTTTGTTCGCACTACCACTCGCAATAGCGAGGGGAGATTCTGTGTGCACATACCATTCCATCAGTCACCTGATACCTTGGGGGATTCTTACACACAAGCAGAACGTCGATTTCTTGCGCTAGAAAAACGATTGCAGCGTTCGCCTGAATATAAAATTCTTTATTCTAATTTTTTACAAGAGTATCTTAGTTTAGGCCATATGACACAGGTAGATTCCTATGAATTCCCGTGTTATTTCATGCCGCATCATGGTGTATTTCGCGAGCTCAGCACCACCACCAAGTTGCGCGTGGTGTTTGATGCAAGCGCACCATCCAGCTCTGGTAAGTCGCTGAATGATTTGCAACTAGTTGGCCCTCCTATACAGGGTGATCTCATTGCCATTCTTCTCCGCTTTCGGCAACACAAGTACGTCGTGTGCGCTGATGTGGAGAAGATGTACCGGCAGTGCCTGGTAGATAAGGGCCAACGCAGCTTGCAAATGATTTTGTGGCGTGACCATCCCTCAAAGCCGTTAGGTATATTTAAACTAAACACCGTAACGTATGGAACCGCCTCCGCGCCTTTTCTTAGTGTTAGGTGCCTGAAACAATTAGCCATGGAATCTCCTGATTCTGATGTTGCTCGAACTATAAAAGAGGATTTTTATGTCGACGATTGCATTACGGGCTTAGATGATAAAATAAAATTATTAGATCTATGCGACAAAACTCAGAAGACACTGCAGTCGGCTTGTTTTCCACTTAGGAAGTGGATATTTAATTTTAAACACGATGATGACGGTCAGTCGACTAGTCAGTTTAAACCTTTAAGTTTAGATGAAAATGTTAGTTCTAAAACCTTAGGAATAGGCTGGCATAATGCAAGCGATAACTTTTATTTTGATTCTCACGTTAACATTGAAAATACCAAGCCTATTACAAAAAGGTCTATTCTATCAAACGTTTCGCAAATCTTTGACCCTCTCGGCTTGTTAAGCCCTGTCATAATTGTTGTAAAAGTTCTTTTACAACAGTTGTGGCTATTAAAAATAGGTTGGGATGATAACGTTCCTGACGGCACGGCGCGCGTGTGGAACCGGTTTGTTATTTCATTGCAAGCGCTAAACACTGTTCGTATACCTCGCCACGCTATAGGTACACAGCCTATGTATATTGAGTTACACATTTTTAGCGACGCATCTCAGACAGCGTACGGCGCGTGTGTTTATGTTCGCACAGTTTGCAATGATTTAACAGTATCAGTTAGATTATTGTTTTCAAAAACAAAGGTCGCGCCTTTAAAACCTGTTAGTATCCCACGTCTCGAGCTTTGTGGAGCGTTATTAGGAGCTCGTCTATATGACAAGGTACGCAACTCATTACGTTGTAATTTTAATAGCGTAGTATTTTGGACTGATTCCACGATTGTCTTAGGCTGGCTACACATGAGGCCGAACCAACTTAAGACATTCGTTCAAAATAGGATCGCAGAAATTCATGACCTTACACTAGATGTCCCGTGGCGTCACGTAAGTGGTGGAGATAATCCAGCCGACCTAGCGTCGCGCGGTGTTCCATTGGAAGAGCTTTCTTCGTCTACCTTGTGGTGGGAGGGCCCTGAGTTTCTTCGTAATCCTGGTTTTTCAATAAACGATCACAAAGGTTCGGACTCGTTCAGACATCGCGAGTTACCTGAGGTTAAGTGCTGCGTTACTGCGGATGTAGCTCAGAATTGTTGTGAACTATCTTTGTTTCCCTTTCATCGGTTCTCTCAATTTAAACGTATGAGGCGTGCGGCTGCCTTTATGTTACGTTTTATTAATAACACTCAATGTAAAAATAATAAGCGTACAGGCAGCCTTAGTGTAGACGAGTTAGACCATGCAGATAAAACATTAGCTCGATTTTGCCAAATGGAATCTTATCCAGTTGAATATAAGGCATTATCTAATGATGAGACTATTCGTAAGGGTTGTTTGTCTAAATTAAATTTGTTTTTAGATGATCACAAATTAATGCGCGTGGGTGGTCGTTTAGTCAATTCTGAAGAATTCATTTATGGCAAAAAACATCCAATTGTAATTCATAATAAACATTATTTTACCACTTTATTGTTTCGTCATGAGCACATTCAGCTTCTCCACGCTGCTCCGCAGGCATTACTTTTTCATTTACGCGAATCATGGTGGCCTGTCGGAGGTAGAAATTTAGCTCGCCAGGTAGTGCATAGGTGTATTACTTGTACTCGCATTAGAGGTAAGACGCTTAGTCCTATGATGGGTAACTTGCCTAGGGAGCGAGTTACACCTAGTCTTCCATTCGTTCGGTGTGGGGTGGATTACGCTGGGCCGGTGCTCATTCTGAATCGCAAGGGTAGGGGTGCCAGGCTTATCAAAGGCTACATTTGTCTGTTTGTTTGTTTCGTGACACGTGCTATACACTTGGAGTTAGTCAGTGACCTCTCTAGTGAAGCGTACTTACTTACTTTAAAAAGATTTATTTCACGCCGTGGTAAGCCTGCAGATATCTACTCTGATAATGGCCGTAATTTCGTAGGTGTAATGAACGATTTTTCTAAATTTTTAAGTAATTGTAGTAAGGATATTTTAGAATTCGCATCTAGTCAAAATATTAGATTCCATTTTATTCCCCCTTATTCTCCGCATTTTGGTGGTCTGTGGGAGGCAGGAGTAAAGTCGAGTAAATACCATCTTCGCCGTGTGATAGGTAACGCGCACCTCACGTTCGAAGAGTACAGCACAGTATTGGCTCAAATAGAAGCTGTACTAAATTCTCGCCCTCTGTCTCCTCTTTCCCCCGATCCTCATGACTTTTCCCCGCTCACTCCCGGTCATTTCCTAATTGGCCGACCAGTGACTGCGCCAGCCGGCGATGACCTACGCGATGTTCCTGCTAGTCGTCTCCAGCGATACCAGAGGGTAGAACAACTTCGACAACATTTCTGGAACCGGTGGGCGAAGGAATATATCTCCGAGCTGCAGGTGCGGACAAAATGGACGGCAAATAAGGACGAGCTCAAACCAAACTCCTTAGTTGTTATCAAGGATAATAACCTCCCACCTTTGAAGTGGCATTTGGGACGTGTCCTTTGCACTATCCCAGGAAAGGATGGTATATCCCGGGTGGCTGATATACGGACGTCATCGGGCGTGGTGAGGCGCGCATTTACTAAGATTTGTCCTCTACTACAGGACGTGATCGACACTGATGCAGTGACTGAAGACCATTGAAAGCCACTGCTTCCAAGGCCGGGGGCATGTTGTTAACTCCTACTAGAGCAGTGCACATCAGGGACTGGTAGCGACATCTCGAGGCAAGAAACGACACCACACGCTACGTCATACCTATTTCTCGAATGTGATTGGTTTCCATCCAAAATATTGTGCCCTCACCCCCTTCCTTGAATATTGTAAGGTCAAGAGAAAATATACATCTTTTGTTCGTTAAACCTAAAGCATCGTTTTAATTTCAAATCCTCAACACAATCTATAAAACACATAAGTTTTCACCAAACCTCACCGCTGCTGCTACATATACCTTAACCTAAACATACATATTCTTATTATAAAATTGTTGACCCAGACTATGTCCTTTTTATATTGATTCACGCGCGTAGTCCACGCGTGGTATTGTTTTTGTGTCTTTGTATCCGCCGCTTTTGACTTATAGATTGATACCTACAGTGATAATTTAACAATTAACAGAACTAGGGTATGATCATAAATCACGGAGCTAAATATGGATGAGCACCTGTGCTGGCTTGTTGATTAATTATGACCGGACTTAACTGTATCCCGGTTACAGCTCCTAATAGATACTGGACTGTTTGTATTGCGTGCGACAGAGATAACGCTCTACGAAGCCGAAATGAGCCGATTGTCTCTTTCCAAAGCTCGATGTGCAATATTTATCGCCGGGTACTGTTTATGTATCATTTGTTGGAGATACACATAATATATATTGTAAGAGAATATTGTACAGAAATAAATAATTCATTACCTATGCTACACTACAGACCCTTCCATAGACACAGCACTAAACCCCTTACTACCAACAATAACAAACTAATAACAATAAATTATTTCAGCTACAATATCTCACAGGATCTCTATAATCCGGCGTCTCGCAGTCTGCAATTGGCAGTTTGGATCCTGTCCAGTAGGAATCAACTATCTCTGAACTAGCCAATTGTCTCGACGTGACAAACATAGAAATGCTTTGAGGAAATTGAACCGAGACTTTGGAATTTGTCTTGATCAATATCCGGAGTATCTTGGAAATTGTTTGGACAGCTGCATTGTTTAACAACTAGTCGGGTAATATCGAAATAAATACGTACCTAAGTAAAACTGTAAGTTTACATTAATAAGTAAACAGTGATGAAAGAATTATAGAAAAACTAGCTGTGCCCCGCGGTTTTACCTGCATAAGTTTCGATCCCGTGGGAATATCGGGATAAAAAGTAGCCTAGGTTAATCCAGGGTGTCAGCTATCTCCATACAATTTTTTTATAAATTGGTCCAGCCTTTTGAGCGTGAAGAAGTAACAAACATATAAACACACACACACACTCACAAACTTTTACCTATATAACATTAGTGTGATATTTTATTTGGGACACTCAAAGGAAATACAGGCACGATAAAAAAGAGTCATATAAATGAACAAATGGAAAAAATTACCCGTACGAGGGAAATAGGCTCCTGTCTCAGCATAATGCTGTATTTTTTTACTATAGGCTCTCCTCCTTGTACAGACGCCAGCACATCTACTAACCGAAACTGACAAATTTTCCTAATCAACTTTGAACCTTACGCTTTAGCGATAAAGTTGAAAATCTATTAAAGACATTTGATAGATTGTAGTAGCTTGATGTGCTGCCAGTCTGTACGTATATCTTAAACATAAATGGACGAAATGTGGGTGTACTATTGATACACCTCTTGATTGCCAAAGCCAATCGGGGTTTATAGGAGTTCACAATTTTGACGTGACAACGTCTAATAAATCGATGAAGCTGGCTGCACACACGAAAAAACATGACTCATGTAGCGTTACCTCGCGGCCTTGCTCTGTAGCGTTGTAGCGTTCCATGGCGGCTTGAAGTGCAAGCGAGAGCGCGGAACGAGCGATGAGAGACAGATGATGTCGAACGCTGCCGAATCGGCCTCCGTGTTCGGCAATTTCATTAATGTTTTGTTATGACGTTGTCACGTTAAACTATCGTCCGTAAACCGACTTTACAGACAACCAATTTGTTTTTAAAATACTGTATAGCTGGTTATACTGACAGGCCTAAGATGCCACAGATACACCTACGGACATAGATAAAAACCCACTAGGAAAATAAAAAAATGTCACATCTAGCATAAGCTAGAATAAGCTAACTTCGCATTGTAATTAGGCTTTCTATACATTAAAAGGTCAGCTTAACGATGCTTGAAATGTAGGTATAGCTTCATGTATCGTTGTGGGTACATAATATTAAAGCATCGAATAAGTTCAAAATCATCATGGAATAAACAATGGTTAAATTCCTATGTAATACAAAGATTCAAACCAAGAATATTAGGTAATACTGTCTGTCTTGGTCAATATAAAAAAAATAAAAGACGACCTTCATTTACACGAGTCAACCAAATAGAACTTTCATCTAAACGATTTTATATGCTTGAGTTACGTTACGTGATTCAATTTGAGTTCCAGCGTACGGCTTGGTTCGCAACTTACCCTTCATGGTTTCCTAGAATGTCTTTGATTCAGAATCCCATTTCAAACGGCTCAAGAATTCTGGATTCTCAGAATGACACATTCCCAGAGCATCCAGGTCTTGGAATACAGAGTATTGGACGTTCCAGGTATTGGGTAATGAGCCAAGTGGACGTTTAAATCCACTAGACATTATGATGATTGTGTATAAAAGCATAAGGAAGGATATTGTTATTATACAAAAGTATATCAAATAAAATTATAGGTTCAGTTGTTATATCTTGTAAATACTAGAGGTTTTGTAATTAAATCATATATTACTTACCCGTTTTTTATGATAACCGACGAAAAATATTAACGCTGGGATATCTAGGATTGTGCGGTGAATTCATGGTAACAGTTGACGCGTCGATATCCTTGCCTCCCTGTATTCAATTTATCATTATATTCAAATCAGGGCTGTCAATGACATTTTTGATGGAATACGGCCTAAAGGGACACGTTCCCGCCCTCCCAGAGTTGGTTTTGAAGGCTTCGTTGTCGTCTAACGATCAAAGCCATTAGAGATATGTTATACATATATCATAAAATAAGCTATACAACGGGTACACATCATACCTACTCAAAAATACTTCTTCTGTTAAATATTGGGTCCCCACCTATGAAATTGGCGTTTTTTTCTCACAAATAAAGAACCTTGTCACTTCTATTATTTAAAATATTCATCAATTGCTTGATATTCTATCGGATTATGAGCATCATAGACAACTACAATAGTAAAAAAAACCTTAGTACATATAGTTTTCTAAACATAAAAAATACCTTAAAAATTACTCCTTTTTTGTTAGTAGAAATGACCACTATGTATTTGTTTTAACTTAGCCAAAACTTATTTTTGTCGCTTAATCTAAGTGGCATAGGTTATCTTAGTTTTTAAACATTATAGTCCAGTCAAATTAGTCCTTAAAATAGAGGTAAGGTTACAATAATTCCCATAGAGCTAAAAATTGGTATGAATGTTCAGAATACTATTATAAATGAATTGTGAAAAGTCCCCATCAATCCCCCTTGTGCAAAATTTTTTATTGATGGTGAAAGTTTGCAAAAATAGGTTTTTCGCGTTTTTCAGCTAAACGGTGAGTTTTACAGCAAAAATAGTTCAGACAAAAATTGTAGATCATCCGATTCTCTACAAAAAATGTATAGAATAGAATAGAATAGAATACTGTATCCACACTTTTTTTCATAATTATTGCCATTTCCGTGATAAAGCGGTTGAAAGAATTGAAAAAAATATTTTATTCGTAATATGCACGTTAATGTACTTTTATATACATTTTTGAACCATTATACGAGTAAACATAATATATGAGTCCCTGTCTTATACATACAAAATACCAGACATCTGTAAAAAATCATGTGCAGTGTCGAAAAAATTATACTCGAAAAAGTAGCATTGATACCGTGAAAAGACGACGCCAAGAAGAAGAAGCTGGTTCATCAAAAATAAGTCCTCCTCGTACTAGAGCACGAGTAAGTGAAACTACATAAATCTTACGTCGGTACTGCAGTGCTTTTTTCTTCTCCAACTCTTCATTTAATTCATTGCCGCAAAATAAACAACACTGGTTGAAGCAAAATGTAGTTTCACTTACTCGTGCTCTAGTACGAGGAGGACTTATTTTTGATGAACCAGCTACTTCTTCTTGGCGCCGTCTTTTCACGGTATCAATGCTACTTTTTCGAGTATAATTTTTTCGACACTGCACATGAATTTTTACAGATGTCTGGCATTTTGTATGTATAAGACAGTGAGACGGGGTCGCGGCAGACCACGTAGATGGCGGGACGAGCTGGATAGGTTCCATCAAAACTGGAAGGAGGACACGCGGGCTCGCGAAAGATGGAAGGAGTGGAGGGAGGCCTTTGCCCATGAGTGGGACAGCGCAGGCTAAACAAAAAAAAAAAAAGACAGGGACTCATATGTTTACTCGTACAACGGTTCAAAAATGTATATAAAAGTACATTAACGTGCATATTACGAATAAAATATTTTTTTCAATTCTTTCAACCGCTATATCACGGAAATGGCAATAATTATGAAAAAAAGTGTAAATACATTTTTTGTAGACAATCGGATGATCTACAATTTTTGTCTGAACTATTTTTGCTGTAAAACTCATTGTTTAGCTGAAAAACGCGAAAAACCTATTTTTGCAAACTTTCACCATCAATAAAAAATTTTGCACAAGGGGGATTGATGGGGACTTTTCACAATTCATTTATAATAGTATTCTGAACATTCATACCATGTTTTAGCTCTATGGGAATTATTGTAACCTTCAAAGTCTTATTTGACTGGACTATTAGTGCATAAAAGTTTTAAAACATTAGTGTTCATGGTTGTTAAATAAATTAAGAAAATGTTAGTATGAAAAATGCAGCTTCTTTAAAATTCTCCATACAAAACGCTGATTTCATAGGTGGGGGGACCTAATACTTATTATGGTTGCCGCTAGATCACAAAAAAATTTAAGTCGTTGACACCCGTCTACTAATGTTTTCCAATATTTCAAAACGATAGGAAAAAAATGTAAAGGCAGTGTCGCTAACACGATCAACACAAACGTATCGCGGTAAAGGGCGTCCTTGACGCTATTATGAAACTCGACCGAAGCAGTATTAGCGACAGTTTTGTATGACGAGCGATCTATATCGAATAAGTTTGGACTTTTTGGTACAAGTCGGATCAATAACTTTCATATTTTTTGTTATCTGGCGGCAACCATAGTTTGTCTATGCCCCGTCATTAGAATGCCCCATGGTGTCGTGGTCGTGAGAACGATTGCTGAGCGTGAGGCTATGGAAATAGTGCTAACCCGCAGTGGGACCGCATGGTAGATACCACTGCCCACTGCCTCTCGAAGGGAGAAGACCTGTTTCCCAACAGTGGGAAAATTATAGACTGATTGAGCTATGCTACTTGAAATGTTTATGCAATCTTTTAATAGTAAGATAGGTAAGTGTACTGCCGGTCGATTCTATAAAAATCTCACCGTGAAAACTTAGGTGCAGTGAGTGTGTTTTTGCTAGGAATTGATACTATTGACAGCTCACTCCACGCTCACTTCACCTAAATTTTCACGGTGAGATTTTTACAGAATAGCATCGCAGTACAGTGGATATGCATTTAATAAGGTTTATCAACAAAATCAAAATCAAGTCATTTATTCAAACTAGGCTGAGAATCAGCACTTTTCGAACGTCAAAATTACAAAAGACAGTCCCCCAAAACGCCCGCCCTTCACCACTTCCCCGTGCTTTCGCTGGGGAGAAGAAGTGGCGCAACAAACTCCCCAGCATCACAGCTGTCTGTTCAGTTAGAAAATACACAAATATCTTACAAACTACTACGTAGCTTTAATACAAATTCCTTCAGAGGAAACATTCCTCCTGCTCCAGGCAAAGACAATAATAATAGCTGACACTACAAACTAAAACAAAGTAAGTATCTATTTAGCTAGTTTGTTCTGCAATACAATTCTCCGTGAAACTTTATGTAAGTATTACATTTTAAAGTGCAATAAAGGCTTCTAATGGCCGCGTTGCATCAAAGGCTACCGAATACGAACCATTTTATGGCGCGCAGTTAAAACCGTTTAAGTCTTCTGTTAGAAATAGTTTTGTATGTAATGTCTGTCTGTAGGTACAGACTAGACGCCAGCACATCAAGCTACTACAATCTGTCAAATTTCTTTAATAGATTTTAAACTTTATCGCTTAATCATAAGGTTCATAGTTGATTGGGAAAATTTGACAGTTTCCGGTAGCTTGATGTGCTGGCGTCTGTACCTACATGTCATTGCGTCTGTATTCCCTGTAAGGTTAGGTAAGGCAGAGGTGTACGTACATAAGCACACCCATATTTCGCCATTTATGTTTAAGTCCTATGTAGGTACATAAGTAAGACGCCAGCACATCAAGCTACCCGAAACTGTCAAATTTTCCCAATCAACTTTGAACCTTATGCTTTAGCAATAAAGTTGTAAATCTATTAAAGAAATTTGACAGATTGTAGTAACTTGATGTGCTGGCATCTGTACTTAATAGGGAGCGAGCCTTTAGCCTTCAACTCGCCACAAATCCAGACTCTGGACTGCTACTAAGAAATATCTGATGGATAAACACCAATATCAATTGATTCGTTGCTCAGCAAAAGTGCTAGCGACCAGTAAACTAACGTCTGCCAGAATGTTTGTGATCAGCCGGTCGATTCTGTAAAAATCTCACCGTGAAAACTTAGGTGAAGTGAGTTTGTTTTTGATAGGAATTGACACTATTGACAGCTCACTCCACGCTCACTTCACCTAAGTTTTCACGGTGAGATGGTTACAGAATCGCACTGCAGAGCCGTCTTAACCATATCAGGGTGCCAAAATCAGCTTGCGCCCCCCTTGCCAACAAAAATAAATTAAACTTAATTTTTGTGTTCCATTTTTAAAGGATGATTTCCATAAAATTTTTCTAAGGGATTTTTTTTTTGAGGCGGTGATGTGGGTTACAGCGCTGGAGCGTTGCGGTTATAATGAGTGATCAATGATGACCCGATCGGCTTGCGCCTCCTAAGACCCTGCGCCTGGGTGCCACGCACCCCTTGCACCCCCGGGTAAAGACGGCCTTGTACTGCGATTCTGTAACCATCTCACCGTGAAAACTTAGGTGAAGTGAGCGTGGAGTGAGCTGACAATAGTGTCAATTCCTAGCAAAAACAAACTCACATCACCTAAGTTTTCACGGTGAGATTTTAACAGAATCGACCGGCTGTTTGTAATAATTTTTGTGTCATAAGTTAAACCGTATTTGTTTTGTCTTTCAACCCAGCAGTCAGCTTCCTTTGATGTCTACGTACAAGGGATGAGGGACAACTGCAGTTTTGCTTCAATAATAGATTAATAAACAAGATTATTACAGTCCGTTCACCGATATTTTACCTCTGTGTTTGCGTCACTGTCCAAATCACAGTGATCTTTATTCTCATTCTAATAAGATTGTTGTAGGGTTGCTGCCATTGTCAAGCCATTGTGATCTTTATTGTCTTCATGATAAGGTTGCTGCTATTACAGGTAAAATAGCTGTGAGCGGACTATAGAGGAAGGTTTCTGTTAAGTAATATTTGACGGCGCGTCTAAAGGTTTTGCGACATTAAACTAACATAGTTGATTTTAGAACGAATTTGACAGCTGTCAACTTGACGTAATCCTGGGTTACGTATTTGTGGCCGCCAGATAAAATGCAAAATCAATGAAAATCGAGAATATATGGATCGGAAAAGTTTATAATATAACTTTATAATATAACTTATAATAATGGCGAAGAGTTATTATACGTAATCTGGCCCGTGATGTGTGTGTAGCCGTGATTAATAGCTAACAACAACAACAACAACTTGTGTTTACAAGAGCTGTCAAATTTGTGTTCTAAGTTTAAAAAAAAATATTATTAAAGCAAGTAAACTTTTTGCTAAAATTAAACTGCTATTTTACAACAGCAACACTAACTAACTAAAAAAAATTAAAAGCAATTCAATTATTTATGTAGAATAAAAAATATAACGAAAGCGATCACTTCACCATTAAGACCAATTTATTATTCATCATAATTAGCCTATAATTTTCCCACTGCTGGGACACAGGCCTCCTCTCGGTGAGAGGGAATGGGCCGTAGTCCACCACGCGGCCCAATGCGGATTGGCAGATTTCACATGTCTTCGAATTGTTCGTTCTAGGACATTCCGGTTTCCTCACGATGTTTTCCTTCACCGTTTTGAGAGCAGTGGTGGTGAAATAATTAACACAAAGTAATCCGCCTGTCTAGGTTCGAATCTACGACCTACAACTCATAAGTCGCGGTCGTTACCACTTGCCCACCACTGCTCTTATTATTGTTATAAATTGTCATTGTAGCGGTATCTACAATGCCACATGCGAACAATGCATCATACTGACGTCACGCAAAATCCTGCATCTCACAAGCAGAGTTTACCGCGCAGCTAGCATATGTATATACAACGGCCTGCCATGAATCATCGGGCAGTTGCCCGTAAGACACAACACCCGTCTGCTAGTTTAAACGGTAGTTTTACTTTGTTTAGTTTTATTATAATCGCTAAACAATGTAAAACTACCGTTTATAATGCTTATTTTCTGCATTTTCATTCTAAAAAAAGAAATAACCAAACAAACGATGAGGACGCAACCAGGCGGTCGGCGTAGCCTTAAACGTTTGCATTCTAATCTCTCTTTTATTATACCCAAGTCTGATGATGCATTTCTGAAATTATCAAATAACGTTGGTTCATAAAAGTCATTTAAGTTTCGAAAGAGATAAAACTTCCCCTTCAATATTTAATTTATTCGAATCTACGTTCTTTCTTTTAGACTTTTTTCTAAAGAGGTTTCATTCGATTCTTGAATAAAATCGCTCTAACAGACGCCAATAGATTTATTGGCGACGTAATAGTTCGTGAAAGTTTCCAAAGGGAAATCATGGTAAATTTTTCCTGATTTCCCCGGAGAATATTTTCTCGGAATTCCATAGATTTGTTTCAAACTTTATGGAATATGTCTCTTTGTGGATACAGTAGCATTGGCTTAATTTAGTCAGTTCTTTCAGTAACGTGCCAATTACCAACTGATAATCGTGGAATGTGTAAATTATTTCATTACCACAGCTCTCAATACGATAAAGGAAAAAAAGTGAGAAAACCGGCATGTCCTAGAACTAGAAAATCGAATAAATGTGACATCTACCAACCCGCACTGGGCCTGCGTTGTGTATTACGGCCCACTCCCTCTCACAGTGAGGAGGCCTGTGTCCCAGTAGTGGAAACATTGCATAGCTGATTACGTAATCATGGAATTCGTGAATTTTGCCAAATGTACTAAGTAGGTATAATATATATTTATTTATATATAGGATAAAATTGGGAGAGTAGAACTCTCTCTCAATTTTATCAAGAAAATCTGTTTAACTAAGTAGTACTGTTAGAATAAACAAATGTAAATGATAAATAAACAATTGCAACACTGTTCGGTTTTATTTGGATGTTTTCGATGTTCTGTAGGACGAACATGCACAAATTAACAATCAAACACACGTCCTAACCAATGTTTGTGAGCCAACACGTCAGCTTAACAAGCTTCGCAAACAGCTACAATGGGTTGACCGATATTGTTATAATCACCAGTTACATTCGGGTAGTTCCACTGCGGTCCAACACCCATTGTCCTCATAATTTATTGTTCATACATTGATTCCACCGCGCTCCAAAAATTTCGAGTAGAGTTCGCAAAAAAAAATTAGCATGAAACAATGATTTGTGTCATGCTAAATTTTTTGATATGCATTTTTTTAGACAAAAATAAACATACGCATGGCATATGTTTATTCAGTCATAATCACAACCTCACATCTAACAATAATTATTTTTTTCTTAAAAACAAACACAACACAAAGTACAAACAACACATTACAAGGTAAAACTGTATTAGGTTGTACATATTCGGTTAGCTTATTTTATTACAATTCCAACGACATAAGTTTTATACCTACATAGCTTCATACAAAATTTTAGTTATATCTTCATTTTAATGACCCCGGGAGGCGCGCGCGATTTCTCCCGTTATCTTGCAACATAATGCGACAGGAGGGCCATAAAGTACGAAATGGCTTTGAGCATTTTTGTTACACGAGATGAATCCGCGGTAAAAAAGAACATAACAAACAACTTATGGTTGGCCTTTTATGCTGACTCTACTTATTTAATTTTGGAGCTCTGTGGAACCATTTTGGTACTTATAATTTTAGAAATAATATAGGTAATAAAAACTTGGAGCGCAGGGAATGCATTCCTGGAGCGCAGTCGAACTACCCACCATATTTCCGTAACAGACTATTAATCTCAACCTGAATAATTTTGAAAGATATTGCTAATCCAATGCTTCGTATGTTCAAAAAACTTGTCTGCTCAACAACGTAAATAACGCAATGAATGTTGTTGAATTGTCAAAATGAAAGTCATTGCTACTGATAGCGTGTTACAATGCGTGCCACGTAAGAAGAGACTTGACACACCACGTGGTCTGACATGCGCAGAACACGATTTTAGGTATCTTTAGCGGTATGAGTTCTGAGTGCGGGACGGGACCGGACGTCATAGTGGCGGTGGAAAGAGCGGGGGAGGCGGGGTCAAGTCTCTTCTTACGTGGCACGCATTGTACGTAATTACCCCGCTGGCCTAGAAGAAATATTGATGATCAGTCTGTTGCTTTGTTGCTGGCATATACAACGTGCGTATGTTAACGTATGTTCATTTCGAAGGTGGCCAGAATAAACTGGATACACGGAACCCAGAGTAAGTAATTTTGCTGAGTCTTGGAAGTGGTTTACTTCCGATATCTTTTAAATGAAATAATGATTATGAAGACGATTTAATTTTCGCGTTTTTGTCAAAAAATTATTTTGAATTTTTTTTTGTGCAGATATTACTTATCGTATATAATAGGGATGACGAATGATTTTGAAATCCTCTTCCGTAATGTACATACACATTTACAATTTACGAAAAAACCTATATTTCGGTTATAAAATAAAGTTGAACGAAGTTTAAAGACATTTTTCTAATATTTTTTCAATAGCGCGCGAAAACAGCTCGCAGTGTCATGGCGTCGGGTCTGATGTCACGCCTAGGTAAACACTAAACGTCAAATGTGTCAAGCTGACACATTTGACACATTTTACGTTTAGTGTTTACCTTTCCTCTGACTGCGCGTGTTGACAAAACAAACATTGCATATTTCATCTGATAAAAATGAATTCCAAAGTGTATAAGTCGTGTGCAGTGCCTCAGTGTAAAAACACATCAATAACCACTCCCAACAAGGTGTTTATATATGTCCCAAACAAGCAAATAATAAGAGTTCAATGGTTAAAGCTCGCAAGGCGAAACCATGTTGTTATAGATTCGTGTTGTAGAGTCAAGTGGAGTGGATAAATTACACTTAAATTAATAAAAAATCGATCCAAATGCGTAATCGGTAGTAGTCAACAAAACGCAAGTGATGTTTACATAGGCGTGACGTCATGCGCTGTGATTGGCGTTTCAGTCAAAATGGCCGAATGCCGTATTTTCATCTTTTATTTTAGTGAAAATCCGATTAATCTCAAGTTTTTAAATAAAACTAAATCAGTGTTTTAAATCCTTTTAATGTGTACTTCCCCTAAAATCATTAAATCTTTGATTATTTGATACTGTCGCCACGCCTATTATGAGAACGTCGAGTTCCAACAAGAAATCAAACACGTCCGCACATTATTTCTTTTCCAACATCTTCACGTGTGAAACTACGCAAAGCTTCAAAGAATTGCAAAACTTTTCGATATAAAAGTAAAGAAGAGAACATTGAGTGAAGCCTACCAATCGGCACAAACTTTCTTTGACTCCTCAATGCCATAGTTTGATTCGAGTTTACATCGCTCCACGGAAGTCTGTCAAAGTTTCAACCTTACGCTTCAATTTGCTCACGGCACTTCACTTGTCTTAGGAATCCTGAGCAGTGAAAATGCTTGATGTTGATGGATAAAATTACGTTGGTAATTTAAAAGTTCTGTTGTTGAAATTATGACGAGGTCATCATCAGTGTAGCATTTTTACAACTATATTTTTAGATCGGCTTCCAGTATCAACGGACCTGAATACCAGTATTTTACATGAAGCGACTGCCTATCAGACTTTCGGCCTTCTGATGACCCGTAACGACTGCAAAAGATCCACGAATGACAGCCGAGACCAATTACGGTATGACGAGGTATATGTATTAAAAAAAGAAGTGCTCATAAATTGGGTAGCATAGTTGGAAAATGTAAATCTAGCTAGGGAAGATCGATTACATCAAAGCCAAAAAGCAATTGAATAAAAGCAAATCACATAGATAATTGGTTATCGAGTTAAATCCGTATTATCCAAACCAAGTACGAGTAAAGAAAATATGGCAAGTCAGAGATAGGAACGAATTAAGTGATTTTGCTTTATATATACGTAGATTTAAGTCATCTGTATGTATATTGACACGCACAGCCTAAACCGCTGGTCCTAGAGACATGAAATTTGGAAAGTGTGTTCTTTGTGAAGAGTAGGTATCCACTAAGAAAGGGTTTTTCGAAATTCCACCACTAAGAGGGTGAATGGTGGTAGGGTGAAATTTCACGCGGACGAAGTCGCGAGCAGAAACTAGTTCTTCATAATTCAATCATGTATAAACAATTTCTTTAAAAAATTTATGTTGTTAAAGTATGTATATGCTAAGTAGCATTTATCGTGGACATACTGAAGACTTAGTTTACACTAAATGAATTTTAAAATTCTAGGTAAACTTGAGCAGCCCTGAAGACCGCATTGAATAACTGTTTGAATTCTAGAATGACTTAAATTTATAAAATTCTTTTTCGAAAATTTATTATTTAAATTATATTCGAATTTATAATAAATACGCTTTAGCAAAGTTTATCTCAGCCAAATCAAAGTTAAGATATTTTATAGACATACTAGCTTTTGCCCGCGGCTTCGCCCACGTGGAGGTTGTAAATTATCCCACGGAAACGTATACCGGGGATAAAAAGTATCCTATGTGTTAATCTAGGATATAATAAACTATCTGTGTGACAGATTTCATCCAAATCCTATTAAAAGCATAATACTTAAGATTGAAATACTATCGTGAATTCATGCAAACCTACTACTTTTTGTTAGAATGCTGCTCAGAAAGTCGGGTCATATTTCAATTATAATTCGAAAGACACGTAGCATCCTAAAGCAACAGTGGCTGTCGAAAGTTATTGTTATTTTCCTTGGGAACAACGGTGCTATTCTGTAATCTCACCGTAATCTCACCGTAAAAATTTAAATGAAGTGAGCGTGGAGTGAGCTGTCAATAGTGTCAATTCCTAGCAAAAACAAACTCACTTCACCTAACTTTTCACGGTGAGATTTTTACAGAATCGACCGGCAGTATTTTGTTTCTGGATGAAAGGTACATATAGGGTACCTTTCATCCAGAAACAAAAGACTGCCGGTAAATATGTGTTCGTTATTAATTTTATTTGAAGTATTCGTCACAGTGTTATTTCGATGTGTTTACTTTTGTTTCTTTATCGGCACCTTGTTTTATAATCATGTGGGTAATTTGGTTATCATCTAATATTGTACTTTTGTGTGTTGTGCTGTCTTCTTGTATGTGCCAAATAAATGGTTTATCTATCTATCTATGTTCTTTTCTATACCACTGACAACGTATAGTTATGTAAAATTTCGTGATGATCGCTTTAGTGGATTAGGCGTGAAAAGATAACAAACAAACGAACTTACTTTCGCATTTATAATATTATAGTTAGGGTTAGATTTAACCATAATCTACCGATCGATTCTGTAAAAATCTCACCATGATAACTTAGGTGAAGTGAGAGGGAAATATCAATAGGGGCAATCCCTAACATCAGGTGGAATGACAGCTCACTTCACCTTAGTTTTTACGGTGAGATTTTTACAGAATAGCACTGCTGTTTAGCTGCTAGAGATGTTACGTTTTATAATAAACACGTACCTACAAATAACATGACACCTGCAATTCTCTGATGGGTTAAGTATGGGTACCATCTACCATTTCGCCAGTTATGGTTTAAGTGCCATATTTTTGGGGCCAAACCTATACCCATTGACAGTCTACTGAGAAATTCCATATGGAAAACTGAATAAGCAAACACACGACCTTTTATTATTAGGTCAGGTGCGTAGTACTCACAACGGACGTGCGTGTATGACCAGATGTACGAACGTAAACGAGGCAAAAGGTGTATGTAAGGATCGTATCGTAGCTGGTATCGTTCTGCTTCCGCTTATCCCCATGGGAAGAAGGCGTAAGTTTATGCCAAACGTTATACACGTGCAACCTGTGGAGCAATTACACTAAAAAAGCCTGCAATGCTCTGCGCGTCCAGTATAACAACGCGTTCAGGGGTTTGTTGGGGCTCCCATGGCGGTACAGTGCCTCCGGAATATTCGCTGACCACAGCACGGATGGCTTCCAGGTGATGCTTCGCAAAAGAACGGCCTCCCTATGGTCTCTGGTAAAGGGTAGCACCAACACGCTTCTGAGCGTGGTGTCGGACAGAGTGGACAGCCAAATCCTGAGGCATTGGTCGCTCATGCATGTCCAAAATAATATTTATTTTAAATTTTACTAACATAGCTATAAGTATCTACCTTCTTACATAATATGGACTTGTATTAATTACTGTGTGCTTGTTCTGAAATAAATATTTCCAATTTCAATTATGTATGTACGGACCTGTCAAAAACCAAAGCTAAATATAATAATTAAAGTTATTTTAAAATGCTTTTCGAACTTACATTGTAGTGCTAGAAAAAAACCGTGCAGGCACTCACTCTATCGAAGTAAGTACATCACTAAGAAATATCAGGGATTTGTTTGTTGGATTCAATTTATTAACGTTCACAAAGAAAACTGTTTTTCGTTTTCTTTCATTTTCCTAATGGGAAGATTGTGAAAACGTACTAGTACTAGTTCTAAGAAGAGAAGGCCGAGTTAGATCGATTTTGTATTATAGGAACACGCCATACTAAAGCTATATTTTGGTAACCTTAATTGGATGTGGGAGGAGAGGATGATTTCAAAAAGATCACTTGTCGATTATTTTAAAGCACTAGCAAATTAAATATTAATTGAAAAAACATACTACACGAAAAAACATAATAGACGAATACATACAAATGTCAAAAAAATCTGTTAAACGCAAACAGACACCACACACAGTTAGTCGTATAATTACATTCATACATACTTATATTAATATTATAATATAATAGATATATGTTTAATTGACTTTTTTCTTCAGAAAGGGAATTACCAAATAATTATTATGTAAGTACCAAAAAAAAAAAAGTACCACAACCTATAACAGACTGATCTCAATAAAATAAAATGTTATACTTACTTATTTACTGTTAACAACATATTTTAAAAATTGCTTATTGTTAATTTGTGTCCTAAATTTATTTTTATTTTAATAATTCATTATACTTTTTGCTTTTCCCTACAGGGTCCATAATTGTACCTTAGCTTTGAGCTATTGTAACACCTTTACAACATTATGGAATGCATATAAATAATTATGAAAATGAATAATAATATGAATTTTCTGTGAGGCGGTTTCACTAAAACCTCACTGTGACTTAGATATTTATTTTAAATCCTGCGGGGTAGTTGCGTAACACACATAAATAGGCTTTTAATTTTGACAGTTCAGTCACGTTTAGAGTTATTGCGTTATTTACGTTGTTGAGAATGGAATTTCCTTCAAAGCTCTCGGATTGTAATTGAAAGTGTGTTACGCATTTAGGGTGCTGAAATAATAGACGCAATACACAGACAGAAAAAACAAACTTTTACGCACTACGTCAAAGTCCCACGCGTTGCGCGTAAAAGCTTGCTTTTTTCTTGTTTGTTTTCTTTATACTCGATTCACATCGCTATGATATCATGAATTCATGATATCGCATCGATATGACGCTCGCAAATTAAAACAAGAAAAACCACGATCAAACAAGATACTCCCAAGATCCTGACAAATTAATTTTCATAACAGCATCGAATTTGATTCAGAAATTGAAATGTGTTGGAATATACAAAGATGAAAAAATACGTAAAACAAGTGTACAAAACTCGTCATTTATCATGACAAGCTTTTGACCTAAACAGACCTAAAACAGCCATAAATTAATAGGGACTTACGTATTGTATATTTCTTGTCGGAATGCCGAGAACTCCTTGTCGTTTGCGACGTACGCCTTTTGTAGCGCATTATGCAACCTGAGAAAAAGATTAAATTAAAAATATTTTTCTTATTACTAATACCCAGTTTCTGAGGTTTTTACCTGGAGTTTATTTATTCGTAAGTGATTATTGTATAGTACAGGACTCAGTTACCTCGGAGGTATTACGATCCCCCTTGGTAAAATTGGTTGGCAGACTTTTGGGCTTCTGACTGCCTATAACAACGGCCTAATATCTACGAATGACAGCCAGGATCAACAGCTTAACGTGCGTGCATTAATTTTGATGATCATCCATTACATGATGATGATGATGATGATGATGGGACTCTCTTTTCCGCACTTAGACTCCCATTCGGTCCGTTGTGCGTGGGGATTCTGGCTAACCGAGCCAGCCTAGTTCCGCCCAAAAGCACAGAAGCTTCCTGGGAGCTTCACAGGCTTAGCGGAGCGACCTCATTGTTCCGAGGATTTCTGCACGTTGAGAAGCCACGGCCTCGCAATCCAGGATGACGTGGGCGGCTGATTCCTCGGCATCAAGGCAGCCCCTGCAGAGGGGGCTGTCCGTGGTGCCTATGTTGAAAAGATGTTTGTTAAGGAGGTTATGGCCCGTAATTGTGCCTATCCTATCATCCATTACATTTTGAGACCCCTCAGTGTAGAGGGGTCTCGAAATGTAATGGATGATCATCAAAATAATCCATGAAACAACCACGGCAAGCGTAGCTTAACCTTGCGGGTCTCATCAAGTGAGAATAAAACGGTTTTCGGCGTAAACCCAAACTCGTCTATTTCTAAATCGAAAGCATTCCTGTAAAATTATGTTTGCTTCGTCATATTTGAACTTCGACATCAAATTCCAACAATAACATTTCTATTGAGACACAAATTCGACCTTTAGTAAAACGTGAAGAATAACAGTAAAATTTTCTGCACCGTTCGAGATTCGATAAAATTTTGCGAGTGCGCGATGTTGCATCAAGTATAAACATGGTATCCACAAAATAGTATGTAAAATTTTATCTCAAACTGAACGTTTCTTAAAAATGAACTAGTTAGTCTATGTTTTATATTTTGTGCTTGTGAACCTCATGTTACAAAAGCAGTGGTGGCCCACTGGTAACGGCCGCGACTTACAAGTTATTAAGTTATTAAGTTTCTTCGGTCGTGGATTCGAACCCAAGCAGACACTTTACTTTGTGTAAATTATTTCATCACTACTGGGGGCCTAAAAAGGCCACTTTAGCAGAATCATAAAAGGATAACATTATGAATTATAATATGGCGAAGACAGTCCGTGTTTTTCCTTTTTTCGCTGCACTACGTAGGTATAATCAAAGAGATTGGGATTGGATTTGAATTGGATTGATTGGTATTTTAGCACAGAGAAAAAAAAATAACTGAAAAATCCTTTACCAATGGGATTTGATAGGATTAGCTTAACAGTTAACTGTCCATTATCATTCATAACGTTATCCTTTTATAATTCTGCCAAAATGGCCTTTTTAGGCCCCCAGCTTTTAAAAACGGTGAAGGAAAACATCATGAGGAAACCGGCATGTCCTAGAACGAAAAATTCTAAGACAAGTCTCTATATCTACCAACCCGAAATGGCCCGCGTGGTAGATTACGGCCCACTCCCTCTCACAGAGAGGAGGCCTGTGTCTGAGCAGTGGGAACGTTGTAGGCTAATTATGTTTATGCTTATATATAAGCTTTATATTGCTGGCTATTCGATCTTTAAAGATGCTATCATTATGAAAGCCGAAACAAGGAAAAAGACACCAGATTCAAAGCATCGGCACGGCACGGAACGGCAATCCAAGTAAATCGGGTGTCGTTTTTGACCCAAAAACCGCCGGTGCCGGTGGGCCAAAGGTATGCCTAAGTCTTCGTATGGGTTTCCAAATAAAGGGCTGACCAAAGCTAATGATTATTCAGTGAGCGAGAGTAGCAATCAATGCTCGATCCTTCGCTTGAGAGGTGGCTTTCCTATGCTGTTACATAGTTACCTACATGCTGAACTTATAGTTATTATAATAAAGGGCGACAAAACAATTCGTCCTGTTTCTGAAGTCCTCAGATTAACTCTTAATAGCTCTGAATTTGAATCTGAGGATGACAACAAGTATTGTTTAATGATACTATAAAGTTTTCTTTGTAAGCAAAGTTCTATGTGGTCGAATTTTTTTGAACTAGCTGCGCCCCGCGGTTTCACCCGCATAAGTTTCGATCCTATGGGAATATCAGGTTATAAAGTATCCTGTGTGTTAATCTAGGTTACAAACTGTCTGTGGCCAAATTTCATCCAAATCCGTTAAGTATTTTTTGCGTGAAAGAGTAACAAACATGCATCCATCCTCACAAACTTTCGCGTTTATAATATGTAGGAAGTAGGGTAGGATTAGAAAAGCAATGTGTCTTAATTATCTTTAAACTGGACTTTAAAAGAGACTGTGACCTCTGAGTTTGTTTCGGTCTTTCTTCTCAGAGTAGTCAGATAGGAAACGCCGATCTCATCTAGTTTAAAAAATGTATGATTGACGTGTAATAGTGTTTGTGCAAACCTACTTACAAAAATAAAATCATTTATCATATCGAATATAAATTCTGCCTAGATTTCGCCCAACTAGAAAAAAAGAGAGTATTCTAAGAGTATTCTATTCTATTCTATTCTATGTTGAGGTCGGCTTTCAGTCTTAAAAGATGCAGTTGGATACCAGTATTTTACATGGAGCGACTACCTATCTGACCTCCACAACCCAGTATCTGGGTCCGATACCCCTGGGTAGAACTGGTTTTCGGACTTTCGGGCTTCAGACTATCCGTAACGACTGTCACAGATATACAAATAAAAGCGATGAAATACGCTGTATCAAATAGACATATCAGTGTATTTATTAGGCCAACTTTTGTCCTTATATTTATTATCTTTTTGTTATCTTCCAACAACATTTAGTAAGGCACACGTAAACGTTAACAATATTTTCCAAGACAATATCAGAAGCACAAAGAACAAACAGTATCAAAGGATGGCATCAAATTCTCAAAGACATTCTAACTAGACGTTGCCATGGCAACAAGCCATTACTGAGCAAGAAACATCTCAGATTTATTATCTTCAAGTAGAAGGGTAGTTACAGTAGTAATGTATGTTTGGTATGTTTATCGCGTAATTACACTGTACTGAAAGGAATGAGGCTGTTTTGTTGTTAGCTTTGACTTGGCTGCGACTTGATTTTGGAGTTAAGCAAAGACAAATAATTGTTGTCGGTAGATATTACATTGAAGATATGGTTCATATAACTTTGTAAAGCTCACTCAATGGTATTTTATTTATTTATTCTTCAACAAAGGACATGTTATGAAATGGGCTTAAAATAATAATTTTTTTGAACAGCTGTCATGTCTGGTTTTTCTGATAGGGAAACTTATTCAGGATGGCCCGACAAAAACTAAAAAAAATATTAAAAGCACCATTATTGAATAAATACATATTTTAAATATAATAAATAAAATTTAATAAATAATAATAATATTTTAAATTAAACGTTTGTGTCGAGCAGTGGTTTTAACAATAAATGTAATACAAGCCGCACGGGTCGATCGATCAGGTTAAGCTACGCTTGCCGCGGTTGGTCCGTGGATGGGTGACCATCTTTTCATACCAAGAACCCTCCGTGCCTCGGAAAGCATGTTAAGCTGTTGATCCCGGCTCTCATTCGTGGATCTTTGACAGTCGTTACGGGTCGTCAGAAGCCCGAAAGTCTGACAACCAGTCTTATCAAAGGGCATCGTATTACCCAGTAACTTGGTTGTGCAGGTCAGTTAGGCAGTCGCTCCATGTAAAATACGTCGTACCCAGCTGCATCCGGTTAGACTGGAAGCCGCGCAACATAGTTGGGAAAAGGCTAGGCAGATGATGGTGGTTTTTGGGGACAATATACCTTATTCATTAATGAAATAGATATTAATGTAGACACTTACCTATTAGATGAGGGGATCGGGCTAAGAATAATAGCCGCACGGGTCGATCAGGTTAAGCTACGCTTGCCGCGGTTGGTCCGTGGATGGGTGACCATCTTTATTATTACCGTGCTAAGACCCTCCGTGCCACGGAAAGCACGTTAAAAGCCGTTGGTCCCGGCTGTCATTCGAGGATCTTTGACAGTCGTTACGGTTCGTCAGAAGCCCGAATGCTTAAATATACCTTACAATATACCTACGAGTAGTTAATTATGTACACCATAAAAATTACAGATATATAATATGTTAACATCATCATCTGCCTAGCCTTTTCCCAACTATGTTGGGGTCAGCTTCCAGTCTAACCTGCACAACCCAGTTACTGGGTAACACGATACCTCTTGGTTAGACTGGTTGTCAGATTTTCCGGCTTCTGACTACCCCAAACGACTGTCAAAGATCTATAAATGATAGCCGTGACCAACGGCTTGACGTGCTTTCCGAGGCACGGAACAGTCTCGATATGAAATGGATGGTCACCCATCCACGGACAGACCTCGGCAAGCGTAGCTTAACCTTTGATCGACCTGTGCGGCTGTTATTATTTAGCTACGCACCCACACACACACACACACGCACACACACAATTCTAGGTAATTATTACAAAAAAAAAGTAAGTAGTTAATATCTTAACCTTACCTTTGACAGTATCAGTGATATCTTCAATCTTATTTAACACAACCAGTTCCACAACTATTTGACAACAAACCAACGATATGTACAACAACAACTAGAAGGAAGACTATTTCAACAACAATCTAAAACAACAACAACATTATCATTAATTTATTATCTGAACACATAAACGATCCTACACGCATTATTGTTTCACTTAATAACTAGGGCTTAAACCCCAAAAATGTAGTAAAAACATTTAAAATGTCCGTAAAAATCGTTTTTAATTTATAACTTTCACATTTTCATTCATTATTATTGGTAAAAACGTTAATTTGACTATAGTTTCGCTCCAGATTTTTTGGTTTGACGTTTTTCGTGGGGCTGCCACCAATTGAAACTAAATCTGGTATGTTGTGTCAGTAATATCTTCACATATTTATATAGGTAGAAGACTATAAAAACGCAGTATTTTAGTAATAATACGGCATCTGATTTAAGGATTTTTTTGTAATTCTGTGTGCTAAATTAAAAAACATAATCTAGATTTTGTTTGCGCTATCTCTTGTCACCGCTCATAATAAATAAGAAAGATTAGCTTTCCAAAATCCATAAATACTTCAATAACTTTCAAATTAAGGAAAGGTAAGACCATACAAGACATCGTAACACGAAACAAAATTAATTTCCCACAAAATCCCGGAAAAGCTTCACCCTTAACCGGGCAACACAGTCTCGCGCATGCGTACAATTTGCCCGGGTTCGCGCCAGATGTTCTCAGAGTTTTGGTAGTTTTATTGATCTGCGTGGCTCAGTAATGCGAGCATCATTACCTATGATAGATTGACCTCAGTATCGCAATAGATCTCTCGCTATCTATGCCGCCAAACCTTTGACCTCGTTTAGACTGGACTGGCTCGATAGTTTGTCTAGAAGCGTTGGCGGCAGAATTTAAATTTAGAATTTGCTAAGGCGTTCGTTTCCTAGTGTTTTTATTTGACGTCTGTTTTTTATTGATGGTCGATAGTTGTGAAAGCTGGCATGAGTTGGCAGCTGGGTGAAAACGTTTTTAGTTCTACTGCAAAATTAACTTCTTTAGCGGCATCTAATAATCATAATTTATAATAATTTATTTTTTTAATCCATTTTTATGGAAACTGTTTAGTTTCCATAAAAATGGTGGCTAATAATAATATAAAAATACGTGACTTATATACATATATACTTAATTCTAGATGTTGGAGAAGGCAATTTATGCAAAAAGGGGTGACTTATCTAGTTTATTAAAAAACTAGACAAAAAATATCTTTAATATCGTTTAATTCATAAAACCACAAAATGTATCAGGTTTTCCAATTTACTTTGAAGGAAATCCGAATACCTACTTACTTTTTTCATGAAAATCTGAACTTCCCCATTTCTTTTTCCTTCATCATTTTCCTTAAATACACAGGTTGGTGCTTTTGCCTCACCCTTCGGGAAACCCAGGATGATAATGATGGTGTACGATGTATGTTACAGGGTTTCCCAACAGGTAGATAGGGGAAGGCAGGGTAATTACGAACACCTAAAGGAGTTTTGAAATAAATCGAAAGATATTATATTTAGGTTAACTTTAATAGCTTTTTCTGAAAGATAAATTATAATACTTTAGACTAATACAAACAACAATATTAATTTGTGTTTATATAATCAACTTTTATAAGAAAAACAAAACCCTCAGTGTTCGTGTTTACCCGACACTGGTCGGGCAATCACGGACACCTAGTGGGGCAATTACGATCGTTCGTATTGACCCAGACTAGCCTAAGAATGAGATCACGTACGACAGATTAGTTACGATTAAACTTAAGTTTGAGATCTTATTGGCCGGGAAAGATCACAACAGTATCCGAGCGAAGATGATTGCCCGTCTGTACACTTTATCATGTGCCCAATTTTCACAAACGTAGCATTGGATCCATTTCTCACCAGGTGGGCTATCGTCGTATTTTTCATTGCAAAAAATGCAATAATAGTCTTTATTTTCGTTCGTCCTCTTTTTGGTCTTTCCTTTCTTCTCATCATCACTGTTAAATCTAAAGTCTAAAAGGTTTTTAAAAATTTTCACAGCACTTTTATTGGTTCGTAATTGACCCGCTCAATTCGTTCGCCAATGCCCTCTAAGGTAATAAAACAAAAAAATATTTTATAATTTTAGGTTATATTTGCCTGGCCGCGTGTAATTAGTCTTAATAGAATCTTCAATTACCAATTATTTATGCATATAAATGTCATTTTAGAACTATTATTACTTGATGAGTTACACCGTGATTCATTTATATAAAAATTGTAACGAAAATAAGTAAATATTTGAATTAATTTTACCTTGAATGTTATGTGCATCAGTCACGTTCCGCTGATCGCTTGGCACTAGTAATGGCGTGATTTTTAAGATGGCAATGAGTAAAATAATGTTATCTCTTTCTAATATAGTGTAATAGCTGCGTTCGCGATTACCCAGCGTTCGTAATTACCCTGCCTTCCCCTACAGGACACTGGGATTTAGATGTTATATTCATATTTATTATATTTTTACAGAAAGCTTACAGACTAAGAACACAATTAAAAATAATGTGTAGGCAGGAAAGTTTGCTAATTACAAACTTCCACATATAAACATCTAGTTACCTACAAATACTTAGCGTTGACTATGTTCGTTAACAGCGGTTTGTAAACCACGAGAAAGAAAAATAAAATAAGTTAAAAGGTTATAAGTGTAAATGTATCAAAAGTTAATTAAATAGTCGAATCGTGCAAAATCAAAACAATTAAATCACATAAATGAGCAACCACATAACAATACATTAGTTATCATAAGCCGAATATTTAGTCGTTATTCATGACCTGTGTGAACCTGAAAATGTTATCTGGAGGCCTATAAAGGCCACTTTGGCAGAATCATAAAAGGATAACATTATGAATCATAATATGGCGAAGACAGTCCGTGTTTTTCTTTTTTTCGCTGCACTACGTAGGTATAATCAAAGATTGGATTGGATTTGGATTGGATTGATAGGTATTTTTGCACAGACAAAAAAAAATAACTGAAAAATCCTTCACCAATGGGATTTGATACGATTAACTTAACAGTTAACTGTCCATCATGATTTATAATGTTATCCTTTTATGATTCTGCCAAAGTGGCCTTTTAGGCCCCCTGAACATCTACGATAAATGATAATCACTACATAGGTATGCTGTTCATCTTAATCACTTTATTGGTAATGCAGCAGCAGAACTCGCATCATCACAATCAGCCTATAATGTTCCCACTGCTGGGACACAGGCCTCCTGCCTGTCACAGGGAGTGGGCTATAGTCCACTAGGTGGACCCACTGCGGGACGGTGGATGTCATGTAAATTTTTGGTTCTAAGACATGCCGGTTTCCTCACGATGTTTTCCTTCCCCGTTTTGAGAGCAGTGCTGGTGAAATGAAATACATAAAGTAAAGTGCCTGGCTGGGTTCGAACTCACGACCTACAACTCATAAGTCAGGGCTAGTACCACTGGGCCACCACTGCTCACTGGGCTAACGCACTGGAATCATCAGCAATATGGAAAACCTATACAATACCGATGAGAACAGAGGGAAAATTCTCGTAATTTTGAGAACGTACACAGTTTGATCTCAGTCTTGAGACTGAAAATGTAGGGAACACACACGCACACACACACTATACACACACACTACACACACACTACACACACACACAGACGTCATGTACACACTACATTTTTTACAAGTTTTGGACATTGATTGTCGCTGAGATGTGATTGCGACTAGATTTTGAACGTTTTTAATTACAGGAATTGGCCTTCAAGTCATCATTATCAGTATTTCAACCCTCATCCCTCGTCCTCGCTTGTGGATGTACAGACGCCAGCACATCAAGATACTACAATCTGTCAAATTTCGTTAATAGATTTTCAACTTTATAAAGCAAAAAGCATAAGGCAAAAGCATAAGGTTCAAAGTTGATTGAGTAAATTTGACAGTTTCGGGTAGCTTGATGTGCTGGGGTCTGTACTTGGTTTCTATGGCCTAAACTTGGTCACCATTCGGCCACTCCAGCGGCCATTGCGTCTTACAGGTTATGCCGCAGTAAAAAATAATGACAATATGGCTGGTAGCAGTATCGAACCGCCCAGCATACACCAGACTTAAAGACACCTGCGTAAATGAATGTACCCCTTAGAACTCCACACGGCAATGACAGAGATCGTTCCGCTTGTCGCTCGTGTATATGCACACATACACAAACAACACCAATCCCTAGAAAACACATTTACCAAGAAATTGAGGCGTCACACTTTATCAGAACGTAGTTTCTTTTAACTTTCAACCCTTTTCACACAACCCTTTCCAAGATTGATGACAGTTTAACAACACAAGGGACAATGGCTCTTAAAATAGTAAGGAACTTCCTTGTTTAACTATTTCGGGCATTTGCAGTTACAGCTAAGCAAAAATTTTTCTAGCTTGCCTGTTCAGTGTGAATACGGTCGAGATTATAACAGCCTGGTATTTTCCAAGAGCTAAAAAGGGTCTGGGAAACAATTTTAGAGGATTGGACTAAAGGATAAAAAACACAGATCTTTCTACAGCGCGGCAGCGTAGCGCTTTAATGGCGACATTTATTTAACCTTCAAGCGGGCGCGCGGTCAGTTGTAACACACGCGCGGTTAGTTGTAAAAGACCTATGGGATATTTCAGGGATTTAAAACACTAATCTTAAAAACTTATACGGTTTCCCTCTTCCCTGACTCTCATAGTCTGTGGGACAGCAATCTCACACGGCCGGAGAGAGATGAGGCCCAGGCATGCGCACCGAGGCACGGGGGTCTCAGACCGCCAACTTTCAAACTCCAGGCAGGTACCAACTAAGAAATTCACACATCACTCATAACTGAGTTATTATTCTTTCTTTCTTTGTGTGTGATAGTCTCTTTCTAAGGCTTGTTGTGCCATACACAATTAGATATCCCTTAGATATCGATACGGAAACCGCTATCATGAAATTCAGCACATGATTCTAGCCTAGACCGACCCGCGTAGAAATTTTGCGTAGGTTATTAAAGAAAAACTGCTGTTTCGTCCAAAAGTGCCTAAAACCCACGCGGTCAAAATGTTTGAAACAGCTGAATCTTTTTTTTTTAAGTTTTTGCAAAATTACTATTTATTACTTTAGAAAAAGCACACTTTTTCTAAAGTAATACTTTAGGTACTTTACTTACCTAGTTTATAGTAGGTACGGGTGTATTTATGTACAGACGCCAGCAAATGAAGCTACTACAATCTGTCAAATTTCTTTAATAGATTTCAACGTTATCGCTAAAGCTTAGGTTCAAAGTTGATTGGGAAAATTTAACAGTTTCGGGTAGCTTGGTGTGCTGGCGTCTGTACGCAAGGGACATCGACACAGAATTCAGTAGGTATATGATTCTAGAGCAGACCCACCAGAGTAGAAATTGTATTTAAGTTATCAACTAATTTTGTACAGTACCCGGGGATAAATATTGCACATCGACCTTTTTACACAAAACTATTTTATATAAAGAATAAAAATAATTATGAAAAGAAGCAAATCATAATTGTTTTAACAGCTCCTAATATATACCGGACTGTTTGTATTTCTATATTTATCGCCGAGTACTGTAATATCATTTTGACGTCAATCTCTATAAGGTAGATACCTACCTACTCTACGTTGTGGGAAACGCGCGTGCGCAAGTCAACGTCCTTACACAATAATACTGCTTGTCATTCGTCAATCAATATAAATAATTATAGGTCCTGTAAAATCGATTGCTAGCGTAAAATAAATGGTGACTTAGCAACACTAACAATATACTTTTTTTTCCGTTAGTCTACTGCCCTACTTTTGGCCAAAGGTCTCCCCCATATTCTTCCACCTTTCCTTATGCCATCTCATATTATTGTTGTGCTTTCCATATTTATGGGGGGGTTTGGACCATAACCCGCTACGCTGGTACAGTGTGGGTTGCGGGTCTCCAGAGCTTCATTGGTCGAAAGCAGGGTGTACCACAAGCAGGTGAAGTTGGCTTAAGTTCCCAGGCTGTTATTCGGAACCTCCTTTTTTTTGGGGTGGGAAATTATCAAATAACTTTTCCCGCTCTGGGTGGAGCGGCCCTCCCGCTCCACCCAGACATCCCACCCATTTCAGACTTTTACTGCCTAAAACCCACCTTCAGTTGCCTGTGCTAGGAGCCACGGTATCCTCTTTGAACAACCCGCGACCCTGACAGGCATCGGCCCTGGCGGACCCCGTCAGTTAGTGCAAACATCTCTTTGAGGCGCGCGTGGAACACAACGCGCCGTCAAACCGGGCCTCGCCCTTACCGGACGGTGAGCTGCCCATTGCTCGCCGTCCGCAAGCCCACGCCTACGGTGGCCGGGAATCGGCTGTCGATTCCCGATGTCCAGGACGTCTCCTGCGGGTTATTGTGAACCCCTTACACCCCAATATAATAATTTACAAATAACTGCAGAAATACTAAGTTATTAGGTTCACTATAGTTTTCAGATTAGTACTAGCCCAGGAAGAGGTGGCGAAACGACTGAGATGCGTACCGCAAGGGTTGGATCGAGGTGGCTCTATAATTTCCATTGAAGTACTACAAATGCCTAACCCAGAAAAAGAACCTAGAAAAGCACAAATACAACCACTAAATCATTCATATAAGGAAGACCACAAACGCACTACTAAAAAAATTATAAAAAAAAAAAAATGATAAAAAAAAAAAGATAAAAAAAAAAAAAAAAATGATGAAAAAAATAAATGATTATTATTATTATTATTATTAAATGAAGCTATTAAAAGTTTCACATGCAGCTGCGTCAAGGGACTTTTCCTCGCTTATAAATAGAATACTAATTGCCCTTAAGGCTATTGTATTAATTAAAGAAGATCAGAGTTATATTTACTTTGAAGTTTTTCTTACTGTAGAAAAAAAGATGCAATGAGGAAGTGTCAATCAGTTGATCTTTGATTGATTCATTGACATTACGACACTTGGAGACTGCGAAGGAGGACAAATAGCTAAATGTTTATTTCTTGACTTCCAATTGCTACAGAACCATGTTCTTTCGCCTTTCGTATCCAGTCTTACCTCTCCGCCTTTTTAATATCGTCGGTCCATCTAATTGAGGGCTCCCGAACCTTGCTCGAGCCAGCCCGCGCCGCTGAGCCTAAATAATCACAATCCCATCCCGCCTGTCCCTTGCCTGTCCCCCAGCGACGCCCTAAACCGAGGTTCGTACACCGGGGTTGCTCTTTACGTTCAGTCGCACTGTTTTGTCAGTTTTATGCCCTAGCTGGTGGCCTTAATTTATTAAGCCATCCATAGGATAGCCCGGTTAAGCAGCCGACAACCTCCTAGGTTGACCTGTGAGAAGCCATAAACAAAAAAAATTAAAACTAAAACTATCTGGGGGATTTCCACTCTATGGCTCATCCAAACTTAAGTTTTTACGGCAATATGTTTACAGAAAAGACTGGCCGTTATCTTTCAGATGCCTCGATTGATATCACACAACTCAATGTTCAGAGTCATTCAACTTTCGACCTGACCGTGACCTATACCGTGCTATCCTCTTTGAAAAGATTATCAAAGTAATCTTCCATCCATTTTTGAAGTGAAAACTTCTTTAGCGGCGTTGTACACTTTTTTTGTAATGGGTAAAAAATGTTAAACTCGCGTCAGGACACGTGACCTGATCGAAAATTCGTAAGACGGATGGCCGTAGCCGGTACCGCGCGTGTTTTGTTTATAAGACGATTCACAAAATACACACGTAATTGTTCAAGTTTTCACTTTCGTCGGCACTCCCAGAGTGCCACTGTTTTTTTTAGTACAAAATATAAGACGTGATCAATATCAATCATGCATACCGCCCAAGCGCATTACTTTGTGTTATTAATTATTTCATCACCACTACTCTCAAAACGGTGAACAATAACATCTTGAGGAAACGGGCATGTCCTCGAACTGAAAAAGTCGTGCGTGGTGGATTACGGCCCACTTCCTTCACTCCACAGAGAGGGGCCCTGTGTCCCAGCTGTTGGAACGTTATAAGCTTATTATAACGATATTTGGTCAAGTCCTAAAAACCGTGCAGAGCAGGGGCGGGTCGCTAGTAAATCATAATTCATGAAGTATGATAAATTTGACATTTAAATATTGATTGAATACATTAGGTTAGCTAGTTATTATAGATCCCTTAATTTGGTAGGCATTCTTTTGACGTAACATTTCAAATGTGCTTTCCATATCAGGCATTGTTCTAACTGAACCTACTGATCATATTTGGTGCGCACACACATAAACATTCGAACGTAGGGGTCAAGGCTTACGCAAGGTAGACTGAGCCTGAGTCAGTGTAGTGCCAACGGCCACAGTCGCTTGCTGCCTATACAGGGTATGTTTTTTTTTTAAATTAATACTTTTTCTAATTACGTGCTGGCTGGCAACTTTGTTTGTTTACTTTTTTGTGACGGTGACAGCTGTTTTTCGTTTTGTTTGAGTGAATGTTTGTTATTGTGGTTGTTTTTGTTTATTATCGTTTATTGATTGAGTATGGGTTTTTGTTTGTGACGACATAATTATGCTGAGTAGTGCATTTTTTGCATACTTTTTTGTGCTATGTTAAAGTATATTTAAGTCATGAGTATAATCATGAGTATAATCATGAGTAGTAAACTATTATTTATTTTATGAATTTAACCTTAATTAAAAAATATGAGCACTGTCAAAACTGTACGCGTCGCAAGCTTTAATAAACCATAGTAAAGTGACATCATAAATTATAGCGATAACGATAAATTACGATAGTTTATTATATATTCCCTATCAAAGTAATAATCAGACATGACATATACTTATTACTTGCAGTTTTTCTAAAGATTATGATAAAGATAAATTGAAAGTTAGGGTAGTTTGCCTGGGCCCGGCAGGGCCGAAACCTGTCGGGTCAGCGGGTTTGTACCGCTGGCCCGGAACATAAAGGGCTAAGGAGACACGGCACGGACCGGTGGGTTTTAGTCAGTAAGAGTCTGACACTCCCTTCCGCTTCACCCAGAATGGGAGGGGTCATTTGATGATTTCCCACCATGAAAAAAAAAAGAAAAAAGGGTAGTTTGCCTTGTGTATTCCTTTTACAGAGGAGAAGAAAGTTCTCAGGTTTGGCAGTGAATATTTCAGGGCTTCATCATCATCAGCTTAAATCAGTCCTCTGCTGGATATGTCCACCAATGCCCCACCGATTTAGGGCTTACTTAGTTGTATTTAGAATTCTTTTTATTGACACTGAAAAAATATACTACTATTCTTCAAAAGAACTGTCATGAGAACCCCCCACCCCTTTTTCTAAAGAGTCGTTCTCTTATGGATCGTTTTTTTAAGGTGCCATACTATTTAATAGATTGTAGTAGCTTGATGTGCTGGCGTCTGTACAATTACTAACTGGTCGGTCAGTACAAAGCTTTAAACTTGCTATAAATCTTCGTTAGACTGGACTTTGAAGTTACTCTGTCTAAGCACATTGTAGTTAGCCAGATTCTGGCAAACTGAGTCTTTAGCAGTCTACAGAGTCTGTATTTTCTAGTGTAGTCACAATAAACTATAAATAAATAAATAAATGGGAGGGTAATCTAGGTACAGACAGACGCCTACGCAGACGCATATTAATTTTTAAAACTGAGTTGACTAAAGTTGTTCAGTTTGATGGTCTGGTCTGAATGTTTGTGACATTTCTGATACATGCTGTATAGCATTATCAGTCTATATGTTCCCAATACTGGGATTAAAGTCTTCTCTTTGCCCAGTGGGGTTTGGTGGATGTCACATGTCCTAGAATGTTTGGTTCTAGAACATTTTCATACGATGTTTTCCTTTGCCGCTTTGAGCTAACTAGCGTTAACTGTTACGTGTTCAATACCCACCATAACAGAATCCCAGTGATCGATATTATTTAACAGTAACTAATTAACACTAAGCTATTTAGGAGTAATTTGTTCACTAATTGGTGCCAAATTTGGCACTTTGTGGTACAATGGAAACTTTGTTTGGTAAAGGTTGATTATGTGTTGAATGTGGAAATAATATCAAGGGTTTTTTTGGGAACTAAATCTCCTTCAAAGGATTGTCTTTAAGAGCCAAGGGGACTGCTAAGACTAAACTTGAATTTACGATTATATACTATGGTATAATATTAATTAAACTAGTATATGAAAAATTTATTAATTAATGATTGCATAGACAATTGCACATTGATCATCATTTACATTCTTAGGGTCGCTATCAATGTTATCAATGTCGTCACCCCTGCTTGTAACAAGCTAATTGCCGACGTGACTACCACAGACTGACCCCTGCAACCTTTGGGAATACCAGGTTTTATAAGCATGATGTTATCAGTAAATTATTTAACAAAGAATTAAGTACAGGCAATAAACGAGATTAATAGGTAGGTATACACATATAATAAGCCTGTAACGCTCCCAATGCTGGTACACAGGCCTCCTCTCTGAGAGAGAGCCTCCCGTCCTCCTTCCGCGAAGCAGTCATGCTAGCGAAGGAGGCGGCGGGACGGCTGAGGGCGTCCCAGCCGCCGCGGGAGATGCTCCGGGCGTCGGGAGCCGCGCGACGACTCCCGGCCACCGTAGGCGCGGGCCTGCGGGCGGAGAGTAATAGGTAGCTCACCGCCAGATCAGATCGACGTTCATATAATTGATTGATCTTTCATTAAATAAGTCATTCAATAAGATTATGTGAACTTAGAAAGCTTATAAGAATTATAATCATTAAAATCAACAATACAACCCGTGTTGTTGATTTTAATGATAATAATTCTTTAAATTCATGGGAGGGGCCCGTGGCTAATTGATAACAGCCGCACAGGTCGATCGATCAGGTTAAGCTACGCTTGCCGCAGTTGGTCTGTGGATGGGTGACCATCTTTACATGCCGAGACCTCTCCGTGCCTCGGAAAGCACGTTAAGCCGTTGGTCCCGGCTGTCATTCGTGGATCTTTGACAGTTGTTACGGGTAGTCAGAAGCCTGAAAATCTGACAACCAATCTTACCAAGGGGTATCGTATTCATCAATCAATAACTGGGTTGTGGAGGTCAGATAGGCAGTCGCTCCAAGTAAAATACTGGTATTCAGCTGCACCCGGAATAACTGGAAATCGACCCCTACATAGTTGCGAAAAGGCTAGGCAGATGAGGAATTCTATAAATTCATACTTGTTACGGTTTTATGCTTCCCGCATCCAACGGTAAAATGAATTATGTAAAATGTAAAATCCATCCAACCCTAGAGGTCTAATTGGTTGCATTGTTTAAGTATATGTAACTTGTTATTTTTATAAAATAAAATAAATAAATAGGGTTCCTGCGGTCGAATTGGAGGTGCTTGGGGAGCCCTATGTCCAGCAGTGGACGTCTTTCGGCTGAAAGATGATGATGATACTTGTTACACTCGCGAATGATATTTTGTTTAACACACAAACTGACACCTGCTGACCTGCAAATCGCAAAAAAACGTAAGAACATTTGAATTTCGCGGGCTACCTAGCGCGTCTCCCTAAAATACGATCAGAAAAGAATGAGAGCGGTAGAACGAAGGATGTCATGTTTGAATTTTGTTGAATGTGTTTTATGTTGAAAAAGTTATAAGATACGCCATTACAAGGAATATATCCTTTCATAATGCAACAAAGACGTTCATTTCTCGTACACACCTAACTCTATTGTTACCTGCACATACAAAAATATTGAGGTCTAGTTTTTGTGGAGCGAATGATAACTATGTAACATGATGTAATATGTTTCGATATCCTAGTTTGGTAATGGCTTGCACTTCGATACTGTGACTAATCCGCCAAACGATTTAAATGGTCTCGAATTTCTTTTGCTCAATTCAGCACAAAAAATAACTTTTGAAAGTAAGTATTATGCTATAGAATTAAGTTAGTTTTCCACACCTTACAAAGAATTTTAACACTTTAATACTCATTTTATAACAAAGAATTCTGTAATTTTGTCCAATTATCTTCAATCGAAATGCTGCTTTTCCATAAAAATAAAACAAAACAAATAATTGCATGCTTAACCTATCAACGTAAAAAATCAAAACCATAATAATAATATTTTTTTTTTTATAATTATGTTGCCCCATACTAGGAATTTCTCCTATATTGTGGGTGCGTTTACAAACATTTAAACTCATATACACAAACAGCCAGACCCGGAACACCTACTTGTAGGTCATACAAATATTTGTTACGTGCGGGAATCGAACCCACGACACGCAGCGCAGCACCACTGCGCCAACCGTGCCGTCATATCATAACGGTTATCGATAAATCTTTTCCCAACACTAGCAACAGGAAGTTACCTCGCTTTAGCCACTACTTCCGCAATAATATGGCGGACTTACGATTTAGGTGGACCTGTATTTTTAAAATATGCGCGTGAGTTGATGAATGATATTTCGAGTTATGGATGTCAGCAGGGCTTTAGGTTGGGTTGTGAAGGTCAGTACAGCGTTGATTACAAAATAAATGTGGCTGTACCACATCTTTGCCCATTGCTTCGAGAAATACTGGCGCGGGATACCTGTTATAAATTAATTACAAATATATTATTTCGTAGTTCTCGATAACAAATATTTTGGGGAAAAGAAGGGTTAATTGAACCAACTACGATTGTTACAAATATTTTTACGGTATAACAGGCTATGCCAGATACTGTCACAAGAGAGGAAGAACGTAGGAGTATTGAACATTCAAGATTGCAGCTTAGACAGTTTATAAACAAACTAAAAGAAATGACCCACTACTATACAGCGGCGTAATGAGGGTTTTCGTGAAAATTTACGACACCAGTTGGCACCACTGTGACAAGAGGTCTTCCAATATAAAATATATGATGACGTTCATCATTCGATTCATTCATTCGTTCATCATTCCGTCATGACTAAAGAAAATATAGGCTCTTTGACAGATGCCTGGACCTGACGTGCCAGTGCTGCCACCTAGCGAACGTCATTTCAGAAAACCTGCATTGCGTAAAGCACTATCAGTAGCAATGGTTTACATCCTGACAGTTCAACAACATTCATTGCGTGATTTACGTTGCTGAGCAAAAGAATTTTTCGAACATATGATGCAATGGATTAGCAGTATCCTTCAAAATTATTCAGATTGTCATTGATAGTGTGTACCTACGCAATATTATGGTGTTGACTACATCCAGTAAAGATCAGACTTATCACTAAGATTTAGATAAGCCAATAGACAGACACGTCATCTCTGTAAATCATTAGTCATCAGCTGTTTACTCTCCCTCATTTGTTTACTGTCCGTAAAGTTTATAGTTTTAACAAATTAAGGCTTGTTCGTGTCCTTCAATTAATCCCTTCTAGTCCTTTGATAAAGTCGTTAGTTGACTAATTGTTTGTCAACTTTGAGTGGGTCAAAATTCTGTGAATGTTATTCAAGTTGTTTTCAATATTGTCAAAATTTTGTAGTCCAAATTCAGAGATAATTTAATTTCATTCTTGTTGAATTAATTAAAACAAAGCACGGAATTTTGGTCCAACAAAATTTAATACACGGTCGTGCCAACTATACCAGGAAAAAGTAGAATGAATGCACGATAGTATATAAATGTTAAACCAGACAGGTTTTTTGCAGTCCACACCTGGGCCTAGGCTTATTCTATTGCCAATATCCTGGTCGCTATTAGTCACAAATACTTGAACGGCTCGATCCTCTGTCTTTCTCATACCGCTGCGACAATCTCCAGTTTGAAGACTTTTAAAGAGAAACCGCTAAATGTAAAACATAAGCATACATAATAATAAGCATAATCTGACTACAATTTTCCCACACCTGGGACACAGGCCTTCTCTCTGTGAGACGAAGTGGGCCGTTATCTACCACGCGGGCCCAGAGCGGGTTGGTAGATGTCACATGTCTTCTGATTTTGGTTCTAGGAAATGCCGGTTTCCTCACGATGTTTTCCTTCACCGTTTTGAGAGCAGTGGTGATGAAATTATTTACACAAAGTAAAGCGCCTGTCTTGGTTCGAAACTCCACCTACAACTCTCAAGTCGCGGTCGTTACAACTGGGCCACCACTACTCTCTCTCTCTCTACTCTTTTTAAAAGAAAATCAACACAATTTAGCAGACTGTCCAACACAATCGTGTCAACTGCTGTGATTTTCTAATCAAATCAAAAACATAGCACGTAAATGGGATGAGCTAGATTATTGTGATTAGCCCCGACATCCCTGTTAGCGAGACAATCAGATAGCCTTAAGATCTAGCGCATATATAGATAAGATCCCAGTCTCTCTCAGCAGTGCAAGAAAGCTGTTTACTTCTAGTGAAATGGACAGCAGTAATTATCTCAAAATCTATGAATTTATGAATGAAATAAATTGTTTAATTCTACCTACATCGCTTTTCGAATCTATTTTTTTTGGAGATTTCATCAATATCATGCAAGACACTTCATCAGACGACTTAAGTAATATTAATGTTTAATGCACTTAACACTTTTATTACTTACGTAAGTTGCATATTATTGCATTGTTATTTTTATTAAAACAAGTGTATTAACAATGTATGAATGTTTTGGCCTCAAAAACACATGTCAAAATATATCATTACTTCATAAAGTAGCAATATTATTTGTTTCTATTTTATTATGCGAATTAAACATAAATTGTGAGCAAAAGCAGTGGTAGCTCAGTGGTAAGTTGTAGTAACGGCCGCGACATGTAGGGCGTAGGTTCGAAGCCCAGACAGACACTTTACTTTGTATAAATTATTTCATCACCACTGCTCTTAAAACGGTTAAGGAAAACATCGTGAGGAAACCGGCATGTCCTAGAACCAAAAATTCGAAGACATCTCCCAACCCGCACTGGGCCCGTGTGGTGGATTACGGCCCACCCCCTCTCACTGAGAGAAAGCCTGTATCCCAGTAGTGGGAACATTATAGGCTTATTATGTAAAAATAAATTGTATGCACAAGTAAAATGTATTTATAGAAATCCGGAATCACACTAATATTATAAAGGCGAAAGTTTGTGAGTCTGTTTGTTACTTCTTCACGCACAAATGGCTTGACCAAATGTGATATAGCTTATACATCAGAATAACACATGAGATACTTTTAATCTTGATATTCCCACGGCATAATCATAAAAACGCACAGACAACACAAATAATACAAAAAAAAACCAAAACTTTAACTGCACGTGTGACGCCCGGGAGTGACGTAACAATAGATAATTAATTGTGTTTCATTAGTCAGGACTTGACAGGTAAATATAAAACATATTCATGACATGATAGTTGTAGAATAGAATAGATCAAGCTGATTACAAAAAGGTTTGCATCGTTCGAATGTGACCTTTATCGAGGCGCTATGGGAAGTTCCGTGACTTGAGCTAGTAACATAGTGCATGAGAGGTAACGGATTCAATAACACGTCAACTATGTAGGTTTGCTTAGGTATCAACTGTTTGTTGCTTGCTAGGAATCTACTCCAATTTGCAAAGATCCAATTTTTGAGTTTTGTTTACATTTTTACTTTTTAGTTGTTAATTTTTACTTGAGTATAGTTTTATTGTATTTGTTGGTATATTGGCGTGGCTAGCTAATGACAAATTTAATTTAATGTTCTGTGTCTCGTACATGTTAATTACTGTGCATACCTAAGACGACCCACTGACCCATACCTGCTGTTGTATAAAATCAAGTTTTTCTAACTGAACAGACAGCTGTGCGCTGCTGGGGAGTTTGTTGCTCCACTTCTTCTTTTCAGCGCAATCACTAAGAATTGGTGAAGGGAGGGCGTTTTGGGGAGCTTTCTTATTTAATTTTGACGTTCGAAAAGTGCCGATTCTCAGCCTAATTTGAATAAATTACTTTTGACTTTGAAGCAAGACGAACGAGTAGGTAAATGTTTCGATTTTCCTGCAACTTATGGGATAGAAAACTATGTTTTTTCTTTTTTCATAATAATTATTCTTTGAAATAATATACCTAATCTTCTGTTTATGAGAGAATATAGTCTAAAAGGAAGAAGACAAAATTCATTGTCTCCACAATCTCACCAAAATTCCAATGACCTATACTTTTCCTACTGTTAAAGTACTCTTTTTCTACCATATAAAACTCATAAAGTTTTCGCTATGGGAATGTCACTAAGACCGCACCCTGAACCATTTCAATATCGACAGCGCAGAGAGGGGCGTAGGCGTGAGAAACCTTCGAAAGACTGTGTGATTGTGAACTTTTATATTTTATGCATAAATGCTTAGGTACTTCAACCTTCTTATAATGACATCATAAACATAATCTTTGATTAGTTTTAACTGAATATATAAAATACGTCGGTTTTATATTTATGAGATATGACACATATTGAGGTTATAGGAAGATTAAAGGCTCCTATAAACAGGCGCGTCGCGCGATATAATCGCGTGCGACACAAAGGCACCGCTCGTTGCGCGACTTGCGGTGCCTTTGTGTCGCGTGTCGTGTCGCGCTTAATATCGTGTCGTACGGTTCCTGTCACGTTACAGGAACTGATGGACGCTGGTGATGGCGCCAAACAAATATCTCGAATAAGATTGAATTTCAGCCATACATAATAATATGGGGGGTTCAATTTGTTACGAAACATTTTTGAAGCATAAAATAAAAATATTGATAAGATATTATTTTTAAATCGCTCATCATTTTAATTGTCTTGATGAATTAAGTACTTTTAATTATGTTTATAGCTTAATTGAACTGCCAGTTACGTCATTTTTAACGGTACCCATTAAATATGTAGTTTTTTTTTTTTATAATTCCAAAAAATATCGAAAAACCCTTAAAATTCAAATATCTCGAAAACTATTGAATTTCGGCCTGAACATAGGCTACATATTGTATTAATTAACAAAAAGAAGTACTTTATAATACTAATTAAATACTATCTTGAATTCATGCTAGCAGAGTATACTTTTTGTTAGGTTACTACTCAGAAATTGCGGACGTGTCGTGATCATACCGTCTTCACATATAAATTGCACCCGTGCAAAGCTGGGGCGGATCGCTAGTATTTAATAAGAGTTTTTCTTTCATCACCTTAAAAGTTTTTAAACTTTATGACTTCAGTCATTACTTGTCATTGACATGATATCTGTTTTATGATTGTCAGAACAACGAGGTACATTCCGTGCGTGACAAATGTTACGTAACTTATAATGGTGCTCTATTGCCGGTAACTGCTTTAAAACAGACGATATTGCAAGACTAGCAGCCTTCGTAATCGGATAAACTTTCATTTTGACAGTGCAATCAATTTGCCTAACCTTTTCTCAACTATCTTTGGGGTCGGCTTCCAGTCTCACCAGATGCAGCTGAATACCAGTACATGAAGCGACCGCCTATCTGACCTCCACTGGGTACGATACGAACTTAACGTGCTTTCCGCGGCACGGATAGACCTTAATTAGTCTTGATATGTAAAGATGGGTGCCCAGCTTCACCCACTGGCATAGCCCATTCCTTTGTTTGGACTAATCTCGACGCTCCTCTGCCAGCCTCTTCCAGAATCCGCGACGGCAACAATGTCCTCCGCTTATCTCGCCTCATGGCAATCTAAATCAACTTCAAATTTAGGTAGGGTTGAAGGTGGGAAGATGAAATCCTAATGAGGAAAAGGGCCTAGAACAAAAGAGGATCTTTGTATAGAAACAAAAAGGCTCAAGCAATGTCCTAAAGGCCAATTCGCGTGTTTAAAACAAATTTAATCGCAAACTCATCAAAGCGAGAATCAATCTCAAATCTTACTTGTCAATAATGTAGATAGACTAGAGGGTATTTTTAACACATCGAGGCTGAGATTAGAATGTGACCGTTCTTAAAAATACAAGGTTTTCCCCTCTAGTATTGGCGCACGAAGTCCTGAGCAAACTTCCAACCAACAGGCTGTCATTATGTCAGAATAAGGAGTTTATTGATGGATCGGTCGGAACGCAGATGTGGTCCATCACCCACACTTGCGCCAACATTGCGTAACGTATCGCTCCATTAGAAGCAGTCGGTCGATTCTGTAAAAATGTCACCGTGAAAACTTAGGTGAAGTGAGATTGTTTTTGCTATGAATTGACACTATTGACAGCTCACTCCACGCTCACTTCACCTAAGTTTTCACGGTGAGATTTTAACAGAATCGCACCGCAGAAGGCTAATTCCCGTAATTAAAAACGTTTAAAATCTAGTAGCAATCTCATTTCAGCGACAATCAATGTCAAAAACTTGTCAAAAATGTATATAATCGACACTTAAAATAATTAAAGTTGATGACAGATTGTACACCCACTTTTTTTTATTGCACCAAAAACAATGACACATCTATCTAATGTCTCAGCGGGATTGTCCGAAAGGGTTACCGCTGGCCCGGAACATAAAGGGCTAAGGAAGGAACACGGGTGGGTTTTAGTCAGTAAGAGTCTGACACTCCCTTCCGCTCCACCCACAGCGAGAGGGGTCTTTTGATGATTTACCATCCTGAAAAAAAAAATCTACCTAATGTCAAAATAAGCAAAAATGTCACGAATGTCATCCACCCAATTTGACATTTAGAGAGGCGAATCGAATAGTTTATCGTGTAATGTCAAGGAAACTACGTGATAGGATACGCTGGTATTTTAGACTATTGTTCTTTAAATGTTTCTTATATACCTTCAATAGTATAACGGTTTTGAAATTTGGTCTGACTTTTATTAAGGAATTAGATTGTGATTTGATTTTGTTCCATGGTCGGTGGTTTTTGACGTTTAAAAGTAGGCGAAGGGAATTGGTCGTACCATTCTACGTAATGTAAAGTATTTAGAAGAAGGTTGGGTAGAATATTTCGCTATTCCAGCTAGAAAGGTTACGGACTGATTCCTTGGTGTTGTAAGAGGAGGCCGAGAGTAAATAGTTTGCCAAATAGCGCGGAAAAAAGAAAGAAAAAATATAACAATTCGACCGAGCATTTTTCGTTGTCATAGCAACACAGTGTGATCATAAATCGGTTTGTTAAACTAGTTAGTAAAAAGTAGTAGATAATTATGATTTAACAAGAAAACTTGCGTAACATCAAGAAACCTCAGGTAGCAATTGTATTTAAAACCTTCATTTTTATTAAATTAACGCAAATCAAGAAAACAAAAAAAACATACAAAGAAAAACCATCTTCCATAATAACTAACACAAACAATGATTCATCCTCACATTTTGCAATTCATTGATAACTTCTTTAGCACTTTAAGTGACATGTTCCAAACAAACAGCATTTTGAACCTGTCACTACCGTCTTTCAAAAGAAATAATTTTCTTAGTCCATCTCTGACTCATAAGGTCAACCGCCCGCCGCCGGTCGTCGGTCACCATCAATGTATGTCATTATGTACCTCATTATATACTTAAAGCTACATAACGGACATTGTTCCGACTCTAACACAGTTAAGTGGTGCATGTGAAGGAAACACAAGAAAACAACAAGATCTTTTATAGTTTAGAAGGCCTCTAAATCTTTGAGTCACCGATTTGCATGGCTTATTGAAAACTAGGTAATTAATGTGTGTAACTTAACTACTGTATCATACAATAAACATGTGGTTTATCTAACTAGTATTTATGAAACAGTGAGTTCTTGTTCCATCCTAGTTGCCTAGTACTGTTATATTATTGTTGTTTATTTATATGGTGTACATAATAAAGAGATTCTATTCTATTCTACTAACTTTTACTTAGACAGGCACTTTATTTTGTATAAATTATTTCATCACCACTGCTCTCAAAACATCTTGGGAAAATCGCTATATAGTTACTAGAACCAAATATTCGAAGATATGTAACATGTACTAACCCGCACTGGGCCCGCGTGGTGGATTGCGGCGCACATCCTCTCACGATGAGAGAAGAGGATGCCTGTCACGTGTCCCAGCAGTGAACATTATAGGCTAATTATGCTTTTGCTGCTTTATTTTTTGACTAGGCCATCTCGTAGTTGACCTTGAGAGGTCGTGACTACTTAACCGGATTATCCTGTGGTTGCCTTGAGTGAACTCAAAGCCTCCAGCCAGGTGCTTTTGCTGCTAATGCCTAACTTTATATATACAGCAAAAGCACTAGGAAGGGGTGAAGGGTGGCCATTTTGGGGAGCTGTCATATGTAATAATAATTTTGACGTTCAAATGGAGCTGATTCGCAGCCTTAACTAGTTTAGAATTAGGAAATGCTATTTCATAGATTGCCCACAATCTTACCTTGGTCTTAGCTTAAGAAAAAATCCTTTTATTTCTATATTCAGTAGTTTACGCCGTGTCTGTTTTGAGCAACAGCTTTCAAATTGCCTAACCTTTTCACAACAAGATGGGCGTCGGTATCCAGTCTAACCGGATGCACCTGAATACCAGGAGTTTACATGGAGCGACGCCTATCTGACCTGCACACCCCAGTTACTGTTTGCACCAAGGGGTTGCAGAAGTTTAAAATTCTGACAACCAGCCTTACCAAGGTGGTAAGGCTGGTTGTCAGAATTTTAAACTTCTGGCGACCCGAACAACTGTCGACGATCAAAAATGAAATAGGGACCAACGGCTTAACGTGCTTTCCGAGGCATCGAAGGCTCTCGGTATGTAAAATTGGTCACCCATCCACGGACCAAGATATAAGTCAGTGCTTGGCAAGACTGGCAGCGCGGGCGCGGCGCGGCGTACTCAAACATAAGAACTTCATTTGAGTGTCCAAAGTGGGCACGCGAGCTCGGTGCGTGGCGCGGGGACCGGGGTTCTCAAACTAGTTCGAGCTTTTTTCTAGTAAAAATAAGTCTTCAGCCATATTATATTTTGACAAACACTGGACATGACAACACGCAGAAGGCAGCCGGGCTCAACTGCGGACAGGCAGATTGCCCGCGTTCCCGCACCCGCGCCGCTCCCCGCCCCGCGCTGCCAGTCTTGCCAAGCACTCAGTTTTCCATTTTACAAGCATACAAATAAATACAATGAGGGTTTTCGTGAAAATTTACGACACCAGTTGGCACCACTTTGACAAGAGGTCTTCCAATATAAAATATATGATGACGTTCATCATTCAATTCATTCATTCGTTCATCAATCCGTCATGACGTAAAGAAAATGTAGGCTCTTTGACAGATGCCTGGACCTGACTTGTCAGTGCTGCCACCTAGCGAACGTCATTTCAGAATACCCTCATTGCTTTGAAACAGCGACAATATGTAGGTAGGTATCTCTATTTGTTTAATTTTAAAATTGAAAAAATTCGCTCCAAGTTCAATTAGGTATGTGGCAAAGGCATCAGAGCGTGCCACTACACTCTAAATGATATATTTTTTGTTCGACCATTATTTTGTCAGGTTTTAATTTTGACCTTGAATGTAACTTAATCTTTTACATTGTTTTTATATGACAAAGCAAGGACAATGTCGTGGGCAGTTGATCATTGTAACATTTTGAATGTCCTTGTAAATATATGTATGTAAATTATTGTAGCTGCTTACGTTCAAAAAATTCATTGCTACTCACATACGAATCAACGGCCCAAAGTCTAAGGGTGCGTTTACACTGAATCGGAGCTGTGCGGAGCGGAGCGGAGACGTACAAGAATCGACCAATCACATTGGTTGAAATCCTCAGCGCGTCACTCGTCTCGTCTATGATTGGACGATTCCTGCACGTCTCCGCTCCGCTCCGCCCAGCTCCTCTTCAGTGGATACGCACCCTAACATCCGGGTTCTGATAGGTTTCTTCATCATCATATAGCAATCAAAAGCCTATAGCAGTCCACTGCTGGACATAGGACTCTCCTATTGCACGCCATTCAACTCGTTTTTCGGCAACTCTCATCCAGCTGCTACCAGTCACCCTGCGAAGATCGCTCCACCTAGCCTGAGGGCGTCCCACCTTACGTTTGCCGATTCGCGGTCTCCACTCAAAAAACACGTGTACCCCAACCGGCAGTGGCGGTACCTTCATAGAAGCAAAAAAGCCCGGCTTGCCCTAATAAAATCATAATTCACAATGTCAACAAACGTACCGTACGTACGTACGGTCAGCATCAAAAGTCGATTAACACTTCAGTTTTTTTAATCTCAGTTATTGAGCAAAATATTTGTTCGAAATTGCAGCAGAAGTATAATGCGATTTTGAACAAATATTTTGCTCAACAACTGAGATTTAAAAAACTGAAGGGTTAATATTTTGCTCAATAACCGAGATTAAAAAAACTTAAGTGTTAATCGACTTTTGATGCTGACTGTACCTACCAATAAAAAACCTATCAATAAAAAATATATTAAAAAAATACCAGTCAATAAACTCGAACTCAAACATTCATATCATAGGAATAATAATGCAATTTCAAAATCCGAACTTGCGCGCACTGGGCTACGTTGCCAGATATATTATGTACTCAGAACTCAATCATTCATAAAAATTTTAATTACGCGCTTTGTTGTCAAACCTACGCGCCAATTTCGCCTCTAAACTTTTTGACACTTAGCCTGGCTTTTACCTGGCTTGCCTCTCCTTTCTCTGTCTCGCAGTTTTTGCCTACAAATTGCTATAGAAACGTTTACATTTGTTAATATTAGTAAGTACATAAAACACAGATTTCTATGAAATGAAAAGCCTCTTTTGGTTCGCGCAAATGCACTAACGTGTGGCGCGATGACGTAACGCGACTCAATTTGTTATTGTTTTGATTTTGAATACTTTGAGATTTAGTTTTATTATTTAAAAAAAAATGGATTGTGATTGGTTATGGTTTGGTTGGTTTGCAATTTGAATTTGAATAAAGTGTTCTTTTATCATTACCTATGTGAATTCGGAAACTGTCATCGAAAAGGTACGTAAATACATTGAGTTTTCTGCAAGTTTTCTGTCAATAAATAACTCTTTACTTCACCGTAACCAATTTTAAATTACTATAGGTACTTCTCGGAAATAAAAACAAGTATTTTTGTTAGTCAAGAAGACGGATTAAAATAGTACTCATTTTGTTTGTTTAATGGGTATGAATATGACAAACATAGGTAGCGGCTCATATTAAAATTTTCAATTGACTTCGGTTTAAAGATATTTATTTCTCAAAGAACAAATTACAGTTCACTTATAGAGAAACTTAACTAAGTTAACAATAAGTTGGTTTACATTACGACGTTCAAGCCATCGAAGAAACACTACTACTACTTACTTACTTACTATGTACTTACTTACTTTAAAACTGTAATTCATAAAATAATGCGTACGAGAAAAGAACAATAAATCGATAATCTGGAGGCCATCTAGTGCATTTTGATTGAACAAATTTTGCATGTGTCAAGCGAAATGAATAAAGGACAAAAAGGTCCGGCTAAGCGGCTAGCCAACCTTCGATCGACCTGTGCTGACCCATCACATATCCTTCACGCAATTACGTCTGTCAAAATCAATACGTAACATCTTTTTACTGTTCATTCCAGGTCAAGGATGTCACTAGCAGCGTCGTTCGCTCAACGATGGGCCCGTGACAACCTGACCAGGGAACCATCTCCCGAGGAGCTGGTGGTGCTCGGTCTCTTCCCCATCACCTGTGAGGGGAATGAAGCTGAAGCAGCCAAGAGAGCAAGGAGGTATTATACGGCGAGAGGTCCGGGAGGATTGACGGAGTTGTGGCACAAGAGGCATCCTGATGATGAGGAGATTCTGTCCAGCTGTCAGGATGTGTGAGTATTATATTTAAAATAATATAAAGATAACGTGCCTCGGCGCTGTAAGGGCAACACCCCTCTAGTGATACGTATTCTTCGACAAGGACTGCTTGCGTAAACTCTTACGGCCTCATTACAAAACAAAATTTATCTTTAGAACCAGCCGGTCGATTCTGTAAAAATCTCACCGTGAAAACTTAGGTGAAGTGAGTTTGTTTTTGCTAGGAATTGACACTATTGACAGCTCACTTCACCTAAGTTTTCACGGTGAGATGGTTACAGAATCGCACTGCAGATTTATGTAAACTATCGAGCCATTTTTGAATTACGAATTTCATCCCGACAACGTTAAAGTTCCTATTACAAAAACTACATTAATCCCAAGTTTAAGTTGTCAATTTTGCATTAAGAAGTTTACGTTTGTCGGGATTGTGTTTTAAACACTGTAACTAGCTCGAAGGTTTAGGCTAGATCTAGTTAGAACTCGTTTTGTAATAAGGCGATTAGGTCAGACTGAGATCCATTGGAGAAATTTTGTAACTACGTAATGTAAATCATACTATTTCGCGCAAAACCTCAATCTAAAATTAATAATTCCTTCCAATATGTTTTGATAGCCGTGTTATCGTAAAAGCTCTTGAATAACGAGAGTTTTAAAAGGCGTAAAAGGTTACTTGATCTTAAATGGATGTTGAGACCGTGAGATCTCGAGGACATAGAATATTTCTTTGCAAACCTTACCTCCAAAGCAGGAAATCAATAAACTAATGTATACCTATACACGTAATGACAAACGTAGTTAGCATTAGATTCATTGAGTGCTTCCGCCACTAATTTGTATTCTTCAGGGGATCAATTTGATGGTGCTGAACAGGAAAATGTCTCTGATTAGGTAATTCATGTTGCTGTTTAGCAAAATTATCCTTATCAGTGTCTGGAAAACGGAAGTAAGCTGTTCAACAACCTGCCGGGTCAGCGGGATTGTCTGAAAGGGTTACCGCTGGCCCGGAACATAAAGGGCTAAGGAAAGAACACGGGTGGGTTTTAGTCATTAAGAGTCTAACACTCCCTTCCGCCCCACCCAGAGCGGGGGGGTCATTTGATGATTTCCCATCCTGAAAAAATAAAAAAAAGCTCTTCAACAAACTGACTCATTCTTGATAAATATATTCTATGAATTCGGACAAATAATAATCGTCACTGAGCCATTTCTCCCATCTATTTTGTAGTCGGCGTTCAGTCAAACCGGATACATCTTAATTTAATACCGGAAACTATAAAAGGCTAAATTTTTTTACAGCTTAGTAACATAGTTTGTAAATCTGAATCATTTTGAAAGAAATTGCTAATCCATTGCTTCATAAGTTCGAAAAATTTGTATGCTCAACAACGTAGAAAACGCAATGTATGTTGTTGAACTGTCAAAATGAAAGCCATTCCTACTGTTAGTGTGTTACGTAATTACCCCGCAAGCACAGTATAAAGACATTTATTTATACTGTGCCGCAAGTTATGGCTCTCACGTAGAGGCTTCCAAGCATTGGGAACGTTACAGGCTGTGTTTCTAAGAAGTATGACTTCCTTTTTACACGAAAAATAACACTTACAATGCGCGCCACGAAAGATGAGACTTGACCCCGCCTCCCCCGCTCTTTCCGCCGCCCCTATGACCTCCGGTCCCGTCCCGCACTCAGACCTCATACCGCTAAAGATACCTAAAATCGTGTACTGCGCATGTCAAACCACGTGGTGTGTCAAGTCTCATCTTTCGTGGCACGCATTGTACCACGATTGTTCATGCGTGTTCTTCCTACGTAGATAAGAATATTACGTAAAAAATTCTTGGCCTTTTGAAAAATCATCATCATCAGCCTATAATGTTCCCACTGCTGGGACACAGGCCTCTTCTCAGTGAGAGGGAGTGGGCCGTAATCCACCACGCGGGCCCAGTGCGGGTTGGTAGATGTCACATGTCCTCGAATTTTTGGTTCTAGGACATGCCGGTTTCCTCACGATGTTTTACTTCACCGTTTTGTGAGCAGTGGTGATGAAATAATTTACACAAAGTAAAGCGCCTGTCTGAGTTCGAACCTATGACCTACAACTCGTAAGTCGCGGCCGTTACCACTTGGCCACCACTGCTCTAAAAATAGCAATTGCAAACTGTTTCCAGATACATTGTGCCACTTCGGTCGCGCAGCAAGGGAGGCAGGCGTGTGACCCTGGTGCGGCTACCGGCGCCATCAGCACAGGACAGATCACTGTCAGCTAAAGCGTTACTTGCAAGATGGTTGATGATATTAGACATCAGGTACCTACCACCCTTTGTGTTTTGACTTTTATAATAGGTAACTCAAAACGACTTCTCAAACGAACCTCGTATGAGGAACTCTTAATACCAGTTTTTCTTCTACTTTTAAGAAAGGATGATTTAAGGAAAATTGCTTTTACCTACTGTGGTAAAATGTTTTGTAAATAAATGATGAATGATTTATTTCTGTAATTAGGTTTGTACAAACACTCATACACGTCAATATTTTTTTTTAAACGTGATTAGGTCTGCGTTTCCTATCTGACTACTGTGAGAAGAATGGCCCAAACAAACTCAGAGGTCACAGTCTCTTTTAAAGTCCAGACATAATCCTGGTCAGATCATGTGAAGACCATGTAGATTGGTGTCTGAAATGGTCTTTTGAGGAAAGAACCACACAACTTGAGTGGACCTGTCCAGTCAGTGCACGCATTTGTCAAAAATCGTGCAGCTCAACTCAAAACTTGAGGAGCTCAACGATTCGACGAACAATACCAAAGAATGGACATTTGGGTAGCTTGCGTAAATTACTCAAACTGCCACATTATGATTATGAAACTAACTAAGAACGAAAAAAAACGAAAACAGCAAAAATAAATGACCCACATAGTCCTCACATTCACAATAATTTAAAAAAATATTTTACAACGTAAATATGTATAAATAAAATTCATCAATGTCAATGTGTACCTATACATAAAACATACATACAATAATCTTTGAAGACCATTTATTGTTGGTAATAAGTCTCTTAACTCAGCGAGGTTGGTGTAGCAAGGCTTATAGTAGTACAGTGTACAAGGTGTGTAGGAAGCCCTTAAAATATCAGAATTGTCCACGTGGAAATTCTTAAGCTATGCTGACAATAATCGTTTTAAAATGATCGCGTATTCCCATAAAATACAAAGATTACTTTACCAAAATTCAAAACAAATTCGACAAAATAAGTTACATTAATTTAAAACAAGAGCCTCATATTAACCTTATCGACAACAACTCACGACTTTAATAAACACAGATAAATAAATTCCACAGAATATTGGAATATAATCAGCTTATAGAAACAAAGCGCCAGTGTCAAAACTAACAAAGACTGCGTATTTTATAAGAGGCTCCATTGTTAGCTCCAGACTGTTTGCATATCGTTTCGTCTCGTCATCGTGAACCTTTGGAATGAATGTTTACTTTTTGAAATAATGTAGTCGTTTCACGAGTTTTAAGAATAATTAATGTGTTGAAGCCATCGTTTTTAGGTGGCATCTTTTTGCCCAGAATTGAACTGAATATTCCTGATTTTTTTGGTGGACTGAAAAAGCTTGAGATCAGTTCGCTTTTTACCAATAGAGTATAAATCTTGGGTCAGTTATTTCGAAGAATGAGTATTGAATGAGTTGAGAAGCAAAGTTGGAAAAACTATTCACAGGAATTACAGAGAGAAGAACCTGAATAGTCTTGGAGAAATATTTCAATATTTACCTTTGCGTTCACCTGTTTCAGACTCCGTGAAGACCCGACACCTGGTGAGGAAGTCATCTTCATAGACGTAAGTGATCTCCAACCAGCACACATCAAGAACTACTTCAGAGGCACCTACTGGAAAGACTTCGTTTGGTGCATGAAGGTAAAAAAAAAAAAATACACAACAATTTGCATGATCAAATTGTAATTTCCCTACATTTTTGACAAGATTTTCACATTGATTTTCGCTGAAATGAGATTGCGGCCAGATTTAGGACATTTTTAATTTCGCCTTTTGAACTCAGAGATTGATATTCATAAATTGGTAATGAAGACGAGAAGTACCTTACTTGTGATGTACAAATTATCTTCCCTAAAGTTCCATAACATCCTTTGCTACGCACAACAACGTCCATAAGAAATAACTTGTTTAAATTTTCGAGTTACAAAATCTGCTATTTCTCATCTTCCAGACAGCCTACCCGCTCCGTATCATAGAGGTCCACATAATAAACACACAGCGTCTGAAAACTATGTCCCTCCTACTACTCCACATAGGCCTGTACCCCTGGAGACGTAAAGTGGTCCAGCTGCATGGAACATCAGACAGCATTGAAGAGGCCCTGGGTTCAGACCGGTTCCCAGTAGATGGACTGCCGTATGAATATGGGGGAAGAGCTGGGATGATGAAGGATCTTAATGGTATGGTTCTTTTGTATAATGTTTAAGGGGACTACATGACCTAAAACGCGGTCACTGTCTGACTGCATAAAAAAGAAAGAGAAGCGCGATGACACAACGCTGGTAATTTATTGCAAATAAAGAGGCAATTATCATTTTCAAAAAATCTATTGGTGTTGCTTGTAGAATAATCTGACAAAAAATCAGAATGATTGTATGTATATTAGTATGGTTTTTATTGATTGTAAAAAGAAAGTTTTTCGAGGTATCTTCTTGATTTTTTCTATCATATCAAATTAGTTGTATTATTATGTTTTCAACACACTATCTACCTAGCATATACCCTGAAGAATATCATATATTTTTTCTGATTTTGTTTACTGTAGTCGATCATATACTTTTAGGCATTATAAAACTTGCGTTTTTTTGCGTTTAGGTCCTGTAGTACCCTTAAGTTCATAACAAAGCTCGAGTGTCGAGGTTGACCTAAATAACTAAGCTGATAGTGTCGAGAGCGACCTAACCAAAGTACGTCATGGGTGCGAGTTGGTAGGATTGTGCTTCTGTCAAAGAATAAGAAATGATTTGGCTTCTTATTATTTCCCCAAGGCATCATTTTTATAAGGAGCAATGGTGGCCAAAGTATTAGCGGCTCCAGCAGGCGTTTTACTTTGTGTAATTTATTTCATCACCGCTGCTCTCAAAATGGTGTAGGAAATCATCGTGAGACAACCGGAATGTCCTAAAATAAAAATTTATAATTCTTGTGACATCTCCCAACCCGCACTGGGGCCGCGTGATGGATTACGGCGCACTTCCTCTCACAGAGAGGAGGCCTGTATTCCAACAGTAGGAATATTTTAGGCTAATTATGAATGATGTAAAATATTTACAGGGTTCATATACAACTAGAGCATGTATCCGGTAGCCTAAATTTGAAACGATTAGTGAGAAGGATTCATATTTACTGGGTCGTAGAGGTCAGATAGGCAATCGCTCCGTGTAAAATACTGGAAGCCAACCCCAACATAGTTGGGAAATGGCTAGGCAGATTGTTTTTTAGGATCCGTAGACAACAAAAGGGGCAAGTAAATTAAATCACACGAGTAAAAAAAAAAAGTTTATAAGAAGATCTCACCCTGGTAGGAGCTATCAGCTAATCAATTCCACGTATCAATTTTTCAGGCCCTAGCCTGAAAAATTGATAAGTGGAATTGATTAATATTATCTCACAGTAATCATTTGATTTCGGACGTCAGATGCTAGTTTGTTAGTATACTGGATGCTAGTTTGTTAGTATAGTGGATGCTAGTTTGTTAGTATAGTGGATGCTAGTTTGTTAGTATAGTGGATGCTAGTTTGTTAGTATAGTGGATGCTAGTTTGTTAGTATAGTGGATGCTAGTTTGTTAGTATAGTGGATTCTAGTTTGTTAGTATACTGTATGCTAGTTTGTTAGTATACTGGATGCTAGTTTGTGTAGTATAGTGGATGCTAGTTTGTTAGTATAGTGGATGCTAGTTTGTTAGTATACTGGATGCTAGTTTATTAGTATACTGGATGCTAGTTTGTTAGTATAGTGGATGCTAGTTTGTTAGTATACTGGATGCTAGTTTGTTAGTATACTGGATGCTAGTTTGTGTAGTATACTGGATGCTAGTTTGTTGGTATAGTGGATGCTAGTTTGTTAGTATACTGGATGCTAGTTTATTAGTATAGTGGATGCTAGTTTGTTAGTATAGTGGATGCTAGTTTGTTAGTATAGTGGATGCTAGTTTGTTAGTATAGTGGATGCTAGTTTGTTAGTATCCGCACGGGGACCGCGTGATGGCTTACGGCGCACTACCTCTCACAGAGAGGAAGCCTGTGTCCCAGCAGTGAGAACGAACAGGCTGATTATGCTATACTTACCTATATTCTCCGCTACCACTCGCACCAATTCCTCACCATCGAAATAGCGAAGCCACAAAAAAGCCCTCCTAAAAGCATCTTGCTCTCAGCAATCAAATAAAAATGCATAATCAATAATCATTAGTGACCACTGATCATCAATGACCTTTATTTCAATTGCTTGATAAGCTTGCTCCAATCATACTGGTATTGGTATATTTCGAACGACGCTAATATTTTGATTTGTATCTTCTAGATAGCCAAGTTACCTAGGAAACACAATTGAGAATATTTGATTCTCAATTGGGTTTTCTAAGTAAACTGAAACAACGTAGGAACTATTTCTCATTAACCTGACCCTTAAGGTCACGAAAAGGGATCGTCAATGTATCGCCTTTCGCCTCACCATCAAACAGGCGTCAACCTAACGTAAGCACGTAACCAAAGTGGATCAGCAGCTCCGATACGTCGACTCAGCTACGGCTCGCCGACCGCTGGTTGATGGCGCTGCAGGCAGGCCGCGGGAGGGGTGAGAGGGGTAAGGGTGGATGAAGAGACGTAAGCTCGGGTATGGAGAGACGTAAGGCCGGGGACGACGAGACGTAAGCGCGGGAACTGCAAGTTGACCACGCACAGTACCGCGATTCGTGAGCTTGTCCCGAGGCGAGGCGATTACGTTGCGATTCCGTTATGTGTGCGTTGCAGTGGGGAGTTTCATACAAAGAATACTGAATGGCTCCAGCTGATGCGGTGACGATCCCTTTCCGAGTTGATATGTGTGCTATGACCTTTATGCTGATCCTCAGCCTAAGACAGGCCAAGGAACTGTATACAATATAAATTCAACTACAATGCCTCCTCTTTTTACAGACGAATGGACAAAAAAACTCCTATCAAACTCAAAATGGCTTCAAACGGAAGAGCGTAAGTTCTACGAGACAGATCTCAAGCCCGAAGTACGAACGCGCATACGTCACCGCAGCGCAGTCCGAATGCTGCGCGGAAGCAACGGGTCTTACGACACAGTGACGAGGACCCATTCGTGTAGGTCCTTACATCGACATGACGACCTGGATGATGGCATTCATGGTGCTTATAGAACATTAAAAGTGACCAGTGATAGAGTTTATAAAGTAGACATCTCATAAAATTGTTATGTGATTGTTTTCAAGTGTATTATAATTATAAGAAAACAACTGATTTAAATACGGTTAATAACTAGGTATCTATAATCTGTTCTAAAAGTGACTGATGAAAGTATAAACAAACCTGCTCAGGTAAAATTTTTACGCACAAGGAAATTAGTAACAGACACATTCGTCTGTAACTGTTAAAAAAATTTCACCAATTTTTTTAACAGTTATCTTTGTTTGAATGACGTACCTAATTAAATTCTAATTGAAATCATTGACGAAAATTGAGGTTATAAAATTAACCTCAATTCATCTGCCTAGCCTTTTCCCAACTATGTTGGGGTCGGCATCCAGTCTAACCGGATGCAGCTGAGTAGGTACCAGTTTTAACATGGAGCGACTGCCTATCTGACTTCTACAAACCAGGGACTGAGTAATACGATATTCTTGGTAAGACTGGTGGTCAGAGTTTCGGACTTCTGACGACCCGCAATGACTGTCAAAGATCCACGAATGACAGCCGCAGCTAGGACCAACGGCTTAACGTGCTTTCCGAGTCACGGAGGGGTCTAGTTATGTAAAGATGTTCACCCATCCACGGACCAACCGCGGCAAGCGTAGCTTAACTTGATCGATTGGATTGTGCGGTTGTTATTGCTTAGCCACAAAAGCCCCTAAAAATTAACTTCAATTGTCAAATGAAAAACATCTTTATGTTGATTTAAAATTATAATTTCGGGTTCAAGTATTTATTTATTTATTTATCACAAAATCCACAGCTCTTTGAAATTTTATCTTAAACATATACAAGCTAGTCTTACAGCCAATTACGGATTAAAGTAAGAAAGAAGTATTCAAATAAACAAATCAAAGCACTCAAATTGTACGTGACACTACGAATTGTCACCCAGAGGTACGTTTTCTGATCCAGTTGTTTACATTTCCAACAGATTCTTTTGGAACAGACTATACACCTAAAATCTCACTTTTCCCAGTAAGTGACAAGTAAGTACAATTAAGACTTTTACTTTTTAATATACGTACCTATTGTGATTGTAAATAGTTCAAATGGTATATATATGTCAGATGATGTTTCGTTCAGTTAATTACTATGCATTATCTTGAACGTGATAAATGTGTACTCTTTGAGAATTATGATCAAATGCTTCATTAAAAATAAATGAACAATATAAAAATTGTTTACATTAAACAAATCAATATTTTTTTCCTATCAAAGTTTAGCAATTTGGCTTCGGTGTCGAAGAAAATTTAGTTTTATAATGTTATTGTAATTTTAATAGCAATATATTTTCAATACTCAAAAATATTATAATTATTTTAACACTGTGAAACGGTTTGTTTCGAAATTATAAAAAAAAAAATAACGATTTTAATAAAAAATACAATTACCTTTTTTACTGTGATTAATTAAATAAAAACACAATATTTATATTCCTTGACTTTTAATTAATTAATGTGTAGTCAATGTGAAAGAAAGAAAAGAAAAAGTTCAATTTTTCCCCTCCGCCGAAATAATCAAAGAAACTCTATGAAGTATAATTAATAGAGTTTCTTATACAGGGTGGGTAAAAAATCGTGGATCAAACGAAACAGGGCGATAGTGGGGTTATTTCCATTAAAAAAAAATATATAAAAGTATCATCACTACAAAGTGCTTTTATGGGTACCATGATTAATCAGTATTGGCACTTTTTTCAATATGTTTGAAGTCTCACTAAAAATTAATATATTTTTTACTGCAAATAACCCCAACTATCGCCCTGTTCCGTTTAATCCACGATTTTTGCACAACCAGTATATCTTATTACCCACTTTTTGCAAAGAATTTCCCCACAAGTGCGAATTGGACTCGCACACGAAGGGTTCCGTATCACAAGGCCAAAACGCCGAAAAAAACACGTTTGTTGTATGGGAGCCCCCTTAAATATTTATTTTATTCTGTTTTTAGTATTTGTTGTTATAACGGCAATAGAAATACATCATCTGTGAAAATTTCAATTATCTTGCTATTACGGTTCATGAGATACAGCCTGGTGACAGACGGACAGTGGAGTCTTAGTAATAGGGTCCCGTTTTTACGCTTTGGGTACCCACCACCACCGAACCAACCAAACCACCACCCACCAGACCACCACCCACCAGACCACCACCAGATCAATAAACCACCAACCAGACCAGAGTAACCAGAGTAATAAAGTTATAACTCCAAAAATGTAAGGTAGGTAGGAACTTGCATAAATAATACGTACCTATCTTATTGTATATACAGGGTGGCAGCATCGACAAACAAACTGTTACCATGAAATCTAGGAACCCCTAGCGTTGAAATTTTTCGTCGGTTATTTTAAAAAAAATATTACAGTTCCATACTTTTTGACCGCGAAGGAAAATTGTACAGACGCCAACATATCAAGCTACCCGAAACTGTCAAATCTCCCCTATCAATCTTGAACCTTATGCTTCAGCTATAAATTTGAAAATCTATTAAAGAAATTTGACAGATTGTGGTAGCTTGATGTCGCCAGCACATCAAGCTACCACAATCTGTGTGTACATTTCGATGAAACAGCAGTTTTTTTTTTATAACTGACGATAAATGTATACGCTAGGACAGGGATGGCGAATCAATGGCACGCGTGCAATTGGTGGCACGTAACAAAATAATTTGGGCACGGCATAACTTCAGGAATTAGGTCTCATTTCAATAAAAATATCTAACGTGGCTTTGCGAGTTGGTTTCGGCACCTCTTATGCCTCCCAAAGGTAAATATCAAGAGAGTTTTTTTTCAGTAATCCCTAAACCAAGATTCTTTGTTGGCACGTATTGGCCGTATGAAACATTTATTTGGAAAAAATGGCACGTAAATCTACAGCGGTTCGCCATCTCTAGGGGGTCTATTATCATGTAATGAACTACTGAATTCATGGTAAAAGGTTGCATGTCGATGTACAGACGCCAGCACATCAAGCTACCCAAAACTGTCAAATTTTCCCAATCAACTTTGAACCTTATGCATTAGCGATAAAGTTGAAAATCTATTAAAGAAATTTGACATATTGTAGTAGCTTGATGTGCTGGCGACTGTACTTGCCATCAAGAACCCTAATTGCGTAACAACCTATCGTTATCAATCTGAATAATTTTGAAGGATATTGCTAATCCATTGCTTCGTTATGTTCAAAAATGTGTTTGCTCAACAATGTAAATAACGCAATGAATGTTGTTGAACTGTCAAAATGTAACCCATTGCTGCTGATAGTGTGTTACGCAATTAAAATAAAAAATAAAAAGTATTTTATTTCTTGCATTCACTTACATTTACTTCCTTGGTTGTTAGTTTATGTTAAATTGCTTATTCTAGTGTTAGTTTATTAAATTATCATTTTTATTCTTGTTAGCAAGAACCTCATCTTCACAGGTGAAGGCCTCCTCCAAAGGTCTCGGTCTTGGGCTAGTTCTATCCAGTGTGGGCCGGCGACGGTTTTTATTTCATCGTCCCATCTACTCATGGGCCTTCCTTTGGCTCTTTTGCCGATTGTTACGCAATTACCCCGCCGTATAATGTTTAATGGAAAATATTTGTAAATGTATATAAAATTCACGAAAAGTGTTGTGTTTAAGTAGTTACCTAAAATTCACGTAAATTTCTGCGCAAAAACCAGTCTGCAGTATTTAAGATACCTACAGTTTTCGGATCAAAATAAAACAAGTTCAACTGTTCAAACTCCTGACAACACGAACTCTATCATTGTTTGCTTCCCACCCAAGTTTTAAATAAAAAATATCCACCATTTTTCGTGATCAGTCGTGTATAAAATATTTTTTGCTAAAAAACTGATACCTTTTGTTCAAGTTTGATTTTAATTTATTTTAGGAGCAATTTGTGACGAGCTCCGGAATACTTTGTGTTGCAGTCCCACACATTGAAACATAATAAAGAGTTATTGACCGCGTCATCATGATCATTTAAGCCGAAAGACGTCCACTGCTGGACATAGGCCTCCCCCAAGCACCTCCACTTCGACCGGTTCTGTGCTTCTCGCATCCAACAGGTTCCTGACGTACTGGTACTGACCGCGTATGGTATACAAAATAGTAACTAATATTATAAATGCGAAAGTGAGTTTGCTTGTTTGTTTCGCTTTGACGCTAAAACGGCTGAACGGATTTTGGTAGACCAAGACCTGGGCAAGGACATAGGCAACTTTTCATTCTGGATCGCAGATGAAGTCAAACTTAAATGGGCACTTACGAATCGTCAGAACTGTACGGTTACAATTGCTCGTTTCCTATGGAGAAGAGTAGCGGGTAACAGCTATTACAAAATAAACCACCCCTTTTGGGTTAAAGGATAACGGTACGGTAACTCCGCGGTTATGCCAGCAAAACCTAAGATCCTAAATATTTTGATAAAACATCGTCCCGTTTGGTAAAATTTGCTTTTGCAACTTAGTCTTTATCGCAGTCCACTGCTGGACATAGCTTAGGCCTCTCCCAGGCTACGCCACAACACCACTTATTGTTGTGCCACCGTTAAATGCAGAAGCAGTGTTAAGTATAATGAACTCTTAATTAACCATTCGAAAAACTCATGTTACTTGTATTGAAACGAGCTGGTATTATACACATGTGTATCACAAGCGGAACAAATTTGTACCGGCTCGTCTAGCTAATGGCCAGTTTTTTCTTCCATGATGTAGTAAAGCCTACTTTTAGGTACCAGAACTCCAAAAAATCATGTTGCACCTTACGTCATGATTATCATCATCACCTTCAGCACCCACAGCAGTCCACTGCTGAAAACAGGCTTCTCCAATTGCTCGCCATTTAGCTCGATTCTCGGCAAGTCTCATTCAGCTGATACGAGCCCTGCGAGATCGTCGCTCCACCAAGCCTAAGGGCGTCCTACCTTACGTTTGCCGATTAGCGGTCTCCACTCAAGAACACGTCTACTCCAACGGTCATCGGTTCTACGGCTAATATCGCCGGCCCATTGCCACTTCAGCTTGCTTATTCTGTGAGCTATGTCGACAACTTTGGTACCCTGCCGGATCACCTCGTTGCGGATTCGATCCCTCAGAGAGACTCCAAGCATAGCCCGTTCCATAGCTCGCTGAGCGACCTTGAATTTATGGACCAGCCGTACCGTGAGTGTCCACGTTTCGGCTCCGTAAGTCAATAGTTAGTTATTTAGGCTAATCAACATTAAATTATTACGTAACATCGGCGGTGAAGATGCCACATCTTCACGCATACTGACGTCACGCAAAATCCTGCAACGCGCAAGCAGAATTTGCCGCGCAACTTGCATTATACACACACACACACACCCGTCTGGTCGGAGGATCCTCCTTTTCTATGGAGGATGAGTAAAGTTTATACCGTATTCCTCATACCTGTATAGGCTAATATGGCCAGCCCATTGCCACTTTCGCCTTCCACGTTACTCCACATACGCCATTTTCCCACCCAGAACTCCTAAAGTCAGAACTACAAGAACAATTATAAATGCAATTCACACCCATATGCAAAACTATTGGCTCTGCAAAGCGCACACGACTACAAAGCCACAAGCAATTTAGAACCTCTCTTAGATTCATTTGTACCCGAATGAATGCAGGAACGGGGTTTAATAATTTCACACCCGGAACGTTTTGGAGCGAAATGTAGATGTATGTTTGTGGCCAGTGAGCCGCATGACGGTAGAATTTATTGCACACCTGCCGGTCGATTCCGTAAAAATCTCACCGTGTAAACTTAGGTGAAGTGAGTTTATTTTTGCTAGGAATTGACACTATTGACAGCTCACTCCACGCTCACTTCACCTAAGTTTTCACGGTGAGATGGTTACAGAATCGCACTCCTGTTGTATTATTCTTAGTTTTTGAGTGGGTATACGGAGCTTTTATTAATCTGCCTAGCCGACCCCGGCCGACTGGAAGCCGACCCTAACATAGTTGGGAAACCAACTATGTTAGGGTCGGCTTCCAGTCTAACCAAATGCAGCTGAATACCAGTATTTTACAAGAAGCGACCGCCTGTTTGACCTCAAAAACCCAGTTACTGGTTAACACGATACCCCTTGGTAAGACGGGTTGTCTGACTGCCCAAAGCTTCTCTATCCGTAACGACTGTCAAATATCTTCGAATTATAGCTGGGACCAGTGGCTTAACGTACTTTCTGAGACACGAAAGGGGTCTTGATTTGTAATGCATCGTCACCCATCCACGATCTGACCGCGGCAAACGTCGATTAAACTTCGATCGACCCGTGTAGCTGTTATAACTAGCCCTATAGGTATGCGGAACTTCAACCAAGATTGATAGATTGACTTTTGATCCAATGCAACCAGAATCATTTTTCTACCAGCCTGCGTGATGTAAGGTTCCCTTTTGCGGACAACCTGTACATTATTTAAGCACGACTTCTATTTTCTAAAACCAGTAAAGAAACCTCGAAAGCTTAATATGTATCATAAAAATCAAGCGGCTAACGGTGTCCGCAGCTGAAATGTGCTTAAATGTGCGAAATAAAACAAATATGGTCGCAATTTGGACGAGCACAGTTTCTCTAATGACAGCCAGTGAAAGGGATGCTCAGATGGAACTGTGTTCATATGAGCTGAATTGTATCTATATTTTTTCTCATACGTGACGATTACGTTGTATGTGACTTTTGCTGGGAATATGAAATAAAATAATAAAAAAGAATACAATTTTTATTTGGGCTTTTCCAGTCACTGGAAGCCATTTCTAGTGACTATTGAAGATGAATGAAATCCAAAGTTTTCTAGGCAAATGACATAACTGTCTTAGAACCGGTTACGACCAATGAGACCAAAAAAAGAAAATTGGAAGACGGCGTAGAATTAAAAGAATCTCCACCGTGAAATATCAAATTAAATCACTCATTTCCTGAAAAAGGTTTTTATAACAGTAATAAGATTAATAATATAATAGTCCTCCATGTTCTATGATATATCGTCACATGGACATACAAATCATAATATTTTGCCCAATATGTAAGCAACAGAGTGGTTCATCATCATCTGCCTCCACCCTTTTCCTAACTCTCCATGGAAACCTACTACGCTTTGGAACGAGCCTCATGTTTGTGACTGATCGAATACTTTGCATAAACTTCGAATGGTTTTCTTATATGCTTTGTATTCGAGTCTGAAAACTGTTATAAGCACTATGGTATAATGCTTACACTAAGGGAATTCTTTTGCAAGATGCGATATTTTAGCTCATCATCATCATCATTTCAGCCGAAAGACGTCCACTGCTGGACAGAGGCCTCCCCCAAGCGCCTCCACTTCTGTGCTCGTGCGACCGGTTCTGAGCTTCTCGTATCCAACGGGTTCCTGCGGCCTTCACAAGGTCGTCGGACCACCTTGTTGGACTAGCTTTCCAACGCTACGTCTACCGGTACGCGATCGCCACTCCAGGACCTTTCGGCCTCATCGGCCATCTGTTCTGTGAGCAATGTGCCCTGCCCACTGCCACTTAAGCTTGACAATTCTTCGGGCTATGTCGGTTACCTTGGTACTCCTGCGGATCTTCTCATTCCTGATTCGATCACGCAGAGAAACTCCAAGCATAGCCCTCTCCATTGCCCTTTGGGTGACTTTAACTTTGGGTTATTTTAACTAACTACTAGTGTTTCATTATATACAAAAACTCAGTCTTTACAATCTCCAGGCACCATTATTTTCACTACAAAAATGCCAGTCTGTTCTAACGGTAGCCTACAGTGTAAAATAAAGCAAAATGCCTGCAATTTGTATGAGTGCATCTCATTATATCCAGTGAAAGGAGACTTTGGACGAGCAGCGAGCGCTGTAAGTGCTGCAAATATTTGAGAAGCTGGTTTAGCGAACACAGGTACGATACGACTGGATGACTTAGTCGTTTAGTCGTATGGTATAAATGTCTCTAATGAGAATTTGTTAAGAAAAAGTTTCTTATACTCAGGGCTACCTATTATGGGTATATATAGTCCATCATGAGGGAAGTGCACAGTGGTAGCCCAATTCTAACCACCGCGACTTACGAATTGTAGGTCATAGGTTCAAACCTAGACAGGCGCTTTACTTTGTGTAAATAATTTAATCACCACTGCTCTCAAAACGGTGAAGGGACACATCGTGAGGAAGCCAGCATGTTCTAGAACTAAAAATTCAAAGACATGTGACATCTGCAAATCCGCACTGGGCCCCGCGTGGTGGATTACGGCCCATCGAGAGGAGACCTGTGTACCAACAGTGGGATTATATCCATACTAATATTATAAATTATCACGCCTAAACCACTGAACTGATTTCGATAAAATTTTGCATAGAGATAGATTGCATTCCAGGGAAGGACATAGGATAGTTTTTATTGACATACCTCGCGGGCGAAGCCACAGACGGAAGCTAATAAGCCACAACGTTTGAATCTGGCTGTACTACATAAGTATGTAGATACTGAAGCCATTATCGATGGTCTTATGTAGTTTTAAAGCCATCGTCATAACAGCCAGTCATAAAGCAGTCGTCGTATCGTGTAAAGAATTGTTGCCACGAATTCATCGTTTATAAAAAGTAACAGTTGAGGTAATGAGCGCTGATCCACGAGACAAGCGCTCTTACGTGCTTTCTAATCTGCGGGTAGAGGCACTAACAAAAATGCTAACATTGTAATATTCATACTTAGTCGACTACGCTTACAATTGCCAAAAAAAATATTAGCTTGTATTTTTGGTGAGACTGGTTTCTTTTTCTAACCACGTGTTGATTTTTGGGTAAATGACTAAATTCATAATCTACGTAGACAACATGTACCAGCCAGCACATCAAGCTACCCGAAACTGTCAAAATTTCCCAATCAACTTTGAACCTCATTCTTGAGCGATAGGGTTTTTTTTTTAATCTTTATTTATTTACAGGGTTTTTTCTATACAGAATATGTCACCCCGATGATTACATACAATTAAATTACACATTATACCTATACTAAACTAGCTTACCCGCAACCTTATAACCATAATAATAATACAATAAAGTGTTCGGGCTTCATCGGACAATGGTGAGGCCAGAACGCTATTATAGAAGCCTATATTAAAACTATTGACAAAAGCTTGACGCCTTTGGGCTCCCATACGAGCACACTCCGCTAGGACATGATGCACATCTTCAATAACTCCACAGACAGCACAAATTGGTGAATCGACTTTGCGCGAGCGATAGGGTTGAAAATCTATTAAAGAAATTTTACCGATTGTAGTAGCTTGATGTGATGTTCCATACTTCTCTATTACCTAGTCGTCATCTCGGTAGTCACCCCCTTTTTACCATATCATCAATCACACAGTACATCCATCGTTTCTTTATTCCCCAACTCTACTTGGCCATCGACATTTACCTTAGGACTTTGACCGTTGAAAGGAAATTGACACCCGTTATAAGTTACGTATATCACGGCTGTCCCATTTCAAAACCTAGTAAGGGACACTTTTACAAAAATCGTTTTATTGCATAATCTTGCTAACCTAGAAGGTCTCTACCAAATATAAAAAAAACAGGCGTTTTAAATTTGCATAAAAGGAGATATATTTAAGCATCGATACCTAGTAAGTGCACCTTTCACTCCCTAGTGACCATTTATAACCTAGTAAGTCACTTTAACCAATTCAAAAATACATTCCATAGGCTGACCAATATTACGTTTATGCGCTTGTTAGCGGAATAAAGTATAATCTATCTTTAAGTATATATATATTACCCCAATAGTTATTTAATATGTGTAATACCTATGAATATGGTATTTAGGGAAAGTATTCTATTTAAAATAAAGCACAGAAAGACAAGACCAAACATTTATTCAATCAAGGCTTGTCAGTAAATAATCAGAAAGCTAGTCGTCCGTTCCAAATCTAGGTCCTCGTGGAGAAGAAGGACAAGAAACTCCACGGAAACAATATTAAAGTATTCTATCAACAATTCCTTATATTGCCACACATTTCTAATATTAGCAATATTGGCCATATTATAACATATACAGAACACCATAGTTATCAGCAATAATCTATATAATAATATCAATTAACTTACGTGACATCTGGTCGATCTATTCCACATAATAACGTCACTAATACTAATCAACTGAACATCTATAGACCGGAGCTCCGTCCTGGTCAACGTCTCGAACAAGAATCATCCCTGCCACTCAGAGCTCCCCCTTTTATAGTCGTGAACAAATAACTTTGACGTTTCCATCTACCGTCATTTAAAATATCAACGACATTGAAGGTGGATATCCGTTGGGAATACTTATGATAATAATAACAATATCTATAATTAGTATAATCTATCACGGCCATACTGACAAGTACTTCGCTCTCGAAGTACATTAGGTACCCTTTTTCTAGAATTGTAATTCACTTTTGTTTTGCCAATTGCCTAGACATGTCAAGTCCCCTCCACCCGCTGCTAGTGGGATAGACTTACACCAAGCAAATGACCGACCAGCGGAAACAAATACAATATCTAGTCAAATTAGGTACCTACGCACTTCTACATTGAAACCAAGCTTCGTAATTGTGACAGCTATTAGCCAACAAATAAATTACTTATCGGTATAATTTACAGTTACCAATATAAAATTGGGATAGCAATGATTTGGTAAACAATTCTGTATTTAACAGCTTTTGAATCTAAGCAATAACCAGCGAACATGGAAATAATTCAATTCTCTCATCGCTCGGTCAATCTGACAATAATATTGAAAACTATAAATACTATTTTGATATTGCTATTAAGTAATTAATCACAACCTTTGTATGTTATTACATAACAGAGTATTTTTCAACACGTAACCTATCAATTTAATCATCGTATCTAATGGCATTTCGTTTTGATCTAAAAGAGCCTCTAAAGGACTTACCGATTCCAGCTACTTTTTATTGCCAGGAAAGGTTCTCGAAGTTCTTACAGCAGGTTGAGGTTCCATAGTTCCAAAGCTCACATAGTAATTAGCAGCACAGCAGCTCCGATTTCGGAGGCGTCATCGGCAGCGCGATATTATGATTATGGTGACAGTGAATTGCGACCCGTCGACCAACGGCTTCCAGAAGATCGTCAAAAGCTCCAATATCGATCATGAAAATAGAAAAATAAAATGTATTAGCAAGCTGTTTTAAAAGGCTAGAGAACAATCCCACTTCTGATGTTAGCGGAATAAAGTATAATCTATCTTTAAGTATATATATATTACCCCAATAGTTATTTAATATGTGTAATACCTATGAATATGGTATTTAGGGAAAGTATTCTATTTAAAATAAAGCACAGAAAGACAAGACCAAACATTTATTCAATCAAGGCTTGTCAGTAAATAATCAGAAAGCTAGTCGTCCGTTCCAAATCTAGGTCCTCGTGGAGAAGAAGGACAAGAAACTCCACGGAAACAATATGAAAGTATTCTATCAACAATTCCTTATATTGCCACACATTTCTAATATTAGCAATATTGGCCATATTATAACATATACAGAACACCATAGTTATCAGCAATAATCTATATAATAATATCAATTAACTTACGTGACATCTGGTCGATCTATTCCACATAATAACGTCACTAATACTAATCAACTGAACATCTATAGACCGGAGCTCCGTCCTGGTCAACGTCTCGAACAAGAATCATCCCTGCCACTCAGAGCTCCCCCTTTTATAGTCGTGAACAAATAACTTTGACGTTTCCATCTACCGTCATTTAAAATATCAACGACATTGAAGGTGGATATCCGTTGGGAATACTTATGATAATAATAACAATATCTATAATTAGTATAATCTATCACGCTCTCCTATAAAATTTCATTTTAAGTCCTTACTAGGTTTTGAAATGGGGCAGCCGATCTGTACTTACTTATTTCGACTGTTGGCAAAAGCCATCATTGAAAAAATTTAAGCACTTTTTCAGCTGACTGTACTAACATTTCGTTAGAGCATTCACCACAACAATTTGCCAGGCATTTGCATCATTTAATATATGGATAAGTACGTCAATAAAACGGGGAATGGTGCAAAAAACTTAGCACACATTGTTAAACCAATTTATTTACCGATGCGATGGCTCATGCTGAGATATGAGCCTTTTGCCAACCCCTCCCCCCTTAGAGGACTTTCTGTTAATTTTTTATTTACTTTTTTTATATATTTTGGTTTTTATTTTTGACTGTGTTTACTTTGTTTGTTTGTTTCGTTCCTATACAAGTCCAAAAAAATAAACACTTACTCAATAAATACTTCATCTTTCTTTTTTTATTTTATGAATTAACTTTTGTAAACACGACATTCCTTAAGTAACTTTTTAAAAGTAACGGGAAGAAAATCCGTCGCTTGCTTCACAAAATGATGCTAAAATGCTCACCGAATGTGCGCAGTGTGTAAGCCTGGCGGACCAATGCGCAGAAGGCCAATTCCTGTAATAAAAAAAAAATGTCGCAATCTCATCTCAGCGAAAACGAATGTCAAGAACTTGTCAGATTGACACTGAGATTAGAATGGTAACGTTCTTAAAAATACGGTAAGTACTGGGCCAGACTGGCAGCGAGGGGCGGGGAGCGGCGCGGGTGCGGGAACGTGCGCGGCTGCGTTCGTCGGGCTGTCGTGTCCAGTGTTTGTCAAAATATAATATGGATGAAGAAGACTTATTTTTATTAGAAAAAATCTCGAAATAGTTTGAGAATCCCGCGCCGCGCACCCACCGCAGCCACTTGTATGAACGAGCTATGGCGTGAGTTGCCCGTGCGCTCCCAGCGCCGAGCAAACCGCGCCACTCACCGCGCCACTCACCACGCCACTAACCGCGCCACTCACCGCGCCACTCACCGCGCCACTCACCGCGCCCCTCAACGCGCCCCTCAACGCGCCCGCATGCCCACTATGGACACTCAAATGAAGTTATGAAGTTATGTTTGCGCGCCCGCACTGCCAGTCTGGCCAAGCACTAACTTTATAGTAAAGGCGCGGGAATCTTCTATATGCAAAAAGCACAGGACCGGTCGATGGGGCGATGCTTAGGGGAAATTATGTTATTATATTATGTTATAATTTATTCTTATTGTTCAGCAGTGGACGTTTTCGGCTGAATGAATGATGACGATCGCTGAATGTAATGTTTTATTAATACAAATGAAACCACTGTTATCATTGTCCTGTATTTATTTGGGGCCGGTGCAACATGTTTGTTAGTTTCTCCCATACTTCTTTATTAGTCGTCAAATGAAACCTCTGTCTGTGTTTGAATGAAGCCTACCGTACCCAATTAGTAAACTCTATGATTATAAAGGCTGGTTTTTCCATCGCTAGATAGCTTTTATTCGAGGAATAAAATTGACGTTTGACAGTTTTTGTATGAAATAACTGTCAAAATTTCAAAATTATTCCTCAAATAAAGTTATCAAATCATTGAAATATCAGCCCCAAGTCTACATTATTAATCTCAATTACGAAAACTATGCCTTTTTTTTCTGTAAATTATCTGAACTTCGTAAGCGTAAAAATATAATTGCTCCGACTTATAGCTGCGCGTTCGAAATAGGTGCGCACAATCTTGGTACCTATCTAAAATGCCAAAAAAAACTTACTTATTTACTAATACTGATTACTATCACATCAAAATTTAACTAATTAACAATAAAAGTAAATAACATCAACCTTATCATTACACAACAACTAAATAGATAGGTAACAATATCTTACCGAATCAGTAAAAAAATTCTTGAGACATCCAATCGTTTCTTCTACAGCTCTTATTACAAGGGCATAAGGTGTCAAATCCCCTGGCAAGTAAGTCTTAAAATTTATGCCTGGTGGTTTATTTAAAGTCCTTATTTCAAAGGTGCAAGGTTGATATTGTTATGGCAAACATGTTTTAGGGGTAAACAGAACATCAGAAGTATAAACAAGTAGCAAAATCGGTAAATGTTGCGCACGCAACGCTTCACGCACTAGTAAAGAAATGTAGGGTAACCATGAGGTCAAACGCTTTTGGATAGTGAGAAATTTACTTAAAATTCTGAAGAAGAAGGTTGTTCAAAACATTATGATTGGTTGAACTGGTTGGATTTGGAGTTTCTGGCAAAGCCCTTCGTATATTGTGAAAAATTTCACTTCTTTCATAACTTATTTTCCAGCCTTATATTATGGGCCTTCTTTTTGTCTATATCCAGACGCCAGCACATCAAGCTACTACAATCTGTCAAAATTCTTTAATAGATTTTCTACTTTATCGCTACAGCATAAGGTATAAAGTTGATTGGGAAAATTTGACAGTTTAAGATAGCTTGATGTGCTAGCGCCTGTACCTAAGTGAAGCAATACTGGTGGCCCTGTATTCTAATAACAACTATCTACGATCACCAACTCGTCTGGCAAAATTGTGGTTATTTTGTCAATTTCCTCTGCGACACATCATTGAAAGCAGAACTGCAAACCCCTGGTTCTGAGGTGTTTATCGGCAGCATTGTCCACACAGATGAATGATAGGCCTTCTTACCGATCCATAACATTTTCTTGAATATTCAGGTCAGGAGTAAAAACTATCCAACTTACCCCAAACTCATGGCGACCCAAATGAAAAACTGTAGTCCGTAGTTTATTGCGCCGCCGCCAAATTTAGCAACGATTACGTCATGTGCATCCGTCTTGTACACACGTACTCATAAACCGACGCATTAGAAATCGCGATGCCAAGTTTTGTTATAACAATTAAGAAATTAATGTAAATATAAGCAATAATCGTTTAAAAAGTAAATATTTTACTGAGAAAGTTCGGTATTTGCCGGTCACATGGTAAAATCCTCAAAAGTGGTGCTCACTTTGAAGCTCGTTTAGAAGACTATTATTATATACGCCACGAAATTTGAGTAAATATATTTAATTTATTAAACCCAAAATGTAAATTAAAAGGGTCTACAAAATAATATATATTATAATATAACCTTTAACTACTCGGAAAGCACGTTAAGCCGTTGGTCCCGGCTGTCATTCGTAGATCTTTGAAAGTCGTTACGGGTCGTCAGATGCCCGAAAGTCTGACAACCAGTTTTACGAAGTGGTATCGTATTACCCAGTAACTGGGTTGTGGAGGTTAGATAAGCAGTCGCTCTATGTAAAATACTGGTATTCAGCTGCATCCGGTTAGACTGGAAGCCGACCCTAAAATAGTTGGGAAAAGGCTAGGCAGGTGATGATGAAGCTTTGCCTAAAAGCTAGTCATTAACTAGCATTAAAGCTGAAAAAAGAAATAATTATATACTAATAACTGTTATAGTCTATAAAACAGTTAAAAAATAGCGAATGAACATGTATGTTACAAGTAATTACTCTCACTGGATAATTATGTAGAATTAAAGACATATTTGCTAATTAGAAAGACTAAGTAACGTTTTATATTTTATTGCAAAACAATTTAGATTTACAGAAGAAATCGAAAGTCCTGTTTTTGCAAAAATCGCTAAGACGATCATCCTCTCTCGTTTTCCCATTTACCTTGCAACTTACTGATACAAAACACACTTTTGAAGAAATGAATTCAAATTAAAAATATTTTACTTCACATACACTTACATAGGCACTTATGAAACGTATGAAACTATCATAACATCACGCCTGTAATCCCGAAGGGAGTGAGACAGAGGCGTAGGTACAGACGCCAGCACATCAAGCTACCCGAAACTGTCAAATTTTCCCAATCAACTTTGAACCTTATGCTTTAGCGATAAAGTTGAAAATCTAATAAAGAAATTTGACAGATTGTAGAAGCTTGATGTGCTGGCGTCTGTACCTGAGAGGTCTATAAAACCTGAGGGTTAATTCTCGTTATTTTAAGAGTGTTCACAATCCGATCTCAGTTTCAATCTAGAAAAAAATACCTCAAATTTCCCTACATTTTTGACAAGTTTTTGATATTGATTGTTCCTGAGATGTGATTGAATTGACTCTCAGTAGTTATACACTACATACTACACAAACACATAGTATATTTCGCCAGTTACATATGTTTAAAGTGAGGGGCCCGTGGCTAAATAATAACAGCCGCACAGTTCAATCGATCAGGTTAAGCTACGCTTGCCGCGGTTGGTCTGTGGATGGGTGACCATCTTTACATACCGAGACCCCTCCGTGCCTCGGAAAGCACGTTAAGTCATAGACTTAAACATCGTAGACTTTGTCTGTGTCATCTCTGACCTAGATTAGAGTCAAGAGCAAACCCATTTCTAATAAAAAATAAAAAGAAAGTCGTAGGGACTAACGACTTTTTTTCATTTTTTTGCTTTCATTCGTGGATCTTTGACAGTCGTTACGGGTAGTCAGAAGCTCCAAAGGCTGACAACTAGTCTTACCAAGGGGTGTCGTATTACCTAGTAATTAGGTTGTGGAGGTCAGATAGGCAGTCGCTCCATGTAAAATACTGGTATTCAGCTGCATCCGGTTAGACTGGAAGCCGACCCCAACATAGTTGGGAAAAGGCCAGGCAAATGAAGTTCCCATGCAATCAAAGGTTTTCAACCTACTCGGTCGAAACCGCCAACTTAGACGTAGTATCACGTCATTTCAATCCCCCTGAACTTCAGTCCGGTCCCATAATAATAATAATTTTGCCAAATGCTCACATTATGGCACCGCAATAAACCTTGATGCGGTTTCGGTGCGGTTCGGTGCGGGACAAGTGCGTCGTACGCAACGCGAATCTAACATTAGTGGCGAGCGATATTTCGACAGAGTATAATCGTTAGGAGGTGCTGTTTCCATTTGTGTTACGACACGTTATTACTGCAGTAATATTATATGAGACTGTCTTTGTTTCACTGCAAGTCAAAAATCTTTTTTCATTATAAGTTGCTTGCTTACTGGGTGTTGTTGATGAACATATAGAGTAGCTTTAGGTTTTTCTCAACAAGTAATACATATTCTATCGTACGTGCAAGAAGTAGGTTTAATACCAAGAGATGTTAGGATTGCCTAAACTATGCCGAGCTGAGAATCTTATCGGCAACGTTTATATCGTGCTAGTGAGTCACACAGCGAAAAATGACTAAAAAGGAAAATTGTTTATTCTGCAAAAACAAAACGCACATTACAAATAAAAAATAAAGAAACGATATAAAATATGCAACGTAGCCAAAAGCCTCATACTCAAGCATATAAAATGTTGACAATTTTGTCCATTGCTTGATGTCAGCTAGGGCCAGGGACCAAAGACAACACACATTAATTGACATGTCAATGTCAATTAATGTGTGTTGTCTTTCACGGATTAATTTTTTGTTGTCAGTGTCAATTGAAAATACAAAATTTTGTATTTTGTATTGTCAATGTTAATTGACAATACAAAATTAATCCGTGATGCGCCCGGTGCGCCCGCGACACGACGCAACTCGACCGCGACTCTAATTTATAATATGTAAAGATTGAATTTATGATATGGGGGCTGGTTTGAGGTGGGGCGGGAAAAGAGTTCCTTGAAGAATTTGGGGGAAGCTTTTGATTTTCTCAGCACCAATAGGGCAGCAAAAGCCAACAAAAAAGGTGTTGTTGCAATTTTATCAGCACCAATATAAAGTCAGCACAGATAACACAGATAATTATATTATATTTTTTTTTGTTTATTATTATTATTTTTTTATTATATTATTATTTATTGGGTTATTTGAGCACAGTAACGAAATCGCGATACGAATAGTGAATTTTTTGTCAGTATTCATATTCACCTCTCTAGACGAACTCTTTAATAAAAAATCTACTACAGTACAGATATTCTATTTCACGAAGTCCGTTCGGCTTTGATTGTAGTAGTGACGTATCCCGACAAGCGCGCTCCCACAGCGGCTGCCCCTTGCTGCCGTCGCATGAGGCTATTTCCGCGAATGTGTATCGTTTTACTTCACCCATTGTTGAGTCTCTGTTGATCACAATGTGCGTGTGCACGCTTGACAACATTCATAGCCAAACGGACTTCGTGACATAGAACATCTGTACAATACAATAACCTGTCCTCCACATTCCGCATTGTTGATCCCGGCCAACTTTTTGAGGTCGTCTGTCCATCTAACCAAAATCGTATGTCAATGGAAACCGTAACTCCCAACTAAAGGGGGGGAGACATCGCTCCACTATGACTCACCTCTATTAGACACTTTCTGTATATTACGGTTTCGGAATTTAACACTCGTTTTATTGTGCTCGTGGCAAAATGAAAATGGCTTGTAGCTGTAATATAATATGTCATTGTTTGATACAGTAGAATTATGCCTATGGGTGGAAAAGTTATAAAAGGGAATTAATTCATCATTAACATTTTTAACCGACTTCCAAAAAGGAGGAGGTTCTCAATTCGGATGTTTATGTTTTTTATGTATGTTCGGGCATAACTCCCTCATATGTAAACGGATTTGCAATTTTTTTTTTTGTTTGAAAGAGCTTTATTCGGAAATGGTCCCATTTAAATTTCGTAAAAATCTGATGATGAGTTTCGGAGACAGACAACGGAACTCTTCAATAAATGCCAGCAAATCAACCGCGATTGCTGCTATAAGCATATGTATGCACTGTTTAGGCAATCACACAACATAACATCACGCCTGTACCCTTTAAAAGGGTAGACAGATGTGTTCAATAGCTTCTTGTCACTGATATTCACATAGCAA